>OY992881.1:31157292-31727292 GCA_963921405.1 Cepaea hortensis
TTTCTTTGTTTTATCGTATTAAGTACCCAACCTTCCTTAATATTCAACTCTTATAGTATGGATGAGCCTGTGGTCCAGTGATCAAAAGAAGTGCACCATTGAAAACCTTGACTGGAGAAGTCATCACTGATAAGAAACAGCAGATGGACAGATGGGTAGAGCACTATTTGGAGCTTTACTCAAGTGAGACCAAACTAGCGGATAATGCCCTCAACGCCATAGAGGCTCTACCAACTCTTGACCACCTGGACACACTTCCCACCATAACAGAAGTTAAGTGTGCTATAAATGAACTTGCATCTGGCAAGGCTCCAGGTAAGGATGGGATTCCAATAGAGGTTATCAGGAGTGGGCAAGACACACTCACTATACAGATCCACCAGCAAATAGAGCTATGCTGGCTTGAAGGACAAGTCCCACAGGATTTCAAAGATTCAAGCATCATAACACTGTACAAGAACAAGGGCGATCGGAGCGACTGCAACAACTATAGGGGTATCTCACTTCTGTGTATTGTTGGAAAAGTATTTGCCAGAATTGTTCTGCGCAGACTTCAAGTCCTAGGAGATCAAGTCTACCCCGAATCACAGTGTGGCTTTCGACAGAACCGGTCTACCACTGATATGATATTCTCATTGCGACAAATGCAAGAAAAATGCCGTGAACAGAATCAACCACTGTTTATTGCCTTCATCGACCTCACAAAGGCATTTGATTTGGTCAGTCGTGAGGGTCTGTTCAAGGCACTAAAGAAGATTGGCTGCCCACCAACTCTTCTGTCCATTGTGGAATCGTTCCACACAGGCATGAAGGGTATAATCAAGTTTGATGGTGCAACTTCTGAAGAATTTGAAATCAAGAGTGGAGTTAAGCAAGGTTGTGTACTAGCTCCCACCCTCTTTGGAATATACTTTTCACTTCTACTGAAATATGCATTTCGTGATCAGGATGGTGGTATATACATTCACTCACGCTCAGATGGCGGCCTCTACAATGCTCAGAGATTGAAGGCTAAGACCAAAATTAGGAGGGTACTGATCAGAGAGTTGCTTTTTGCAGATGATGCTGCAGTTACGACCCACTCTGAGGAAGAATTGCAATGTCTACTATCTGCATTCTCCAATGCTTGTTCTAAATTTGGTTTAACAATTAGCAAAAAGAAGACACAGATTATGTCACAAGGTGCACATGGGGTACCATCAATCTTTATTGACGACGCCGAACTAGAGATAGTAGACCATTTTACATATCTAGGATCAGTGGTAAATAGCAAATTATCCCTAGATCAGGAAATCAACATCCGGATTGGTAAGGCAGCAACAACAATGAACAGGTTAAGAAAAAGAGTCTGGGAGAACAGGAAGCTTACTGCCAAAACAAAAGTCCTTGTCTATCAAGCCTGTGTCCTTAGTACTCTTCTCTATGGCAGTGAAACCTGGACAACTTACTCACACCAAGAGAACAATTTAAACAGCTTTCATATGCGGTGTCTGCGAAGAATTAGTGGTAAGACAAAATCACAAATACTGAAGTATTGGAAAGATCAGGTTGTGTGACAGTTTATTCCATGCTCAGTCTTCGTAGACTTAGATGGATAAGACATCTTAGGAGGATGGATGATGGTAGAATACCAAAGGATATCTTTTTTGGTGAATTACAGATGGGTAAGAGATCTCAGCGTCGGCCTCTACTACGATACAAAGATGTGTGTAAGTGGGACATGATTGATACAGGCATTGATAATGCACATTGGGAGCAAGTCGCCGCTGAACGTGTTGCATGGAGGGCAAATATCAGAAATGGAATAAAGTCAAAGGAGAAAATTATTGCAGAAAAGTCACACACCAAGCGTTTGAGACGTAAGATGGTGCATGATGGTGGAAATGACCACGTGTTCACATGCACCCACTGTGAACGGACATTTACAGCGCAAATTGGCCTTATCGGTCACACTCGCTACCGCCATAGTTAAAAGTTATTATGCCTTTTTAAAGCACAAACTATCGTCTGTCAAGACGGCAAGGTGCCAATGATGATGATGATGAGTATGGATGCATTTGTTCTTTTCTGTATCCATGATTTTCTTGCAACCCGTCTATAACATTTATATTCAAAGGCATTTATGCGCTGTTCAACTTGTTTAGTCAGTGTCCAGGTCTCACAGGCACTAGTAATGGTAAATGTTAATAGTCCGCAGCCTATGTTTGCTTGTTAATTGGCTGTTTTTTTTGCTTGATATTAAAAATTGTTTGCCAAAGGACAATTTTCAGTGCAAACACATATCACCATAAATGTTATAGACTCCCGTCAGAGTCAAACGTTATGTACACAGGAATTAGTCTGCTCTGATCCGCGTTTGTGGATTCTGGTAATAGAATAACCAGCCGGCTTTGTGCTAGTTCCCGAGAGAAGGAAGTATATTAATATAATATGTTTTTTGAGCGTATATGGAAGTCATGTAACATCACGACAGAATGTCACGTCTAGCTTGATATATGCGGCTGGCCCTGAAAGTGCTGATATTGATGTCTGAAGAGACAACAGAGCTCATGCTGAGCTACTGTAACCATAAATAATAAGGTGTGCTGGAGGTCGCCTGATCGAAAGGTTAAGAGCTCTTGTTCGTAAACTTCCGGTGCGCTAATTGCGGGGTATTAGGTTCTGTCCCTACAAAGGTCATTTACACTTAAAAGCCGACTTCTCGTCTTTAACTGGGGAAGTAATTACAATTACCTTTGAAGTTGGAGTGGGTTCGGCTGATGGCGGGGGGGGGGGGGGGAACTGGTAATAGGGAAAGCCGGCCTGCACGCAATAATCAGTCAAGTGTGGACTACGTTAGAGTTCAAAACGAGCAAACGAAAACACATGTAATGATGCTGGTGTTCTTGATGATGACAATGATACTACTACTGCTACTATTACTACTACTACTACTACTACTACTACTACTACTACTACTACTACTGCTACTATTACTACTACTACTACTACTACTACTACTACTACTACTACTACTACTACTACTACTGCTACTATTACTACTACTACTACTACTACTACTACTACTACTACTACTACTACTACTACTACTGCTACTATTACTGCTACTACTACTACTACTACTACTACTACTACTACTACTACTACTACTGCTACTATTACTACTACTACTACTACTACTACTACTACTACTACTACTACTACTACTACTACTACTACTACTACTTCTACTACTACTACTACTACTACTACTACTACTACTACTACTACTACTACTACTACTGCTGCTGCTGCTGCTGCTGCTACTACTAATACGACTACTACTACTCCCACCGTCCACCACTGCCACATAGCGGTCACGCACACCACCAAATGTAAATTGGGATATTCCCAGACAAGTCACAAAACTAGATGACCATTTGAAACTAAGGCCGACGTGGACATCGTCGTAAGACAGCTACGGGGGACGCTTCAAGAGAGGACATGAGGTCTGCGGTGTTTTCTTAGGGCTCCGTGTTAGAAAGGACATGATCTGGTCGACGCAGTCTTTTTAGTAAGCGAGGAATTCGTCTGTTATCTCGCATTCATACCATGATCGGACCGGGACAGGAATAACCTCTAGACGAATAAAACCAGCTTGCGAAATCCTTGTGAATAGAGCGATGGCATAAGATAGAAGCTGGGTCCGTATAGTTATATAACCGCCCGTCCCCGTATTAGGGGCAGGTTATTTGTACAACCGCGTTCTGTGTATTCTGAAAGAGAATCTAAATAAAAGATCTCTATAATTGCATCTGTTTTCTCAAGGTGAGCTGTTTTATTATTGTTGCCGAAGTTACGAGCTGTTTTAAGTTTTGACATTGAGATGCTGTCGCATGTGTTGAGACAACCACCACCATCATCGCCAACGTTCTAATAACAGTTAGTAGAAAATAATGTGCCCTTTTTGATGTCTTGTAGTGTATTAGGAACATAGTCAACCACAATCAAAGTAAATTACCATATTTCGCGCATTAAGCTGGCACTGAGAATATAATGCTAGACCAATAGTTTTATAGATCAGTGGAAACTCCAAGGGGGATATCAATATCACGCCTTCCCCTTTACTCCCCAGAACATGTTCTGGTGCCAATTTAAGACTCGATCTCCAGAGATCCCGGGTCAGTTAAAATGAAAATAGTCCCATCCAGGAGATTAGAAAACGTGACTACCGGACCCGCTCACAAGCGCTCTAGCCACTGCGCAACCACGGCTCCATCCGCCTGATTACAAAATTAAAGTGCCATAGCAAGAACCTGCTGTCGGCACGTGAAGTGTTGGACCATCACATTTTGTATGGCTGAGTGCACGGATAAATAGATGACCTGGCTTTATCTCCTTTAGCGAATTTCGAGAGATGATATTGAGCCCACATCCGACTGCGATTATGTCATTGTGAGTGCAGTGTCATAATCATTACATCAATGCGCTGGTTTACGCATGAATAATATATGAAGTAAAGTTAATCGTAACGAGAATAAGAGTGTTGATGTGACTTGTACTTTTGTATGGATGTGAATCGAGGACAATAAACAGACATGCTGAAAAACATCTAATGGCAGTGGAAATGTGGTTTCTGAGAAAAGTACAAAAAAATACCAAGACAGACAGAAAAACCAATGAGCAAGTAATACAAAAAGCAAATGATAACCGTAAACTGATAAGAGAAATTTTATAGACAGTCAAGATTTTTGGGCAAGTAATGAGAAGAAATAATCTGTAGAACTTAGTGACAACTGGCAAGATTGAGAGGACAAGAACAAGGGGAAGGTAAAGAAGTAAATATCTGAATGGCTTGGGTATGATCGAGACACAAACACTTCTCATCTACTACTATGGTGATCATGTGAGATGACGAAACATAACCGCTATGGCACATGATGCTGATGATGATGCTGTTGATGAAAGGACCTTTTGATACGCCTTAAATCACATTTGGTTATATATGATGCTATTCCAATAATTGTACAGACCGATGAGCACTCAGTCGGTGATGTGGTCTATATCTCGCAGACCGCCATTACTTCCCGAAACGCTTTGTTGTAACCATTTTAGACTCCATAGACTGCGAGCCAGTTCAATTTAAATAAAAATCGAATCCGCCCCGCCTGCGCATGGTTTCTAAACTGTTTCTGTAGCAGGACGGCAGTCATTCTCTCAAACTTATTGGCGACCAAATCAATTTGGGGTGAAAACCGTCCAGTTTCCAGGATTGACCTTCATCCGTAATGATTCATATAGGGTAGCAACATTCAAGCCAATAGTACTTCAACTTTGGTAATGAAAGAAATAACAATCAAACAAATTCTCCATCTCAAATTTACATTTATCTAACTTTATTTAAACTTGTTTTGAATGTCGGCCTCATTGCCGTATATAGTAAAAATCAAACAATTCTGAATTACAACTAAATATTTTATTAAGATTTTCCACTGACATTCCAGTAAAAGTATAAACATGCGACATCTTTCTTGAGACAACATACATGGCATAGTAAGCCAGTGAAAATAATCACACTTCTTTCCCGTACGAACAATCCTGATTAAATTAATCTTTTTGATTCTCTAATTTTAAAATCTATTCACCTACTACAGTGAAAATTTCTCTGAATCTGTCCTATCGCTTTCCACATGTTTGCTTTCCTGATACTAGCATATCATGGAGGGGTATATGCCTCGGAAGAGAGGAAGAGGAAGACCAAAGGGAAGATGCGTGCAGGATGTGGCGGATGATCTCTAGATGGGTGTATCGGACGTGGGGCATCTTGCTTTTGACCGAGAAGTTTTCCGGACGTTTGTTATGGGAGCGAGGTTCTGCAAAGGACATGCTACCGAATGAATGAATGAATGAATGAATGAATGAATGAATGAATGAATGCTATTAACATTTCTTTTCTCGTTGTACGACTTCCTTCTCCCGAAGGAATCCTCCAACTGCGTTCTGTGTTGCCAACTCTATGCGGCATCATCCCGGATTGTGTCATACTTGGATACCAACACCCAATTTTTCCAATATTGATGGTTCCGTCGCCCTGCTACTGAGTGAGTGCGTGGTGCGACACTGTGAGCTGTGGGTTTCATGTGAAGTGCTTTTGAATCTGCCCGAGGTTTTTTGGAACGTGACTGCATGTTCGGAGTGATGGCAGATGGCTATGTCCCAGAGTTGACTGGTTTTGCCTTATGCAGAAATGCGTGGCTGCTGGGCTTCTGGTTGACTGCCACTGCCATCGACGATGAACTGTATTTTGTGGACTGTGTGGGTGAACATCTAGGAAACATCCAGATGGGAAAATGGCTGCAGATTCCATCAGAAATGAACTGGGTGTTTTGTGGGGGACTATTGTGTTGACATTCTGGCGGCGGCATTATGCACAGTGTATCTGTGCGGGCTGTTGTTTGTCGAGACTCCTGTCTTTTCCACTTTTCACATTGGGCAGTGGGGAGCGTTTTGTATGATATTCACTGGCACAGGAATGGAGCATAATGGGGATGACCCGTTGCTGTGAAGTTGGAACTGCTACTAACTAACTAACTAACTAACCCAATTTTTCTACGTCAAAACAATATTCCCGTTTAGTGCATCGTCGTGCAACTAAAAGATAATTCTCAAAAGGGCACCCCTTGTCCAAACGTAATTCTATTTCCAGTTTCTTTAACTCGTCTCTAGGGTTATGGTACAATACCTGTGTAGGACGTTGCGACCAACCTCATATTGATTGTCTAGGCAATTTTACATTCAGTAGTTTGCCATTGCTTTTTGAACAAATCATCATAGTTGAAGTCCAAGACCGGTGTAACAGTTAACTATGATCTTGGTGCGGTAATGGTCAGTGTGTCTCATTTGATGTAGCAGTCGCATTCTAGAGGCTTCAGGCCAATACCAGATACATTACACCATGAAATAATGGAAGCATTTCACCGTGAAATAGTGAGAACATTGCGTCATAAAATAATGATAACATTGCACCATGTAATTTTGTGGATATTTCACCATGACATAATGAGAACATTGCATCATGACATAAAGAAGACATTATGTCATGAAATAATGAAACAGTGCACCATGAAATAGTGAAAACATTGCACTATGAAACAATGCAAACATTGTACTATGAAATAATAAAAACCGCGACACAATCACAACATTGCAATGTGAAACAATGCAAACATTGCGCAATGATATAATGACAACTGAAATAATGAAAACATTGCACCATGAAATAATGTGAACGTTGCGGAATGAAATAATGAGATGATTGTCCCATGAAATAATGTGAACATTGTACCATGAAATAATGAAAACTTTGCACTTTGAAATGATGAACACATTGCAACTGTGAATGTTCACAGACATGAGCGAAGTAACAGACTCATACTGTCAGAAATAATCACATTGTATGCCATGGCAAAATAAGGTAGCGCAGTGGCCATCAGGCATGAGTATCGGCCTGGTGCTCGCACATTCAAACCCCCGTTAAGAAAAGGATGTTTTAAACACTTGACCTTGGTTCCCTGGACAACCCAGCTCCAAATGAGCACCACGAAATGTCATCTAAGTAGATGGGACCTGCGTGCCATTGACCGCATCACTCATACAGCATTGATTGGTCGTTAAAACGTGGGACCTGCACCATATGTCCTATACTCCAAGGCATGGAAAGGGTTCTTATATTATGTGATATTCTGAGATATTCAATCAATCATGTGCCGTCTCCACAATGAAGGTTCGTTGCAATGAATCTCCAACACTGTCACTCTCTCGCCATGACTATACATTCTGTCTGACTGATGTTGGTCCATATCTTGATGTTATCTTCTCACTTGTGTTGTTGTCTACGATAATATAATAGGTTACATCTAGTTTATGCAACATCCTCTACGATTATAGATTATAAAAAGCCCAGGACGCTATGGTCAGAATCAAATTAGATATATATTGGTTTTAAGATTATTAGGAAATAATTTGGTCTGTCCCTCCAAACAAAATATTGCTATTCACGAAGTTAATTCTAGATCATCATCATCATGTGCCATGCCAATAAGTGTGGGCTGTCATGTCATGTTTCGCTATCTCACGATTTCCCGATTTCGTGATAACCAGATCTTAGATCAGCTCAGAATCAATTATAGATTTTTTTAAAAAAAAAAAAAAAAAAAAACTATTTCATTAAAGTTCATTAAATAAAAATTAAAAATTAAAAAAACACATGCATTGCTTAGCTCTCGCAGAAGTAGACGAAAGAAGTAGGGATTAGAGGACACATTGGGGTTGTCTAGTTGATCATGAGTAGAATTACACCTATTCCTGCAGCGAGATGCTGTCGTGGAGGTGATCGGTTCGAAACGCGGTCGGTAACTGACACATTGGCACCTTGCCGTCTTGACAGACGATAGTTTGTGCTTTAAAAAGGCATAATAACTTTTAACTATGGCGGTAGCGAGTGTGACTGATACGGCCAATTTGCGCTGTAAATGTCCGTTCACAGTGGGTGCATGTGAACACATGGTCATTTCCACCATCATGCACCATCTTACGTCTCAAACGCTTGGTGTGTGACTTTTCTGCAATAATTTTCTCCTTTGACTTTATTCCATTTCTGATATTTGCCCTCCATGCAACACGTTCAGCGGCAACTTGCTCCCAATGTGCATTATCAATGCCTGTATCAATCATGTCCCGCTTACACACATCTTTGTATCGTAGTAGAGGCCGACCCTGAGATCTCTTACCCATCTGTAATTCACCAAAAAAGATATCCTTTGGTATTCTACCATCATCCATCCGCCTAAGATGTCCTATCCATCTAAGTCTACGAAGACTGAGCATGGAATAAACTGTCACACAACCTGATCTTTCCAATACTTCAGTATTTGTGATTTTGTCTTGCCACTTAATACCAAGAATTCTTCGCAGACACCGCATATGAAAGCTGTTTAAATTGTTCTCTTGGTGTGAGTAAGTTGTCCAGGTTTCACTGCCATAGAGAAGAGTACTAAGGACACAGGCTTGATAGACAAGGACTTTTGTTTTGGCAGTAAGCTTCCTGTTCTCCCAGATTCTTTTTCTTAACCTGTTCATTGTTGTTGCTGCCTTACCAATCCGGATGTTGATTTCCTGATCTAGGGATAATTTGCTATTTACCACCGATCCTAGATATGTAAAATGGTCTACTATCTCTAGTTCGGCGTCGTCAATAAAGATTGATGGTACCCCATGTGCACCTTGTGACATAATCTGTGTCTTCTTTTTGCTAATTGTTAAACCAAATTCAGAACAAGCATTGGAGAATGCAGATAGTAGACATTGCAATTCTTCCTCAGAGTGGGTCGTAACTGCAGCATCATCTGCAAAAAGCAACTCTCTGATCAGTACCCTCCTAATTTTGGTCTTAGCCTTCAATCTCTGAGCATTGTAGAGGCCGCCATCTGAGCGTGAGTGAATGTATATACCACCATCCTGATCACGAAATGCATATTTCAGTAGAAGTGAAAAGTATATTCCAAAGAGGGTGGGAGCTAGTACACAACCTTGCTTAACTCCACTCTTGATTTCAAATTCTTCAGAAGTTGCACCATCAAACTTGATTATACCCTTCATGCCTGTGTGGAACGATTCCACAATGGACAGAAGAGTTGGTGGGCAGCCAATCTTCTTTAGTGCCTTGAACAAACCCTCACGACTGACCAAATCAAATGCCTTTGTGAGGTCGATGAAGGCAATAAACAGTGGTTGATTCTGTTCACGGCATTTTTCTTGCATTTGTCGCAATGAGAATATCATATCGGTGGTAGACCGGTTCTGTCGAAAGCCACACTGTGATTCGGGGTAGATTTGATCTCCTAGGACTTGAAGTCTGCGCAGAACAATTCTGGCAAATACTTTTCCAACAATACACAGAAGTGAGATACCCCTATAGTTGTTGCAGTCGCTCCGATCGCCCTTGTTCTTGTACAGTGTTATGATGCTTGAATCTTTGAAATCCTGTGGGACTTGTCCTTCACGCCAGCATAGCTCTATTAGCTGGTGGATCTGTATAGTGAGTGTGTCTTGCCCACTCCTGATAACCTCTATTGGAATCCCATCCTTACCTGGAGCCTTGCCAGATGCAAGTTCATTTATAGCACACTTAACTTCTGTTATGGTGGGAAGTGTGTCCAGGTGGTCAAGAGTTGGTAGAGCCTCTATGGCGTTGAGGGCATTATCCGCTAGTTTGGTCTCACTTGAGTAAAGCTCCAAATAGTGCTCTACCCATCTGTCCATCTGCTGTTTCTTATCAGTGATGACTTCTCCAGTCAAGGTTTTCAATGGTGCACTTCTTTTGATCACTGGACCACAGGCTTTCTTTATTCCTTCATACATGCTTCTTATGTCTCCCTTATCACTTGCGATTTGAATGGACTCACATAACTTGATCCAATAATCATTTGCACACTGCCTGGCAGCCTTTTGCACATCCTTCCTAGCTTGCCTTAGCTCACTCAGAGTGTTACGCGTTGGTCTTTCCTTGTTTCTTAAGAGAGCTTTCTTCTTCTTATCAATCAAGGGCTGCAGAGTCTCGCTGTTGGCCGCAAACCAGTCCTGCCTCTTATGATCCACAGTGCCGTAAACCTTTACGGCAGTTTTACAAAGAGTTTCCTTAAGTTTATTCCATTTATCATTTACTGTACAATTTTCTGGTGTATCAGTGAAAGCGTCTTCAAGTTGCTGTTGAAACTGAAAGCACTTTTCAGGATCATGAGTGTTAATAATATTAATCCTGGGGCTAGATTTGTGTTTAGCTGTGTAGATTCTCTTTGGTCTCAGTCTAACCCTTGCAACAACCAAAGAATGATCCGTATCACAGTCAGCACTGTGGTAACTACGAGTCAATGATATATGGTTCAGATGTTGTCTCCGTGTGATGATGAAGTCCAGCTGGTGCCAATGGCCGGATCTTGGATGTTTCCATGTGACCTTATGCATCTCTTTTGTTTTAAAAAAAGAGTTTGTAATACATAGGTCATTACTGGTGCAATGCTCCAGCAGCCTTTGCCCATTTTCATTCATGCGACCGATGTTGTATTTTCCAAGGCACACTGGCCATGAACTCGAGTCCTTGCCCACACGAGCATTGAAATCACCGAGCATATAAATGTAGTCGGATTTTGGAACTGCCTTGATCACAGAGTCTAACTCCTCGTAGAACAAATCCTTCACATCATCAGAGGAATCGAGTGTCGGTGCATATGCAGTAATAATGGTGGCAAACCCACAAGAGGTTGCCAAGCGCAGGGATAATAGTCTTTCATTTCCTCCTGCTGGAATTTCAATCATTCCCAGTAGCGAATTCTTCACTGCAAAGCCCACACCGTGTTGCCTTTTTTCTGCCTGCCCTTTACCCTTCCAGAAAAAGGTGTAGTTGTTTTCCCTGAGTGACCCTTCCTCAGCGAGGCGAGTCTCCTGCAGGCCAGCAATATCAATGTTAAGACGATTGAGTTCGGCATCAATCACAGCCGTTTTTCTCACATCGTCAATATTGGTCAAGTCAGTGGAAAATCCTGGACACATGGTTCTCACGTTCCAGGTTGCAAGCCGTAGCTTGAGGTTTCTATTTATATTTTTGTTTGTACCTGGTGCATTGGTTTTACAGCCTGCGATTCAGATTTTGTCCTAGCCCCAAGCACCCATTGAAGCAGGCAGGCTGTGGCGGATCAGCACCCAATTGGCTGGGGGCTGCCCAGCTTGAGGCGGGCAGTAGCTGATCAGTGACACCTATAGGTGTCTCCCACCGTCAGAGGCAACGCGTGGCGCCCCATGTCTACGCCAACTGACAAGGACTTATAACCCGTAACAGTTGCCTCTCGCTTTGATTCCGAGACCAGTTAAGACCAGGGATGGAGTTATTGCCTCTCCATAGCACAAAGCCTGGGCTAAAATATAGAGATCATGTGTTGCCCATGCAGCATGATCCCTCTCTCGGCCTGCCTAGTTCACTCCAGAGGAAAGGTAACACCCCTACATCTGGAACAAGACAAGCTGCAGAAGCTGCCGGATCAGCAAAGCAATGCTCTAACTGTCCGCCTGTCGAAACTTCGATCCTAGACCAGTCGCCAACCAAGGCTTAGGGCCTGGTCTGCCCTGCCATGACAATTTTGTCTTTAGCTTGCATTTCCTCGCACCAGGGTAAGGCTTGTACCCTCCCAATTGCGCTCTTCCGCCCGAAGCCGTTGGCACAATGTGGGGTGTCGGGTTTGGTAAGCGCCGCCCAACGTTCGGCGCTAACAGAAACCAGGTAGTACCGTCTACTGTTATACGGTAGCTCAGTCATATCTGACTAAGACCTGACTCACTCGAACACGTGATCACGCCAATTCTATCAAATTCCAGCGGAATATTTTCGAATTGTATGGGACTATAACTTTCAATTGTTATGTGTCTAGTGCGTCCACTAACCCCTGCTTCTTTCTTCCACTTCTATGAGACAATACATGTGTGTTTATTTATGACCTGTCTTGATGACCTTAAAAGGTTCCCCAACTGATATTTCTGTGTAATACCTAAAGATACAGCAAGGCCACATAGGGGCTCATTGGCCCGCAATAAGTACCGTTGTCAAGAACCATAATCGTCTCATCTTCAGGCACTGCAGTTCTAACCGCCAGGTTAAATGCAATTATGTTAATTGTGTTTGCAACATAGCAACACTTAACCAGAAAGACCTAGAATGCATAATACGTCACTAGAAAAGCTCACATGGCCAGTGCTAAGAAAGTTACTCAAAAATAAAAGAAAACTCATTAAAAATCCTTTCACTCCCCTATTTCAAGAATAAGTGATCTTCAGTTTATGAACGCAGGCCACAGTTATCAAAACGGATTTTGAATAGGTAAAAACCTGCAGGAAATTAGTGTATTTGTGGAGTTGCTACTTGAAAGTGGATGAACGATATAAAACTATCTTCTATTCCCAGAAGCTTGCTTTTGTAGTTAATGGTTTCAATTAGCACATAAATTTGTATTTGTATTTTTTGCAGTTGCTAACGTTAAATAAATCCTTTATAGAAATTCTACTGTGGAACTACACTTTTAAAACTGTTGTTCCGCGAACTGCATTTTCTCTTTCGATGCGTAACGTTGTTAATAACATTGTGAATGTTGATACCGATGTGACATGTCTTACAGATGTTCGCGTTTGGATAGTCATATGGGACGCAGAGGCGTTTCCAAGGCACCAGGCCCAGGTTCTATACTGGCCAAGACCTACTAACACGTCCTAGTCGTGCGTCCTGGGAAACAGGTCCCTTCGGGGTCCTGGCTAACGTAGTAGGATCCCTGATTCTTCCGAAGTCGGAGAGTATCTGCCTGCACGGCGAGAGACAGCTAGTCTGCACACCAATAAGGCAGACATGAGACAACGGATACTCAGGCAAACCTCAGGTCCGGTATGAAATCACACTGATGTTGGAAAACAGGATGTCTTTATCCGACATACAGGGCCTTGCGCTGGAGTTCACAGCCAGCGAACATAAGCAAGCAAGATAGTCATATCTGGATAGGGAGTCTCCGTGGCGAAGTAGATACGCCTTTTGCCTCGAAATCTGTGTTTCGAAGGTTGTAGGTTCAATTCCGGGCTGTGTCGTTCGGTTCACGAGTTCAATTTTCTCAGAGGTCCCCGGGGCTCGTCGTTGGAGCTACGGAGTTCGTGCTTTGCGAGACGTTTTCGGACGGCCGCCCTGCGGAAAGAGACCGAGCCATATTGGATAAACCCCAATGAAGTCGACCCTCTAGTCTTTTAAATCCTTTTTATTTCGTTATATTTGGACGTCACAAGGTTGCCACTCACATCTTTTCAATGAGATGTACGTCACTAGGTTGCGACTCACATCTTTTCAATGAGATGTACGTCACTAGGTTGCGAGTCACATCATTTCAATGACATTAACTGATCAACATCAAGGTATCTGTTGAGTCCAGTATCATATCTTTATCTTTCCCGGAGCTTTGTCATCTCTTCTCATCAAAGTTACTGAACTGTGTATGAACTGTTTCAGCACGACATAATTTTGACTTCCGAGCATTACATGTTAGGGTTTTCTTTTTCTTCTTCCTCTTTCTACATTCTTATTCTTCCTCCTCCTCCTACCTTCTTCTTTATATGTGTGATCTAGAGAAGACATCGTCGATCGTGCCTCTCCAACCCTCTCTTTACTTCCCAGGATATTTCGTGGTACTCATTTTAAGCTTGGTTATCCTGGGAGTCCATGTCAATTTTAAAAAAAAGAATCCCGATCTTGAAGTGGATTCAAGGTTGTTGTCTGCTACATGCCATTATTAACTAAGGTTTGATGTCACAATAAGTGTCATATAGTTGATGCTGTCTTCGGGGTGATAGATGTTAGGCTTCCACATATTCAAGATCAAGGTATTATAAAGTCGGGTGACCATTTCTTCTCCTCGCAGTCAACTGTAACATTTTGTCTGTTTTTAATTTCCTGGCAAGTTTTCGTTCAGTAGTTTACCATTGCTTTCTGAACGATAAATCTTATGTTGTAAAAACTGATCCTTTGCTTTTTCAATTAGACGATATGGGAGAGGGAGGAGAAGGATGGTTTCTATGTGGCGGAGTGATTAAGCTCTCTGCATTGTGCTCAGAGGGTCCTAGGTTCGTTTATGAACTCCTTTATTCGGTTCTCGAGTGAAATCTTTTCCAAAAGATTTCCCGGGGTCGTGTCCATTACTACGGAGGTCGTGTCTAGAATTACGGATCGCACCCAGAGCCAAGGAGGTCGTTATCTGTGGTACGGAGGTCGTGTTCTGTGGTGCGGGGGTCGTGTTCTGTGGTACAGAGGCTATACCCAGAGCTATGGAGATCGTGTTCTGTGGTACGGAGGCTGTACCCAGAGCTGCCGAGGTCGAGTTCTGTGGTATGGAGGCTGTACCAGAGCTATGGAGGTCGTGTTCTGTGGTACGGAGGCTGTACCCAGAGTTATGGAGGTCATGTTCTGTGGTACAAAAGCTGTGCACAGAGCTGCGGAAGTCGAGTTCTGTGGTACGGAGTCTCCGAGAAAATTCGTCATCGAAATGACGCTTTCCGGAGTAGAATTCACGACCTTCAAGCCCCCCCCCCCCCACCCCCAGATATCGTTATTCTATAACCAGACACATAATACAGGGTGTATTTTTAATGACTGTGTGGTGTTTGAAATATTGCCCGTCCAAGTTTTGTATATACCTATTATATTGCATGAACTTTACAGAGGGTGAATACAAAACTTGGACCGGCAATATTTTCAAACACTGCACAGTCATTAAAAATACACCCTATACCAGTATTGGAGGTCAGCGTGGCCGAGAAGATAAGAGCGCTCGTTCTTAATTATTAGGTATGCTAATGCTGAGGTAGGGGTTGGGGAGAGGGTTTAAGCCTTACGCCGGTCAGTTTTACTAAAATGTTGGCTTCTCGTCCTTCACTTTGGGACGTAAATTACAAGTACCTCTGAAGTCGGAGAGGGTTCGCCTGATGGCGAGGAACACAGGTGAATTTTTGTTTTTTGCATATCCCTTACAGAACCTCAATGGCTCGGAACGCTGAAGAAGAAGAAGATATCCCGTACAGGACGTTGCAGTCACCATCAGCATTTTCAGCTGCTGTTGTGTACTAGGCAAGATGAAGCTTAGTAGTTTGCCATTGCTTTCTGAGCGACTGGTTCACATAACCCCCCCCCCCCCCCCGTAAGTTACCAACGCGCCGAAAATCGCGAGAATATACGGGATTACGGAGAAAGACGTTAACCCTTAGGCCAGGGAGACCGGCGGGGAAAGCTAATCTACACGAACATTTAGTCTAGTGCCACTAGAAGTAGGGCGTGTGGACTAAGCGTAAGTTCGAAACGAGCGAGAGCAAAACAACAACAACAACAACAACAACAACAACAACAACAACAACAACAACAACAACAACAACAACAACAACAACAACAACAACAACAACAACAACAACAACAACAACAACACCAACAACAACAACAACAACAACAACACCAACAACAACAACAACAACAACAACAACAACAACAACAACAACAACAACAACAACAACAACAACAACAACACCAACAACAACAACATTCATTGATTCATTGGCACCTTTCCGTCTTGACAGACGATAGTTTGGTACATTGTGCTTCAAAAAGGCTTAATAACTACGATCCATGGCGGTGGCGAGTGTGGCTGGTAAGGCCAATTCTTGCTGCAAATGTTTGCCCACAGTAGGTGCATGTGAAAACATGGTCATTTCCACCATTTTGCACCATCTTACGTCTCTCACGCTCTGTGTGTGCTTTATCTGCAATCATTTTCTCCTTTGTCTTTATTCCATTTCTGATAGTTGCCCTCCATGCAACACGTTCAGCGGCGACATGCTCCCATTGTGCATTATCAATGCCTGTATCAATCATGTCCCGCTTACACACGTCTTTGTATCGTAGTAGAGGCCGACCCTGAGATCTCCTACCCGTCTGTAATTCACCAAAAAAGATGTCCTTTGGTATTCTACCATCATCCATCCTCCTAACGTGTCCTATCCATCTAAGTCTACGAAGACTGAGCATGGAATACACCGTCACACAACCTGATCTTTCCAATACTTCAGTATTTGTGATTTTGTCTTGCCACTTAATACCAAGTATTCTTCGCAGACACCGCATATGAAAGCTGTTTAAACGTTTCTCTTGGCGTGAGTAAGTTGTCCAGGTTTCACTGCCATAAAGAAGAGTACTAAGGACACAGGCTTGGTAGACGAGGACTTTTGTTTTGGCAGTAAGCTTCCTGTTCTCCCAGACTCTTGTTGCTAACATGTTCATTGTTGTTGCTGCCTTGCCAATCCTGATGTTGATTTCCTGATCGAGGGATTATTTGCTATTTACCTCTGATCCAAGATATGTAAAATGGTCTACTATCTCCAGTTCGGCGTCGTCAACAAAGATTGATGGTACACCATGTGCACCTTGTGACATAATCTGTGTCTTCTTTTTGTTAATTGTTAAACCAAATTCAGAACAAGCATTGGAGAATGCAGATAGTAGATGTTGTAATTCTTCCTCAGAGTGGGTCGTAATCGCAGCATCATCCGCAAAAAGCAACTCTCTGAATAGTACCCTGCTAATTTTGGTCTTGGCCTTCAATCTCTGAGCATTATAGAGGCCACCATCTGAGCGTGAGTGAATGTATATACCGTCATCCTGATCACGAAAGGCATATTTAAGTAGGAGTGAAAAGTATATCCCAAAGAGGGTGGGGGCTAGTACACAACCTTGCTTAACTCCACTCTTGATTTCAAACTCTTCTGAAGTTGAGCCATCAAACTTGATTATACCCTTCATGCCTGTGTGGGACGATTCCACAATGGACAGAAGAGTTGGTGGACAGCCAATCTTCTTTAGTGCTTTGAACAGACCCTCACGACTGACCAAATCGAATGCCTTTGTGAGGTCGATGAAGGCAATAAACAGTGGCTGATTTTGTTCACGGCATTTTTCTTGCATCTGTCGCAATGAGAATATCATATCAATGGTAGACCGGTTCTGACGGAAGCCGCACTGTGATTCGGGGTAGACTTGATCTCCCAGGACTTGAAGTCTGCGCAGGACAATTCTGGCAAATACTTTCCCAACAATACACAGAAGTGAGATACCCCTATAGTTGTTGCAGTCGCTCCGATCTCCCTTGTTCTTGTACAGCGTTATGATGTTTGAATCTTTGAAATCCTGTGGGACTTGTCCTTCTCGCCAGCATAGCTCTATTAGCTGGTGGATCTGTAGAGCGAGGGTGTCTTGCCCACTCCTGATCACCTCTATTGGAATCCCATCCTTACCTGGAGCCTTGCCAGATGCAAGCTCATTTATAGCACACTTAACTTCTGTTATAGTGGGAAGTGTGTCCAGGTGGTCAAGAGTTGGCAGGGCCTCTATGGCGTTGAGGGCATCATCCGCCAGCTTGGTCTCACTTGAGTAAAGCTCTAAATAGTGCTCGACCCATCTATCCATCTGCTGTTTCTTATCAGTGATGATTTCTCCAGTCAAGGTTTTCAGCGGTGCACTTCTTTTGATCATTGGACCACAGGCTTTCTTTATCCCTTCATACATGCTTCTGATGTTTCCCTTATCACTTGCAATTTGAATGGACTCACATAACTTGATCCAATAGTCATTCGCACACTGCCTGGCAGCCTTTTGTACATCCTTCCTCGCTTGCTTCAGCTCACTCAGAGTGTTACGCGTTGGTCTTTCCTTGTTTCTTAAGAGAGCTATCTTCTTTTTATCAATCAAGGGCTGCAGTATCTGGCTGTTTGCCTTAAACCAGTCCTGCCTCTTATGATCCACAGTGCCGTAAACCCCTACCGCTGTTTTATAAATAGTTTCCTTAAGTTTACTCCGTTTATCATTTACTATACAATTTTCTGATGTATCATTGAAAGCGTCCTCAAGTTGCTGTTGAAATTCAAAGCACTTTCCAGGATCGTGAGTGTTAATAATATTAATCCTGGGGCTAGACTTGTGTTTAGCTGTGTAGATTCTCTTTGGTCTCAGTCTAACCCTTGCAACAACCAAAGAATGATCTGTATCACAGTCAGCACTGTGGTAACTTCGAGTTAATGATGTATGGTTCAGATGTTGTCTCCGTGTGATAATGAAGTCCAGCTGATGCCAATGGCCGGATCTTGGATGTTTCCATGTGACCTTATGCATCTCTTTTGTTTTAAAAAAGGAGTTTGTAATACATAGGTCATTTCTAGTGCAATGCTCCAGCAGCCTTTGCCCATTATCATTCATGCGACCGATGTTGTATTTTCCAAGGCACACTGGCCATGAACTCGAGTCCTTGCCCACACGAGCATTGAAATCACCGAGCATATAAATGTAGTCGGATTTTGGAACTGCCTTGATCGCAGAGTCTAGCTGCTCATAGAATGTATCTTTCACATCATCAGAGGAAGTGAGTGTCGGTGCATATGCAGTGAGAATGGTGGCAAATCCACAAGAGGTTGCCAAGCGCAGTGATAATAATCTTTCATTACCTCCAGCTGGGATATCAATCATTCCCAGTAGCGAATTCTTCACTGCAAAGCCCACACCGTGTTGCCTTTTTTCTGCCTGCCCTCTTCCCTTCCAAAAAAAGGTGTAATTGTTTTCCCTGAGTGACCCTTCCTCAGCGAGGCGAGTCTCCTGCAGGCCAGCAATATCAATGTTAAGACGATTGAGTTCAGCATCAATCACAGCCGTTTTTCTCACATCGTCAATATTTGTCAAGTCAGTGGAAAATCCTGGACACATGGTTCTCACGTTCCAGGTTGCAAGCCGTAGCTTGAGGTTTCTATTATTCTTTTTATTAGTACCTGGTGCATTGGTTTTACAGCCTGCGATTCAGATTTTGTCCTAGCCCCAAGCACCCATTGAAGCAGGCAGGCTGTGGCGGATCAGCACCCAATTGGCCGGGGGCTGCCCAGCTTGAGGCGGGCGGTAGCTGATCAGTGACACCTGTAGGTGTCTCCCACCGTCAGAGGCAACGCGTGGCGCCCCATGTCTACGCCAACTGACAAGGACTTATAACCCGTAACAGTTGCCTCTCGCTTTGATTCCGAGACCGGTTAAGACCAGGGATGGAGTTATTGCCTCTCCATAGCACAAAGCCTGGGCTGAAATAAAGAAACCATGTGTTGCCCATGCAGCATGATCCCTCTCTCGGCCTGCCTAGTTCACTCCAGAGGAAAGTTAACACCTATAATCTGGAACAAGACAAGCTGCAGAAGCTGCCGGATCAGCAAAGCAATGCTCTATCTGTCCGCCCGTCGGAGCTTCGATCCCAGACCAGCTGCCAACCAAGGCTTAGGGCCTGGTCTGCCCTGCCATGACTTACAACAACAACAACAACAACAACAACAACAGCAACAACAACAACAACAACAACAACAACAACAACAACAACAACAACAACAACAACAACAACAACAACAACAACAACAACAACAACAACAACAACAACAACAACAACAACAACAACCCAGTATTGCAAATTATATTGCCACAATTGTCCTAACATACTTGTTATTGTGATCTAAATTATATAGATCTTCCTTTGCCCTTTCAGGTGAAAGTGTGGGTCGCCTGCAGAAATGGATTCCAACAGAAGACCTTCAAATCTGCTCTGAGCTGTGCCTGTTCCATATGCAGACGTAACCACTAAAGGACGTGATGTTTCTGTGGCCGGGGAAATATGATAATTACAATTGAATAAAATAAAAAGCAAAATTAAATAGGCTTTCTTAATGTTTATGCACACGCCTACCCACTAACACACACGCACGCAACCACCCACACGCACGCACACACACGCACGCACACACACACACACACGCGCGCACACACACACACACTCACACAACACACACCCATGAGCATACACACTCACTCACACACGCGCGCGCGCACACACACACACACACACACACACATACAGAGTAAAACTTCGATTAACCGTGATCGTCTTGACCAGGGCTGTGACGGATAACAGAATAGACGGATCACATAAATCTCTTAATGCCATGTACAATAACGTGATTTCACTGTGGGCTTAGGACGAAAATGAAAATAAAATCCTTTAAAAGTGAATAATACAAACATATTGTATTTAATTTTACAAAACCATCAATATGAACTTCAATATAAGAGTACTTAGTTAGATGCATATCCTTTACAGGGCGCTTGCAGTCAACACCAGCATATTAGCTGGCAAAAATACAGCAGCATAGATGCAAGGTTTTGTGTTGAACAAGCTATGTCAGCATACGATAACCGTTTATTCACGTTGCATTTTGGACTAAAATGTTAACTTCTCGTTCTTGATTTGGGGCCGTAAATTACAAGTATCTCAAAAGACGGAGTGGATTCGCCTGATGACGGGGAACACTGGTAATAGAGAAAGCTAACACTCACGCAAAATCAATCCAGCGCACTTATAAATACGAGGGGCTTCAGCTAAACACCTTAAATGTTTTGTTTGTTTGTTGGTGAATATATTATGAAAAAGTAAAGGCCAAAGTATAATTTTTCGATGTAATCACCACTGCGTTCAATGTCAATCTTCCAGCGAAGATAAAGTGCTTGAACTCCTGTAGAAAATATTTTTCTTGGTCGCATGTGTCTCCACTGATGCACCACCTGCTGAACGTCTTCATCGGACCGGAAAGTCTTGCCTCCCAATGACTCTTTAAGTTGTCCAAACAGGCAGAAATCACTTGAGGCTAAGTCTGGCGAGTACAGGGAATGTGGTACACACTGACGGTGGGGGGCCCACTGATTAAAAACACAACAAACAGATAACAGAACGCTGCTCCTCTTTGGTGCATGCCTAAAGTGGGACGGCCATCTTTAACGTACCCAGTGCTGACGTCACCGCGTTCGTCGGCACCGTGATGTCACCTGCTAAACACTCTTGACACTCTTAACAATAATATTGATAGGTTACAAGACAATGACATTGTTACTGTAATTGCGAGCACACCTTTAAGGTTTTCATTTGAAGCCCCTTCATAGCAACAACTATTAGTAGTAGTATACTGTAGACTACGCTCGAGTTCAAAACGAGAGACGAAACAAAAAGTTCCATTGTAATCAACCTTTGAGATAATAAAAGATGTTCAGTTGATTCATGTTCTATGTTGAATAGGGTTTGGTAGTAAAAGATACATCTTTCATTCATGTTCTATGTTGAATAGAGTTTGGTAGTAAAAGATACATCTTTCATTCATGTTCTATGTTGAATAGGGTTTGGTAGTAAAAGATACATCTTTCATTCATGTTCTATGTTGAATAGAGTTTGATAGTAAAAGATACATCTTTCATTCGTGTTCTATGTTGAATAGAGTTTGATAGTAAAAGATACATCTTTCATTCATGTTCTTAGTTGAACAGGCTTTAACACTGACACTCCTTGCATTCATGTTCTATGTTGAATACGCTTTGACGGCATAATATACAATATTCATTCATGTTATATGTTGAGCACGTTTTGGCAACATAAATTACACCATTCATTTATGTTCTATGGTGAACAAGTTTTGATAACATAAAATATGACTTTCATTCATGTTCTATGCTGTTTTTGACAGCATAATATATACAACCTTAATTAACGTCGTCCGTTGAACACGCTGGGACAGCATAGGATACAGCATTAATTTATGTTCACTATTGATAGATAGGCCGGCTCCTTGGAGAAGGAGTTACTGATACAGTTCCTAATCCCGTATACCCGCATTCGAAACACAGATGCCGGCGGTTTGGCAGCAGACCGCCTCGCGCTGGTTTTTAACGAAATGATATGGATGCCGGTCGTTCAGAAAGCAATTGCAAACAACTGAACGTAATCTTGCCAGAAGAAAACATCAGCAAAAAATGCTGGTGTTGACCGCGACTTCCTGTAAAGGATATGCGACTAACTAACTAATCATAGTAATAAATATCTGACTCGTCATAATGTGATGCATTATGCCCAAAACATTGTCGCCATACCAGTCTATCTTAATAAATTCCAATCCTAACATCACTCTGTATCACCAAGTGTCAATTGTTGAATGTCTGGGATTCCCTGAGTCGAATCGTTGTATAGGCGTTCTTTGTCAAAGTATTAAAAAGTTCTCATTAAAAACAAAGACCTTTTTCTTGCTTATGTGTTGAGTATAACAAGTTCTGTTAGTTTCATTATGTATGTTTAGTGGCCCAACATCAAAGATCATCTGCGACGAGAGCAAGAGGACGCACGAGAAGAAAATGGACTGACGACATTAAAGTTATTGTACAGACACACGGAATGACACTATCCAACGCCACCCATCGGGCGCTGGAGGGCCAATTATTTCTCCCGATGCTGCTTTACGACAAAAGTGGAATTTGATGATGATGATGATGATGATGATGATGATGATGATGATGATGATGATGATGATGATGATGATGATGATGATGATGATGAAGTGCGGATAAGCAACTAACTAACGTAACTTAATGGACATTATACGGGTGATCTGGTCACTATCAGGCCTGCCGCCTCTACTTCCCGAGATATTTGCTGGCACACTTCAGGCTGGGAACCCTGGGAAATTTTAAAAGTGCGCCTCCATGTTAATTCAAATCTAGAACTACCCACCGCTGTCAAGAGTGCTAGAAATAAAACTGCAGGCTGTTGAATATAAATGTAATCGAAGTGTATTTGTCAATTAGTATTTCTTTTCTTGTTGAATTTAAGGACTCTCCTTGAATATCTAGAAAACAGTAACAATGGTGATATCAAAGAAAATGTTGGCACCAAAATGTGACTTAGAAATAGAACGAAAAATTCTTAACCAAGTGGATAATTTTAGATACCTAGGGGCATTTATAACATCAGATGGAAGATGTACAACAGAGATTAAGAGCAGAATAGGGCAAGCAAAAGCAGCATTTCAGAAAATGAAGAGTATCTTATGCAATAAGTCACTATCACTGAGTGTAAGAAAGAGAGTGCTGAAATGCTATGTAGAACCAGTTTTGCTGTATGGCAGTGAATCGTGGAATGTAAATGAATAAATTAAGAAGTAATTAGAAGCAACAGAGATGTGGTTCCTGAGACGAATGTTGCGAATTCCTTGGACTGCCAGAGTAACTAACAACGACTGCCTGAAACAGGCTAATGAAACTAGAACACTATATACAACAATAAGAAAAAGACAAATATCTTTCTTCGGTCATGTGATGAGAAGAGAAGCATTGGAGAACATCGTGACAACTTGAAAGATCGAGGGAAGAGAGGCCGATGCAAACCAAGAGAAATAATGCTGGATGTATTGAGAGGGTGGCATGGAGGAATATTAGCAGCAGAGTTTATCCAGAAAACCAAAGACCGAGATTTGTGGAGAGTCATGAACACCTACGCCAGCTGGCATGGCACTTAATGATGGTTTCTTGTATTTGGTTTTCTAAACCTTCTTGCAGAGTTTCAAAGTTAACTGTAGATGTGTAATGGATTCTGTTGTGTTGTTAATGGTTTCGCCGCGTCTGATGTAGAACATGTCAACATATAGCATGTGATGAGCATGTACAGTCATAGATATCGGATGTGTACGCTCACAGGTGTTGGATGTGCACAATCACATATGTTCAACGTATATACTCACATCGGTTGGTTGTGTACAATCATAGATGTTGGATGTGTACAATCACAGATGCTGGATTTGTACAATCACAGATGTTGGTTGTGTACAATAATAGATGTTGGATATGTAGAATCATAGATGTTGGGTGTGTATAAACATAGATGCTGGATTTGTACAATCACAGATGTTGGCTGTGTACAATCATAGATGTTGGATATGTTGAATCATAGATGTTTGGTATGTACAATCATAGATGTTGAATGTGTACAATCACAGATTTTGGATTCGTACAATCACATATGTTTGGTATGTACAATCATAGATGTTGAATGCGTACAATCACAGATGTTCAACAAATATAATCTCATATGCTGGATGAGTACAATTACATATATCCTTTAATAGCTGCTTCTTTCTGATACTTCGTGAACATCAATCACTACTTTTGAATTTGTGTATGCACAATCAGAGATGTCAGATGTGTAGAATCACAGATGTTGGGCTTGTGCAGTTACATATGTTGGAACTGTAGGGTCACAGAAGTTGAATGCCACTGAAAATTAGTAACTCTAATACAGGAGGACAGCTTGAAAATGTACTCGTTTCAACCAAACAGCAGTTTTCCGATATAAGAGAGAGTTCATCATTCTTCAGGAACCACTGTGCAGTCGACGGTTTATAAAACGTCGAATTCGGCCATCAGGGACCATTTGCTTATTAGCAATCGCAGAGTTAACAAGCAATATGCATTTCGTATACTGTATTGGACTCACAATAATATATCGAATCGTTATCTAGTAAGCGATTCCAGTCGTAAATATGTAAAGAGAAAACTTCATGGTAAGTGAAGTTAACTTTACTTCCGTGAGACTAACGTTCTCTACCTACGAACAATAGCAACGACTATGTACTTAGTATTTCGGCCAAAGTATTATTTGTTTGTTCACTTTATGTAACATATAACTCTGCCGTATGCACCCGACAAGAAGCAGTGAAATATGCCAAGCAAGAAATCGTGCAATATTTTGTTAATTTGTGTGCTTGTTATTTGACTTATGTTGCTTTTTTTTTTTTTTTAGCATATCCTTTTTTACAGGACTTAGCTGTCAATACCAGCATCTTTCAGCTGTATGTTGATCTCTTGGCAAGATTACGCTCAGTAGTTTGCCATTGCTTTCTGAGCGGCCGGCTCACATACCCCGTAAGTTACCGATGCGATTCGAACCACTGCTGATTTGAACCGTCATCACGTTACCGACGAGAGTATACGAGATTACGGAGAAAAGTCATAACCTCTAAGCCACGAAGCCGGCTATGCTGCTGTACTACTTTAATATAAAATTCTGAAACCCGTGGTTCTATTCCATTGGTTGGATACGAATTCTGTCCGTATTCCATAGTTGTGGGTTCATGTGGATGATAGATAAAGCTAATGAAGACACATTTTGTTATGTGTGTCTAGTGGGTCATGCGTCGATGTACACTATTTACCTGCAGCGAGGCGCTTTCGTAATTTGGAGGTGACAGGTTCTAATCCCGGTTTGTAACTATATCTTTTAATTTTTATGTTGTCTAGTGCGCCCTCTAATCTCTATTTCTTTCACCTACGTCTATGAATACTAAACAATACGCGTGTATTTATTTATGGCGTCCGTGTTTACATTCACTAAGGGAATATATTGTTTTGGATTCCGATATAATATCCAGAGCAGGGTTTATTGACACCAGTGTCTCGACGAGCAAACCCATAAACATCTCAAGAAGACAACAAGCTAATCAATCCATTACCACATATGGACAACAATAACCTTCGTTCTAATAGGAAAATGAGGGTAAAACCATGAGCAGCTGCTTTTGCGGCTGACTCAATCACAGGACTATCATTCTGAGTCCAAACCATAGCTATATATGACAACCAATAGTCCAAACCATAGCTATACAAGACGAGCAATAGTCCAAACCATAGTTATACAAGACGAACATTAGTCCAAACCATAACTATAAAGACGAGCAATTGTCCAAACCATAGTTATACATGACGACCAATAGTCCAAACCATAGCTATAAAGACGAGCAATAGTCCAAGCCATAGTTATACAAGACGAACATTAGTCCAAACCATAGTTATACAAGACGAACAAAAGTCCAAATATAGCTATACAAGACGAGCAATAGTCCAAACCATAGTTATACATGACGACCAATAGTCCAAACCGTAGTTATACAAGACGACCAATAGTCCAAACCGTAGTTATACAAGACGAACAATAGTCCAAACCATAGCTACACATGACGACCAATAGTCCAAAACCATAGCTATACAATACGACCAATAGTCCAAACTATAGCAATACAAGACGACCAATTCTTAGAATACTGTGGAACAAGACGAAAAATAAATACTGACGTTCTATAATATGTAAGCATCGAAGAAAATTGTCTTGAAAGTATAAAGTTATTTATTTGTCCTTTACAGGACGTCGCAGTCAAATCCCAGCATTTGTTAATTTTTTGTCATTTACTAGGCAAGCTTACGTTCAGTAGATTGCCATTGCTTTCTGAACGACTGACGCTCATACAATTGTTATAAACGAACACAAGGGTCTGCTTGATAAACATCCGCAGCTGATTTTTAACACGGTGTACGGAATTGCAAATCGCTTTCGCGGTCTAATTACTCACGGGTTCATGATGTACCCAAATGACAAAGATGTAACCGTGCTGTATTTGCGAGGATGGGGGTTGTTCAATCATTTGTATTATTCGACCTATCTCCAGTCCAAATTATAGTTATACTAGACGAACATATCTTAGAATTCCGTGCAAAATAAATAATGGCATTCAACAAGATCTGAGCTTCGAAGAAAATTGGCTCAATAAATATCATATCTGGAAAACCAAACCACGTTCGCTACAAAATGAGTCACACAGATTTAGAAATAAAATTAGTGGAGCTGCAGTAATACTTTAGAAATGAAAACAATGTAAAATAACACGAAGTAATACAACATGACAGAATCCCATTATGGAAAACAAAGGACGTTGCGGCGACAAGCCTTTGTCACCAAACAAACACATACAACAGAACATTTAACCACTGGGAAAACACTGCAGTGACTACTTTAAGGCATAAAACTGAATGTAATGAATGGAAATATGAATAACAAAATGAGGATAATTCACAGAAGTATTATTCATTATGAGATTCGTTATTCTCATTGTCTTTTTCGTATTTCCGTTCTTCTCATTCGGTTATGACATCTTAATCACTGTATTGTTTTCCGTGTTTAAATATTGTTTTTTGTGTGTATGTTTGGTGATGAAGGCTAGCCGCCGCAACGTTCTTTCTTTTCCGTAACTGAGTTCTTTAAAGCTGCATTACTTTATCTTATTCTATATTGTTTACAATGGTTTAGAAATAATAGTAAAGGAAGGCGTTGTTTCCAGAAAACATGACAGAAACTGAACACGAAGTAATGTGGCACATGGCCTCCTTATGTACTATATGTCGATATGTTTGTTGGTTTGTTCTTGTTTGTCAGTCCCTGGAAGACTGCCAGTTTTAACTCTTCTTCTATCTTCTTCTTTGCGTTCATCCGGAGTGTTTTTTCCAGATGTGATTGCGGTGTGTCTAAGTTATGCGCCCTTGGGCCGAAACCCGTAGGCCAACACATCCGGCTTTAGCGTGCTTTTTTGACCAGGTAGCATTCCTGGGAGACTCTCACTTTTGCGGTACCGTCCACAACCCAGCTGGCCAAGTTGGAACGGTCGAAGACAACGGTCATCCCTCAAAGGAAGGCAGGGACAGTCCATGGCATTTTCCGCCATCCAGGGTGGCGGCCATAATTGCAGGGCCGGCACATAGCGCCCTGATTCTGGGCTTACCGAGGGAATCGTCACGTCCTGCTCATGGCTGCTTTAATTCCTCACTTCAATATATTGGGCATTTCGTTCGCCCGGGCCGTTCCCGCACATACCAGACTGGCCTGCAGTCAGTATCCACTCAGCAAGTTTTTCGGACATGTGCTTGTCATTGTGTCCGTCAGAACTGTTCCAGACACGTCGGACATTCGGAAAACTACCTTGTCAGAGCTATTCCGAACAAGAGCGGCATTCGGAAACTAGGTAGCTGTTCCTAGCACGAGGGAAGACTAGTTAGAGCTTTTCCGGTCACGAAAGACATTTCACTCGGCCGTAATTGCGTAGTGCCAATTTTTAAATTCCCGCCCATAGGCTGGCACTTTCGGCTTCGGCAGGCATTTTTAATGAGGTTAGCCTTCCTCGGGTTTCGAGACAAGTTAGACTCTTATTTCGACTTCCACACATCAAGCTTTTGCTTCGGGCTGCCACGTAATGGGTTCGCAAGCCAGGCGTTCCATTTCGTGTCAACGAGACAATTTTCCACCTTTGACTACACTCACTCCATGAGTACGGTTACAGACTTTCATCGGAACGTGCGACCGAGGTGTTTTTCCACCTTTAGTACTCGCTCACGAGGTAGGCTACATGTGCTGCCGGCTCAGCACCTTACCTCCGTGCGTCTGTGGGCGAGTAACGGCCAGGCTCTCTCATCCGGGGATCCCTCATATCCCCCAGCTAAGAGCCACCGAACGAGTATCTGCACCAAGCATGTAGCGTGCTCAGCACCTCACCTCAATTTTGATGTAGGTTTGTGTCGGCCAGGCTCTCACTTACGAGGGTTTATGGCTTAGTGACGTTCAGCCATACACCTCGGCTGGGAGCCTTAGAAGTTGTGCCTGGACTGAGATTATTGGCATCGTTTGCCTGATTTAGACTGCTATCCTCAGTCTACCTGCAGAGCAGCGGGTTGTGTCTCTTTTAGTATGGTCCCTATCCCAAGAACTGTCCAATATGTAGATAATATCCATCGGCATAGCGCTTGGGGTCAGTGGGACACTCAAGCTCCCCCACCATGGCAAGGTGGAGACACATCGGGGGAGGTTTTAACTCTTAAGTCCCATGTATCACAGAAGATTTCGAAATGCCTTAAAAGTTGCAGAAACTATTACAAGCGCAGACTGTTACAACGACCCTAGAATAATCATAAATAATATTCATTTAAATTTCAAGAAGGTTAAATATATACACAAAGAAACAGAAAATTTGATTTACGTGCATTGAAGATGGAGGAGATAAAAGATAAATTCAACATAGAGGTAAAAAATAGATTTGAAGCATTGTCCGATACGGATTGATTGCTTGATTGATTGATTTAAGAATCGACATCACATCATTCGGGGCATTCCCATAAGCGCTCCGTCCTCATCCTCAGCAGCCAGCGAAGAGCTCCAACACCAATAGTACCAGTAGCGATTTGATTATATGTCCGTCTCGTCTTTCCTCTAAGCGTTGAGCATCGGCCAGATCCCCTCGTCACTCCACGCTGTCTCATTCTTGCCAGACCATGGTAATCCATTTGCTCCTCCGAGGTGTACACGTGCTCCTACAAGGCCGCAACCACGTCTCAATACTCTACCAAGTTCTGCAGAGCCAGCCAATCTGTCCGCCCGTTCATTTCCTAGCACACCGACATGCCCCGGAGAAAAGATCCAGGCGATGCTTGTCACCTGTGACCTCCGAAGCGAAGCAAGCCACTCCGCACGAAGCCTGCCCGTCCTCACCCTCGTCAGCATGCTTTCTGAGTCAGTTACAATCACGATGTGTGTGTGTGTGTCGTATTCTCCATCCAGCGGAGAGCTGAAGTGACTGCCTCCACCTCCATTCTTAAGCTGGATGTTGTGGTATCATATGCCAGGCTCTCCTGCACCAAACGTCGACCATTAGCTTTGGCTATGAACCCCCAGCCACTTCTCTCACCTCTTGACACCGAACCATCTGTGTAGATAATCACATCACCCGAGTGAGCATTGTCCTGAATTAGTTGCTGGATTTCCACTTCCGTGCCCCTGCTGGACACGCTCTGCTTAATGTGATTATAACTCTGCACAAGTCTGACTGCTTCGCTGGCACTCTGACCCACTCCTCTCCACGCCTAATGTTCTCCGAGGAGCACACCTGTCTGATCGTATCCTCCGCCTGAGGTCCGATACGGAAATGTTATTTAAATATGTCAACGACGAACATCAAAGAAATCAATCAACCAAGCTGCAGAAACAAAAATCTCAAAAAAAATGAGGATGATGGGACGTAAGAAATGGATGGCGGAAGTAATCTTAAAACTCATAGAAATAAGAAGAAATAACTGCCACGGAGTTTATCCCGCTTCTGTCATAGACTTTACAATGCTACTGCTATGTTAGGTATCGATGTGGCCTCTGCATTAGTAGGGAGCGTCTGCTTGTTAACGCTCTTCACATAGCACGTTTGTTACAGCTCGTTGTGGCTGAATGTGCGTGCTTTAGTGGTCACTGCTATAAGCTCGTTGAAGTTACTCAAGACTGGATTGTATGTTGGGTGCTGTACATATCTTTTCCTAAACTTGAACCGATAACTGGACTTTTCCACGGCCAAGCAAAGTAGACATTTGTTGCTGCCGTGGTTACGTAACTGAGTCAGCACCTTTCTAGTTAGCGACTCTGTGTTCTTTTCGCTGGACTCATTTTCAATCATTGTCATAAGTTAAGTTTAAGTTCTTGCACAGGACTATTCATAACAACTCGTAAACTGTAGTGAACTCAACATGTCTGGAATAACAACACACAACTCCATTTTCATTCTATATTGACTCCAAGAATTGAACAAATTACAATATACGTGTTCACAACTACATGCTCAGAGTCGACACAATAATTACACATCTATGAATAAAAGTAGGAGCTTATTGTTTGGCCATTCTACTATACTCAGACCTCGATCAGACACTGACAAGTGGTTCAAGCTCAACTAACTGCCCGCAGGAGACGCTGTCCTCTCTTCCACAGCCCCGCCTCGCAATTTCCATGCGAGGCGAGATTCTTGAACTTCATATCTTCACGCTGGGTTGTGTGAAGCTGTAGCCTGATTGCACCGGGTGGCCATGACCCAACCTTGGTCTATGGCACACACCCCCGGTGGACTTAAAAAAATGTGTAATATTTTCTTGTTTCTTTGTTTATTTGATCTGACAATCTGTGGACAAGGATCTAGTATTCTCTTGATTCTCTTCATACTCTCTAATTAATAATTATCTGTAATATGTGACTTATTCTCCATCTAGTGAAGGCTTTATTTAAAACTTCAATTACTTTCACATATCTGGTATGCTGCTATATTGTACCAGTTCGGTGCTTTGTCTGTTTCTAGTGTTTCTGTGGGTTTACTGAGTTGACAATATTCGACTTCTTGTGTCAACCTTGCCCCTCACTTGCACCATTTCATATTAGATGTGCAAGGATTCTTATAAATGACATATATTATCATCATGTAATAAGGTCATCATAGGCATACTACAATTCACCTCTGCAAACATCGTGTTTATACACCCTATAATTCTCTATAGATAGTGATACACCATTTTCTCAACACAAAAATATATATCTAATTAGTATTGTGGGCACGACCTAACATCACTTTTGATAGAAGCCTGTACTTTAGGGATCAACTTAACTCACCTCCCACATAATTTCCGGATAATTCTAAATAATGTTGGTATTTATTTTAATTAGGCTGGATAGGCCACAGAATTGTCCTGATCGATACTGAAAACGGACCGCTGTCTTGGTAGGCAAGCGTACTAACAACGATGTGATTTACTCCAAGGGAGGCAACCTTCTCTTTTATAGATGTTTGGTTCTATAGAGCCTAAATATTTCGTTTTCAAAGCATCATTTTATAGTTAGAAATCCTTTTATTTCTTAAAATCTGCGATCAGAATCTAGATAAAATTCTTTGAATATAAGTAAAACTTATAGAATGCTGCACGTCTGCTTGTAACGTATTGTATTAATATTAACGAGCTTACATCAAGTTCCCTGTAGTTGAAATTGTAATGTTTACATTTTTTGAACGGTGACATATCGCTTCCATTGTCGAAAGTTTCTCTTGAAGGGGACGCGGTGTGGCCGTCAGGCCCGCCAAACCCCATAATGTTCTGAATATATTGTATGAGTGTGGATGTCCAAGAAAGAAGGCTTGTCACAAACTTTGCACTGAACAGATTATGTATTTTTTTCTCTAACTGCGTAGGACACATTAGGCAATACATAAGCTGAAAATGATAATGCGATGCCAGAGACACCGACTTTTTAAACACTTTAAGTGTGCCCCAAACTACACCAGATGGCAACAGGTTGTACATACACGATTTCCAATGAACAAGTTTGTTCTTCTCATAGTCCCTGCTGTGTGGCGTTGGTGATCATGTCTGTCCACATTCTTCTGTCTCTCGTGCTTCCAATCATTTCTGATACCGACTTTCGTCATTGCCATGATCTCAAACTGTTCGGCATTTTCTCTCTGTCTCCCCCTGCCTCTCTTCCCCTCCAGCCTTCTTGTTGTGACGACATACTCCAGCTTTCCCCTTCTCACCGCATGCCCCAAAAATGTGGACTGTCTTCTTCTGATAACTAACTAACTAACTAACTAACTAACTAACTAACTAACTAACTAACTAACTAACTAACTAACTAACTGACTGACTGACTGACTAACTGACTAACTGACTGACTGACTGACTGACTGACTGACTGACTAACTAACTAACTAGCTAACTAACTAATGAACGAACGAACGAGCCAACTAGCCAACCAACCACACAACCAGCAAACCAATCCACCGGCTATCTAACGCGTATCCATGTATCATGGCCTAGATTGGTTCACCGATGAATTTCTATAGGTTTCACCCCAAAGCTAACCAAAACACGGATAACAAAATGCTGTTCCCCTTTGATGAATGTCACACGATGGGCGACCATCTTTAAACTGTCGTTATGTCACAGTGTTCGCCCAGACATCCTTAACAACAATATTGACAGGTTACAAGACAATGGAATGGTTATTGTCATGTCTATCACACTTTAAAGGTGTTCATTTCAACTCACTGGTAATACCCACCAATCGGCTTATTTGCTTGTCTGTCAAATGGTGTTCATACCTACATGCATACCTACCTTTTTTTTTTTTTGCATATCCTTTACAGGACTTCGCTGTCAACACCAGCATCTTTCAGCTGTATGTTGATTTCTTGGCAAGATTACGCTCAGTAATTTGCCATTGCTTTCTGAGCGACCGGCTCACATACCCCGTAAGTTACCGATGCGATCCGAACCACTGCTGATTCTCACCGTAATCACGTTATCGACGAGAGCATACGAGATTACGGAGAAAAGTCATAACCTCTAAGTCACGAAGCCGGCAATACCTACCTAGTTTTTTGAATATTTAACTACTTACATACCTGCCTACGTATGTACCTACCTACATTCCTACTTACATTCATATCCAACCATCCATCCATCCATCCATCCATCCATCCATCCATCCATCCATCCATCCATCCATCTATCTATCTATCTATCTATCTATCTATCTATCTATCTATCTATCTATCTATCTATCTATCTATCTACCTACCTACCTACCTACCTACCTTCCTACCTACCTATCTATCTATCTATCTATCTATCTATTTATCTATCTATCTATCTATCTATCTATCTATCTATCTATCTATCTATCTATCTATCTATCTATCTATCTATCTATCTATCTATCTATCTATCTATCTATCTATCTATATGTATATATCTCTGTCTGTCTGCCTGCCTGCCTGCCTGCCTGCCTGCCTGCCTGTCTGTCTGTCTGTCTGTCTGTATACGGTGGAGATGGTCCCACAGCATATACTACCGACGGAGTGTGAAGTGTTAGGCCTTCACAATTTCTAGGCCACGACATATTGAATATGGTTGGAAGCTAAGAGGGATGATTTCATTGCAACTGGTTTTATCCAGATGGCTGGATCCCTTTCCACAGAGGGAACTGTCAAAAGCGTCGCACAGAGCACACACACTACGGCCCCACAGGAGTCTCCCAGAAAATGACACCCATGAACCGAATCACTGTGTTCCATAACAAGCCCATTTCTTTCGGAGCGCGAGGCCAGCGGTTTAACCACTACACCACGGAGATCATCTCGGTCCACAAGGAGATGTGGTGGCCAGTTTACTTTCTTCATCCCATTTCATACCCGCATAATGTCTCTATTCACAGCTCTACCATTTATTGTGAGGCTTGGGAGGTCAGCTTTGACAATCCTATTCTCCAGAGAGCACCACAAGACAGACGCTTTTTCTGGGTTAATGACGGAATTCATCTCCGTACACCACCCCATTACTTTGTCCAGTGTCGCCTGCATCTCCTGAACTGTTTGATTTCTGTCCCTCCCCTGCCTGTATGCATGAACATCATCTGCAAATGTTAGTATCCTTCCAGCCCCTGGAGCTTCGAGGCTGGCAATCTTGCTCGTATACACATTGAACAGCACAGGGGAAACTGCTGACCGCTGTGGTAGTCCGAGAGCTATGATTCATGGCTCAGAGGTCCATGTACCCAGCCGGAGAACCACGCTATGAGAATACAGAACAGCTGCAATTCAATTCACCAACCAAGGAATACTCTCTTCTTCATAAGAGCGTACATCAAAATATCATATCTGACTGCTGTACGCGTCCTCGAAATCGAGTGCTGCCACCGTCGTCTCCTGCCTAGTTCCAATCCAGTTCCAATTTTCAAAACGAAAATTCCAAATTCGGCCTCTTTCAACCTGATTCCTAAGCGTCGGTTATTGTTGAGGTCCGTGGTTTTTGTGGGTTCATTCACCTTAATTCTTGTTTTGTGAGACCTATCTCGGACTGATTACGTTGGTTTGTGTCTGTGACGTCAGCTGGGGGGGGGGGGGGGGGTGGGGGGGGGTGGGGGGGGGGGTCGCTCGGCGGCTATCCTTTGTGCTCGTCTGTTCTTGTGGTTTTCTTTGTTGGTGTAGGCTTCTGGCTCGTCTGGCTTGACTGGCTGTAGTCCTTATAAGGACTTTTTATTAGGTCTTTCAATCTTCTTTTTTGTGTATTTTCTGCAGGAGCTTTTCGACTTTTCTATTTTCCTCCTTGTGCCTTTTTTCTTCTTCGAGTTTGAGCTTCTGTTGCCATTCGATTATTTCCTCCGCGCTCAGCCATAGTTTTCTCTCTCCGTCTTCTATGTAGTACGAGTAGTCGGTATCACATTCCAAGAAACTAGTTGGGTATTCTACCGGTCTCCTGAGGTTTTTTTTTCTTCTTCTTTTCTCTTTCAATCCAGCACCTTTTGAATTCCTGGTGCCTTAGTTTCTCAATCCTTGCCGACTCTCGTAGCTCCTCCAAGGTAGGACACCGGGGCCTCTCCGTGTCGTCATCAGGGTGCTCGTCTCGGTTTTCTTCGGATGTCTGGCGGGATATTGTCGTGGCTGGGCTGCTGGCTTTGTCTTGCGGTTCCGGCTGCTCGGTCTCTTGTTGGATGTCATCTTGCGGTTTCTCTGTGTGCTTTTCTGTTTCTTGTGCTGGTTTGTTTTGGGTTGGCTCCCTTTCAGTTGTTGGAATTTCTCTTACAGCTTTGATGTTTCGCAGAATCTCTTCATTTATCTTTGTCATCTGCCTCATATTCTCCACCTCTTGTTTGATGTCCCGCTGGATCTCCTTTATTTCGGCAAGAAGTTTCCCATTGTCGCTGGTTGGTGCCGATGTTTTCAGTAGCTTGACTTGCTTCTTTAACTTCTCAATCTGGCTTTGCAGTTGCTCTTTCTCGGGTTGTGAGATGCATGTTGCTGTCTCGCAGCTCCGCATTGCTTCGATGTATGGTGTCTTTGTGGTGATAGCGATCTTTAAGACGTCTCTGTGTCTTTGTAGGTACGGACAGCCCAGATATCTTGCTCCATGTTTGCCCAGGCAGTTAGCGCACTTTCTTTTGTTGTTGGGTGCTCGGAAGTCCGTGTCCAGCTTGGCCAGCGGATACTCCTTGAAGGCGTGGTGATCGGCGCAGTATCGACAGATTTCCGTCTTACTGCGACATGTTGCTCTGATGTGGCCGGCCTTCTGGCATCTTGAATATTGATTGACTCTTGGGATGAATCTCTCTGGCTGTTGCATTTTCTTGCTGATTGATACTGTGGTCGGCATTTCGCTGCCCTCCGACGTTACCACTGCCAAGGTTGTAGGTATCTTGGAGTAGGTGAGGAGCCGCTCCGCCTTCAATAATCGGATGTGAAGATTCTCTTCTCATAGCTGCTTCAGGATTTCTTCATCTGTTAGCTCCACTTGAATCCGCTTGGCAACCCATCGGACTGTTTTTGAATCGGTGTTCCCGGCTCTGGTGTCTTTCTCCTCCTTCTTCTCTGTTGTCTTGATTCTTGTCTATGTTGGGCTGTCGATCTTCTCCCTCGTGGTAGCTTCAGTAATAGCTGTAGTATCAGGCTCTTTGATGCAGCTATCAGGTAGGCTCTCCACGTTCTTCTTCCTGGTGTCGGCTCCCACGCTGCACATCTTGGCTACCGCTATCTTGGCTTCTTTTTGTGGGACTTTCAACGTGACATTTTCCCGCGTATCAGGCTTCTTGACAGAATAAGGCGACTTGACTTATTAGCGCTCGCAGTGCGAATGACACGACGAACACTGGCGTTGACGATAACACGGGATGACGCCTCCTGTCGGTTTTGGAACCCTTCATAAACATCGTAGGCCAGTGTTTCCCAACGTAGGGCCCACGCCCCACAGAGGGGCAATTCGATTGTTAAGGGGGACAATTTGAAAATTTGGTTTCATACCTGCTGTCCACGATCAACCTTTTTTGTCTTTTATGCCAACAATGCTTGACCGACGAATCAATGAAACGAGGTCATCTTAAGGCATATGTGAAGGCAAAACATAACCATCATCTTCAAGTGCCCTGCCAGCTGGCGTAGGCGTTCATGGCTCTCCGCAGATCTCGGTCTTTGGTTTTCTGGATCAATTCTGCTGCTGATATTCCTCCATACCACCGTCTCAATCCATCCAGCATCATTTCTCTTGGTCTGTCTCTGCCTCTCTTCCCCTCGATCGTTCCAGTTGTCACGATGTTCTCCAATGCCTCTTTTCTCATCACATGACCGAAGAAAACTGTTTGTATCTTTCTTATTGTTGTATTGATTGATTGATTGATTGATTGATTGATTGATTGATTTAGGAACCGACATCACAGTATTCGGGGCATTCCCATAAGCGCTCCGTCCCCATCCTCAGCAGCCAGCGAAGAGTTCCAACACTAATAGTTCCAGTAGCAGTCTGATTATATGTCCTTCTCGCCTTTCCTCTGAGCGTCGAGCGTCGGCCAGATCCCCTCGTGTGGTATAATAAAAACGTCCCTACCCTTTCCTATTTATGGACTCCCTTAAAAATAAACAAACCCTTACAATTACTGTTTAAGTAACTTACTTAATGTAGGAGAAAATAAAACAGCGATAGACTGACCGTGGCACAGCTAAAATTAGTTTGGCTTGTTTTCTCTCCCTTATCTGGCCAATCCTGGCGAGGGGGAAAACAAAGACTGAAGCGGCCATTTCTAGTCAAGAGAACTGACAAGAAAGTCGACCTTTCCCTTCGGGGAGAAGGTAGTTTGTTTTAAAACCATGATTCTCTTCAAGCTATTGGTATGTTATCTACATTATTAAGATATATTTATGTATTACATTGACCAGTATGTTTAATTAAGAATTAGTTACAATTCTCTTAAACCAGGCTGGATGATGTTTACTAAGGAAACACAGGTGGGCGCCACGCTGTAATTTTTCCTATGTCTTCAAATCCCTATGTTAATATCTTTTATAGGCATTATGAACTTATATCTAACTAAATAGTGTTTATAACCTATGAATAGTATGTGTACTGTAGTACATAGAGTATCAACTCTCATGTCAGAAACTCTTTTCAATTTAGGAAAGACTCCTGATTCATACTTCAGAGAAGAAAACTCGTTTCTGCCAATTTCATAGTCCTATGAAATATAACTTCTATGCAATGGAACTATATATCCCTATCAATGCTTAGAAATCTGCAAATAATTTATGTACTGTAGAGATTGGACTTTAAAGAAACATTTTCTCAATGTAGGAGCAGACTCTTGATTTCATACTGCACAAGTAGAGAACTGGTGTCTGCCACCTTCAAATATCCTATGTAGTGTAAATGCACTGGTAAGGATGTCTCTTAACTTGTTTTATCCATGCGGGGACATACAAATGATTACGCATATTCCTGACTCTTACTTAGTCAGGGGATAAAATATTTTGCCACATTATAATCTGTAACTTGGAAATATAGTGCTAAATTTTAGTACCATTCTTTTGTTAACAGATTAGTAACCACTCCATATGAGGGTGAACATATAATCATTTCATAAAATAGTGTTAGGGACAGGCCATGGTTGAATATAAATTCATGAACAATTAAACGCGTGATGTAAGTGCATGTTCGGATAGGATTCACTCCGCATCGCCTCACCGTAGTAGAAACAGAAGCGAAGATTGATGTGAATAAATTGCTTGCAATATTCAGAAGACTGGACCATGCGGCATAAGTTATTCTTATAAATACCCTCCGAATAATAGCAGTCATTGGCAAAACATATCACAGCGATTACTATCCTCATGTGCTGTACGCAGTGGGGGAAAACAATGGATGTTTTAGTTCATGAAGATAATTCAAAAACCTAGGCTCCCTGCATCATCATTATGATTATTATGTATGATTATCATGTACTTAATATCAGAGAAATGTACATGTATGTTTTTTTTGGTATGAGAATTTTCTCTGTTCTGATTGTTACTTTTTACTGTGGGAAGATACATTTTAATGTTGCACCTTGGGATTAGAGGATGTTGATGTAAGAATCCATGTGTTTGTCAGTACTTTAAGAAGCCAAGGTTGAATAGTCTTGACCTAATGATGATTATAGTGCCGAAAGGAAGACGCGGCATTAGAAACCACAGGGATTCTGTATAGGCTATTCTCTTCAAGTAATGAGAGAGAGACAATATCAACATGTTGGATGGACAGAATGACTTCACCCATCTAATAGTCCCAGTAACAACAGAACAAAATATAAGTGAGAAAATATCTTACTCACTATGAAGAGTCAGAATGGCTCAACTCAGCAATGAGGGACAGTGGAACAGGGACACCCACTCCTTTCCCCTTCTCCCCTTGTTGTTTTGTATTTGTGTTTGTAATTGTGTTGTAAACCTTTTATCATAACACAGTAGGTTAATGCTAGTGTTGTATTCTTTGTCATCCCTTTTCTATAGAAGAGAAGCAGGTGGTGGTTGAATTTGGTGGGACTATATCACTAACACTGGATCCTGGGTCAACAGCCATAAAGTGAATGTCCAAACCATAGTCTGGATCTAGCAATACCTCAATGTTTACTGCGGCACTCAATAGCTCCATAGCGAGCAACAGATAAATTAGAAGACAACTGACTGGGTGAGTGATTAAGTCCTATTTTAGTAGGAATATCCAGGATGGACTTCAAGATCTAATAATCTACAAAGATGAAGATCATCAGAGTACTGACAACAGTGTATCGTTTGCGTTACTTCTGAGAAGTATCACCAATGGCCTCATCATTCAACCAAGTCAGTGAAACTGGGACAATCCTTCTTCAAGTTACTAAAACTAACAACAGTGAGTAACCTTCAACTGTTGGTTGGATTACCAAGTTAATATCCACAATGGATAAGTCTTCGAAAGAACATCTCACAGCTGCAACAGTCAAAAATAAGGTTCCAGCCATGCAACACCAAAGTCTAGAATACTAGACACCAACTCAACCAAATGGGAAGAGACACTGAAACAACATTATAGCCAATACAAACAAATGTACCAACTTCAGAACATCTGAACCATAACTACACCAGATTACCTCAAGGTCCAAAACCTGAACACCATCAAAAGAACCATATGAAAGCAGCTAGATGAGTAAATGCCTTTACGCCTGCAACCAAAGGAATCACCTGATGGCTTGCAAACCTGGATATGTGGTGGAGTAATATTCTTCAGTTACATGCCTGCAGCAGAATCTTCAGATGAAACCAAATGAATGATTCAATACTGTATGTTCTACACAGAAATGGAATGAATGAGAACTCTATGCTGGTCCCATGTCAGCCTAACTGCCCATCATCAAGTGTGGGATGGCCTATCAACATGAACCGGGTGTGTGACAAAGCCTTTTGAACTAAATTGGGAAACGGTTAACATAAACCGAGCTGTTGGACAGTCGTCATCTTTTCATCGATAAGATGATATAGGGAAGAACCTTCTGCAGAGCTTAAGTTGCATCTCCTGAAAGTATGACAGACCTAGGCATCAATTTCAATTGGAACACAACCCAAATGGCAACCGAGTATTCTTAAATTCAGTCTCATGGAGAGAATATGTGCTTATGTATAATTCTATTCTTGGATTATGGATTAGAAACATTCGCCAGCCAACTTCGGTGGACATACTGTGAGTAGAAAATGACTGTGAGTATAATTCTGCCCGGATAATTATGAACATTAACTGCTTTGCACTGGAGAAGAATGCCCATCCGCAACGCCTAAATGAACACTATAATTAATTAATTTAATTATTAGTATCAACTGTTTTCATGAGTGTGGTTTTCTTCAATGACAGGAAAAGGGTAAAGATTGTTTTACATGGTAATGGTGTACACCTAAAGGGTTATGTTATGACATATTTGTATAATATTTTGACACCCACTCATTATTTTTAAATATGAGAATTGTACATGGTGTCAGAAATAAATGTATGTATGTTGGGTTTCTGCACCTAGACCAATGTGATTTTATCTAGGTACAATGAGTCAAGTTAGCAGAACCAATTTGTGGTTGTTGTGTTGTTTGTAATAACCTTGTTTTTTTCTGGGGTCACTGGGTACTATGTTGTAATACTGCATATCATTCCCATGCCTGTCTGAAAATGCATAGTGTTTATTACACCTATATATATATGTAACTACAGATCTTGAGTTAATACCTGAACTGTTTGTCCAAAAGTGTTGTGTACATCAAGTAAATGTGGTGTCCAACAAGTGGTTGTTTATATGTTGTGAGCAATCAATATCCTTCTAGCATCTATAGTAATTTAAAGGGTGATGAAGTGGGAAGGGAAACCTACACACAGATGCCATTGTTTCAAGGATGGAACTCTTTCCTCCTGGGATTTGTGGTAAATATCCCTGATCACCCTGCATTCTTACCAGTGACAGAGAATCAATAATACCCCCTAGACATTTTAACGAATTATTCTCAGGAATTAAAATCCACATCCCACATGTGTGGTCCCGCCCGGTACGGACTTCACCTAGTAGTGGAGTAGTCCGTGAATTTAAAACTCATGGTAAACATCACAATTGGTGTATTATGGTGAGTATATGAATTCAGGGAAAACCTCTCGCAGGTAAACCAAGTCACTTCAGAATGTTATAGTGTTAGTAACAGACCTAATCAATCATTAGTATGAGCTGAGTCAAGTTTTATGTGAACCCATAATGGCTCAGATAAATATAAGGTTTTTTTGGTACAAAACTGTTCACAGGTAATATCTTGATTCTAGCAGATGCATCAGGTAGTTGGTTGCTGGGTATGAGATTTTTTTTTAAAAACTCATATTTTATATCTTATTGATGGGAAACTAAGTCCAGCAATGAACCTCCAGTAGTAAGGTCTCTGGGATGGTAAACTCACATAAGATAGGTAATTCAGTGAATGTTTAGAATTCATAGTCATTCCCATTTGATGTTTGAGGTATGGTTCTGCTACTCTGGTATTCTCTTTAAATGGTTTAAAAGTGGTGTACTCATGAACACACTACTATATTATGTATCCATAAGGTTTATGTTCCTACATATGAATCATGTGTTAATTAATTATGTTGTCATTGATTATCATTGTATTTTCATGCTTGATCTGCTTGTAATATGTAATATTGAAAAGTTACCAAGGCAGCAGAGAGTGATAGACAATTTTATAGATAATTAGGACAGTAAGTTAAAAATCCAATAAATTTTTTTTTAAGGGAAAAATTTAATCAACAAATGATGATTCAGTAGGAAAGTAAATAATACCTGAGAGATGAATTAAACCAGGGGAAAGTAGCAGTAACTAAAGTAAATGAACTAATGGTAAGGCCAAAACCACCACTTGCAAAAATGTAGACATAGTTAATGGAAGGGAAGGAATATTGTAAGAATTTGCAGTATTTAGGGGCACCCTAATTTAATCCTTTTTTTCATATGACATAACATGTTCTACAACACCGGTAGTAAAGTAAAGTGAATAAATGATGGAAACTTAGGAAGAAAAGCCATACCGACACTTATTCTACTCCACCGGTGATATGAGTAGTTATTAATAACTAACTCAGATGGCCCATATGTTAATGAGGGTCAAAACCAAAATATTCACCTGGTGATGTAAGTGAAACTGATCAACTCACTTACTGACCCAACAGAATATAAGGTATTTCTTTAAATTATCCACCCCGATTCCATTATTAATGGTAGAGGAAACAGACCGTATAGGTATGTAAAAGGTATAATTAAAGAATTAACTATATAAATTGGAATTTCAAATGAACTTCAGGAGATACCGGAAAAAATCTGTGCTAGTCTCTAGTAAGAGACTAAACATTTCAGAAAATTGGCTCCTTAGCTTTGAAATTTACAGTTTAATCTCATTAAGTGAAATGTTCACTATGAGTAGTCCTCATCAAAAAGAGGAGTGAAACAGCTTTTAGTTAGCGATTAGCTTACGTAAAGTTATTTCAATATTTGCCTAACTAACATTAATATTCTCATAAGGGAAGAATTAAGAAGGGCAAAAATAAGTGGTACAATAGAGGCGCGCGACTCAATTGTATTTTCTTTAAAACTAACCGAGTAACTAAATTCTAGATAATGCTCGAAGCCTACTAAAAGGTAGATTAATCAGAAATCAGTCGCAAGACGAAACAGATTTCTACATCTCAGTTCTGACTAGGATTATATGCCAGCATTAAATATGTGAAAGCAGATCCAGACTAACAGAGATTAGCTTAAATAACTGATACGAATCAGTAAAAGCAACAATTAAATAAACAACTCTTGAAATAGATGCTGTTTATAAATAGGACGAACTCCTTGACGTGAAGACAGGGGAAACGCCTAAAACTTATACAGTGAACCCATGCTAGAAAAATGGAATATAGCTGTGTAAAAACCAAGCAAATTGGAGCAGATAGCTGAAGAATTGCTTGATATTTACTAGAGTAGGAATTTCAATCAGGAATCCAGCTAGTAAATTATATAACAGTTCAAAGATAGACCTTAGTCAATCTAAATAAATCCAGAGTTTCCACGTATTAAACGGATGAAAACAAAACTGGAGAGAAACATTAAGAGTACCTTACCTGTTATCTTGAGGACACAACTCAGGAGACGCCAGTATGAGAGGGATATACAGATGTAATAGTAATTTTACAAAAACTAGTAACCCACATCCATAACTGGAAAGTGAACCAGCAACTTGATTGTCTGGAAGACTATCACAGGAATCACAAAAAAGGGGCTTTTAACTTCTCACTGAACTGATTATATATGGTAGGAGGCAATACGTCTGAACCTACATAACAATGTATGTTGCTAAGTTGAAAATAGTCTAAAACCTGGAGGGAGGCAGACGACGATCAATGTACGCCAAGCGATGCAAAATTGCTCGTAATTCAACACCAAAGCAACAAATACAGAGTGAAACTCAAACACATCAGTTAGAATTACTAATAAGGATTCTAGCGTAAAATAGATCTAGGTTAGAAGGAAAAGCAGAGAAAGTAAGCTAAGAATTACTTCATTTCTGATAGATTCAGGTTCGCCGGGGAATAGTCTGTTCAGAACGGAAATCTAGAAAAGTTGGACCTTGTTTACATGTTAGACGAGATTCTCCGGGAAAACCCACAAGAGAAAGGGACACCACTCTAATCAGTAGTTATCAAAACTGATCGGAAAATCCCATAACTCGACTTATAACCCAAACACATGATGTGTTGGATGAAAATGTATTTCAACAGGAACCATCTTTAGCTTCCTTTAAATATCAGATCTATAGTTAAAACAAACGTCTAACTTATAGGGAGACGGGCGAGTTTAATATGCTATCAGTAGACGCAGAATTAACCGTCGGTTTTAACATAATCTCAAGATTGATAATCTAATGAGAGAGAAATCAAGCTTAATGATGATATCTCAATTGCTTCAAAAAGTCGGTTTGATGCAGACAAACCAGTACTGGAAAGTAACAAATTATCAGATAAACACTCATATTTCAAACAATAGCTGACAACAGTGGAGAGGGTGCTACACTCTTTCACTAAAAGAGAAATAATCCTTTAAGGTTATATCAGTTGTCGTGACTAAAAGAAAATGGACGTGGCTCTGATTATATAACATAGGGAAGTAATGCAAGAAATTAATAAGGAATGGATACTAGGGGAGTCAATGTAAAGACGGAAATTGTAGAGTACTACTCGACCATTTAATTTCTGAAAGAAATAAATGTCTTAAATTGGGGAGGCGTGTGGTATAATAAAAACGTCCCTACCCTTTCCTATTTATGGACTCCCTTAAAAATAAACAAACCCTTACAATTACTGTTTAAGTAACTTACTTAATGTAGGAGAAAATAAAACAGCGATAGACTGACCGTGGCACAGCTAAAATTAGTTTGGCTTGTTTTCTCTCCCTTATCTGGCCAATCCTGGCGAGGGGGAAAACAAAGACTGAAGCGGCCATTTCTAGTCAAGAGAACTGACAAGAAAGTCGACCTTTCCCTTCGGGGAGAAGGTAGTTTGTTTTAAAACCATGATTCTCTTCAAGCTATTGGTATGTTATCTACATTATTAAGATATATTTATGTATTACATTGACCAGTATGTTTAATTAAGAATTAGTTACAATTCTCTTAAACCAGGCTGGATGATGTTTACTAAGGAAACACAGGTGGGCGCCACGCTGTAATTTTTCCTATGTCTTCAAATCCCTATGTTAATATCTTTTATAGGCATTATGAACTTATATCTAACTAAATAGTGTTTATAACCTATGAATAGTATGTGTACTGTAGTACATAGAGTATCAACTCTCATGTCAGAAACTCTTTTCAATTTAGGAAAGACTCCTGATTCATACTTCAGAGAAGAAAACTCGTTTCTGCCAATTTCATAGTCCTATGAAATATAACTTCTATGCAATGGAACTATATATCCCTATCAATGCTTAGAAATCTGCAAATAATTTATGTACTGTAGAGATTGGACTTTAAAGAAACATTTTCTCAATGTAGGAGCAGACTCTTGATTTCATACTGCACAAGTAGAGAACTGGTGTCTGCCACCTTCAAATATCCTATGTAGTGTAAATGCACTGGTAAGGATGTCTCTTAACTTGTTTTATCCATGCGGGGACATACAAATGATTACGCATATTCCTGACTCTTACTTAGTCAGGGGATAAAATATTTTGCCACATTATAATCTGTAACTTGGAAATATAGTGCTAAATTTTAGTACCATTCTTTTGTTAACAGATTAGTAACCACTCCATATGAGGGTGAACATATAATCATTTCATAAAATAGTGTTAGGGACAGGCCATGGTTGAATATAAATTCATGAACAATTAAACGCGTGATGTAAGTGCATGTTCGGATAGGATTCACTCCGCATCGCCTCACCGTAGTAGAAACAGAAGCGAAGATTGATGTGAATAAATTGCTTGCAATATTCAGAAGACTGGACCATGCGGCATAAGTTATTCTTATAAATACCCTCCGAATAATAGCAGTCATTGGCAAAACATATCACAGCGATTACTATCCTCATGTGCTGTACGCAGTGGGGGAAAACAATGGATGTTTTAGTTCATGAAGATAATTCAAAAACCTAGGCTCCCTGCATCATCATTATGATTATTATGTATGATTATCATGTACTTAATATCAGAGAAATGTACATGTATGTTTTTTTTTGGTATGAGAATTTTCTCTGTTCTGATTGTTACTTTTTACTGTGGGAAGATACATTTTAATGTTGCACCTTGGGATTAGAGGATGTTGATGTAAGAATCCATGTGTTTGTCAGTACTTTAAGAAGCCAAGGTTGAATAGTCTTGACCTAATGATGATTATAGTGCCGAAAGGAAGACGCGGCATTAGAAACCACAGGGATTCTGTATAGGCTATTCTCTTCAAGTAATGAGAGAGAGACAATATCAACATGTTGGATGGACAGAATGACTTCACCCATCTAATAGTCCCAGTAACAACAGAACAAAATATAAGTGAGAAAATATCTTACTCACTATGAAGAGTCAGAATGGCTCAACTCAGCAATGAGGGACAGTGGAACAGGGACACCCACTCCTTTCCCCTTCTCCCCTTGTTGTTTTGTATTTGTGTTTGTAATTGTGTTGTAAACCTTTTATCATAACACAGTAGGTTAATGCTAGTGTTGTATTCTTTGTCATCCCTTTTCTATAGAAGAGAAGCAGGTGGTGGTTGAATTTGGTGGGACTATATCACTAACACTGGATCCTGGGTCAACAGCCATAAAGTGAATGTCCAAACCATAGTCTGGATCTAGCAATACCTCAATGTTTACTGCGGCACTCAATAGCTCCATAGCGAGCAACAGATAAATTAGAAGACAACTGACTGGGTGAGTGATTAAGTCCTATTTTAGTAGGAATATCCAGGATGGACTTCAAGATCTAATAATCTACAAAGATGAAGATCATCAGAGTACTGACAACAGTGTATCGTTTGCGTTACTTCTGAGAAGTATCACCAATGGCCTCATCATTCAACCAAGTCAGTGAAACTGGGACAATCCTTCTTCAAGTTACTAAAACTAACAACAGTGAGTAACCTTCAACTGTTGGTTGGATTACCAAGTTAATATCCACAATGGATAAGTCTTCGAAAGAACATCTCACAGCTGCAACAGTCAAAAATAAGGTTCCAGCCATGCAACACCAAAGTCTAGAATACTAGACACCAACTCAACCAAATGGGAAGAGACACTGAAACAACATTATAGCCAATACAAACAAATGTACCAACTTCAGAACATCTGAACCATAACTACACCAGATTACCTCAAGGTCCAAAACCTGAACACCATCAAAAGAACCATATGAAAGCAGCTAGATGAGTAAATGCCTTTACGCCTGCAACCAAAGGAATCACCTGATGGCTTGCAAACCTGGATATGTGGTGGAGTAATATTCTTCAGTTACATGCCTGCAGCAGAATCTTCAGATGAAACCAAATGAATGATTCAATACTGTATGTTCTACACAGAAATGGAATGAATGAGAACTCTATGCTGGTCCCATGTCAGCCTAACTGCCCATCATCAAGTGTGGGATGGCCTATCAACATGAACCGGGTGTGTGACAAAGCCTTTTGAACTAAATTGGGAAACGGTTAACATAAACCGAGCTGTTGGACAGTCGTCATCTTTTCATCGATAAGATGATATAGGGAAGAACCTTCTGCAGAGCTTAAGTTGCATCTCCTGAAAGTATGACAGACCTAGGCATCAATTTCAATTGGAACACAACCCAAATGGCAACCGAGTATTCTTAAATTCAGTCTCATGGAGAGAATATGTGCTTATGTATAATTCTATTCTTGGATTATGGATTAGAAACATTCGCCAGCCAACTTCGGTGGACATACTGTGAGTAGAAAATGACTGTGAGTATAATTCTGCCCGGATAATTATGAACATTAACTGCTTTGCACTGGAGAAGAATGCCCATCCGCAACGCCTAAATGAACACTATAATTAATTAATTTAATTATTAGTATCAACTGTTTTCATGAGTGTGGTTTTCTTCAATGACAGGAAAAGGGTAAAGATTGTTTTACATGGTAATGGTGTACACCTAAAGGGTTATGTTATGACATATTTGTATAATATTTTGACACCCACTCATTATTTTTAAATATGAGAATTGTACATGGTGTCAGAAATAAATGTATGTATGTTGGGTTTCTGCACCTAGACCAATGTGATTTTATCTAGGTACAATGAGTCAAGTTAGCAGAACCAATTTGTGGTTGTTGTGTTGTTTGTAATAACCTTGTTTTTTTCTGGGGTCACTGGGTACTATGTTGTAATACTGCATATCATTCCCATGCCTGTCTGAAAATGCATAGTGTTTATTACACCTATATATATATGTAACTACAGATCTTGAGTTAATACCTGAACTGTTTGTCCAAAAGTGTTGTGTACATCAAGTAAATGTGGTGTCCAACAAGTGGTTGTTTATATGTTGTGAGCAATCAATATCCTTCTAGCATCTATAGTAATTTAAAGGGTGATGAAGTGGGAAGGGAAACCTACACATAGATGCCATTGTTTCAAGGATGGAACTCTTTCCTCCTGGGATTTGTGGTAAATATCCCTGATCACCCTGCATTCTTACCAGTGACAGAGAATCAATAATACCCCCTAGACATTTTAACGAATTATTCTCAGGAATTAAAATCCACATCCCACACCTCGTCACACCTCGTTGCCTCATTCTAACCAGACTATGGTGATCCATTTGCTCCTCCGAGGTGTACACGTGCTCCCACAAGGCCGCAACCACGTCTGTCTTGTCATGCATCAATACTCCACCAAGTTTTGCCGAGCCATCCAATTTGTCCGCCTGTTTATTCCCCAGCACACTGGCATGCCCTGGAGAAAAGATCCAGGTGATGCTTGCTACCCGTGACCTCTGTGGGGTGGTAAATATAATAAATTAGAATAAGGACAAGTTTCGCTAGGGGTATTCAGTATGAATGGGGTTTCAATCCCAAACACGCCCTCTATAGAAATTAATATATTGGCTCGTAACCCCCAAGTATTGAACAAGGCAGAAAAGGGTGCAAGTTCAACACTAACATAAAAGAAATGTTTCCCATAGAAGGCTGGGAGATCCGGGAAGTTCTACCACAGACACCCGAGTACTAATATCTCTACCCAGAGGGTGTGTCTATGTGTAAGTGCCCCGCCCCACATTTAATCTCCCACATATATATAAACAATGACAAGTATCCACTGTCATGCACATCCACAGTATTATACAACAGAGGGACAACAACCAATGTTAGACGCAACAACTGGATTACATTGACAGAGGAAAAACAGCCACTGTTAGACAAAAACAGTACAATGACTCACTGTATCACATAACAGTAACAATAACTCACTGTATCACATAACAGTAACAATAACTGGACTATAAACATAAATTTTGGAACAACAGGTTAACAATGAAGTAACTGCAAGGCTTGGTTAAACCAAACAAACAAACAATTGTATTGTGGAAAACATTTGGGTTCTGGAAAACCCTGTTGGCTACAATATGACATATACATGAAAGAAATTATTCATATTCAGGCAATGCACACAAAGTATACACCCAAACCAGAAGTCCCAAAAAATATTTCCCCCAAAAAGGTTCACATCAAATACATGTGTCAAACACAAAACAAAGTAAATAATCCATACAAAGAAATAGATAAAGAAAATCTATCTAATCTGTCTCTAGAACTATCTTATGGGTCTGATGATGACTTCCTCTCCTTCATTATCCACTAGAAAAAGTCTGGCCATAATCACACTCTCTATAATCCAGGAAAACAGCTGCTTTGCATATATCCACCTATTTAGAAAATTGGGGATTGCACACACACACACACACACAGAACTTTCACTTCTGGATCATATATCCATCGCGAACAACATGTAGGAGTAATCCATATGAATCCAATGTGGATATACTGTAATCTCTCAAGTCACAGTTGCTAAGTCACTGGGCTAGGAGCGTTCCAGGGTGATATAACAGACAGGTATAAATAAGTCTGAAGCATTCTGGCGTGGCGTGACACACAGGAGTCCATGTGATTGATTCGATCAGGATCAGGCACAAACACTTTCAGTATCTCTTTGGATGAGGAGTGACATCACATAATCCATTAGAATTTCCTGACAGAACTAACTTGAATTGGGCATGAATATTCCAGCCCCTTTCTCTGGGTTAAGATGTAGGTTATTCTTTCTTCAGTTGAATATACGACTTGATTGACGGGAGTTGGTAATGTGCTTGATTATCCATGTCTGGGATATGATGGATGAGAAGATTCAAAGGAAGCTGGGAGTTCACAAAATCAGTTGGTAAATCCATACTGGTAAATGATGGTGGATTCCAGACTTATCCATGAGCCTCTGGAATATGACAGTTGAATGTGGAATTAGGCGGTGACTTTTAGAAGAGGTTATACTCTGTATCCATCTAGGCCAGGCATGCCTCATGTCTTTGCAGACATTGAAAAGCTTAACACCGTCTTTAAGTTCCCAGAGGTAGGGAATCCACTTCAGCATATTTAAAATCCGTTAAGTATCCAGGCATTGACATTCAGGTTCAGGGTGAGTAGCAGTAACCAGCACTCTTTGTAGAATATTAGAGGAGGCTGATATCCCAGTTTCCTGCCTCTAAATCCAAACAAGTTGACTATAAATCCAGTGCCAAGCATGGTGACTAGTGCCAATACTCCACCGCCATCTCTAGCGCCTATGTAGTGAAGAAGAACAGGGTTGATATAGATTAGTTATACAATCCAAACTTGGATAACAATGTATCATAATAAACTATACATATATATGATGAATAACAGTGTGTCATAATTAAAAATAGAGGGAACAAAAGGGAAGAAGAAAAAAAAAAGTGTAGCTAGTTCCCTAGCACTTATCGCCTACTGTAGAGTTTTGACCCACTCCAAAAGTGAGTAAGATATCTACTCAATAGGTACATTTCTTCTGGACTGATACTGGAGCTTCCTGAGGGGTTACGCACCACCTAATCCATCCAAACATTTTGATAGTACCGCTGTCACACCATGGAAAAAGTTCATGAGACACTGTCCTCATGTAAACAATTCATAAATCTCCTTTCCATAGTTACAAACAGCATTATGTAAGTACCACTGATAAATGGCAGAAGTTTAGCTACCAGTTCAGTCATCTCCTTTTGCATCATCATCATCATCATCATCATCATCATCATCATCATCATCATCATCATCATCATCATCATCATCATCATCATCATCATCATCATCATCATCATCATCATCATCATCATCATCATCATGTGTTTGTTCCCATTGGGGGGGGGGGGGGAGGTAAAAGATCTACTCCAACAGTGACATCATGAATAGAATATACATATGATATATATGATGAATAACAGAAAAACTTGTTAGACTTTTACTAAACATGGTATGAACTCTCTAGTGGGCATTACAACATCTCAAAGTAAAAACACAAGAGCAGGTGTCATTTCCCACTCCCTTGAGATGATATATAGATATATCATACCAAATGACAATCTTATAACATCATTTATTACAGCATCAAGCAGTAACAATCATGAGCATAAAAGGTAAAATACTCATAAAAGAGAAATCATGGGAATCTTTTCCCATACACTTGAGATTATGTATATCATACCACATGAAAATCCCATAACATCATTTATGAAAAAGGACTACAAGACAATCTCTGTGTATTTACAACCAGGTAAACAAAAGATTAACTCCTAAGTGCATGAAAAAGTCAAGCAAGAATATCTCTCTCTATCTAACAAACTATTAAAGTTGTACACAGATGTGAAATAGTAATATTTCTCCCTCATTAGGGCAGAAATACAAAATATGCACTCAGGAAAAAAAACACTTTAAAACACAGAGACCAGTTGTGAAAAATAAGCATTTAGGAATAAAGTAAGTTCACAAAATCATCTCAGAAGAATGACTCATAGCAAGATTATATTGTAAGCTTTATGAAGGCTGACTGGACAAAATGGCTATGTCCAGGCTGCGTGACGTAAACCAACATTTCAATGAAAGCGATTCTCCTAATTTTCACACACACAACTTCAATCATGATATTAGTTGCCTCAAAGCATGTATCCTAATACCTAACATGATATGTTGTATATAATATAATGCTCACCTAAAACGCAGAGAATACGTAGCTAATAATTAACCCATTAACAATGGGTCACCCGCTACCATTGGAGAAACATGGCGATTGACCAGACCGCTTTGTCTACCAAGCCTTTGTCTAGATTAAGCCTGTGTTTCCGGGGCGCGGCCAATCATTTAACTTTAAACGAAACGAAATTTCGTTTTGTTAATTTTCCCGTCGAATTTTTAATAGCCTCGTGCCTGCAGGTAGCGCATCCTAGCAACGTCTGCTGGAAAAGACTGTGAGATGATGACATATATGTCACAAGTCTCCCACCTAGACAGGTCTATCCACCTAGGAAGAGCTGCTACATTCATCCAGTCTTCCACCTTCTTAATCTGATGCATTTGGTCTTCCAGGTCCTCCAATTATGCTTTACATTTAATCACTATTGTAGAATAATCTCTCCGTGCCACATTCATGTTTCTACTTGCCAAGACAACTGGACATAACATTGAAGATTCCTCTAGCTTCGCTTGAAGAAGTGTAACTCTCTCTCCACTGTTGTCAGCATTCCATAGAAATATGAGTGGACGTTGAGATCTCTATATGAGGTATTGGTTGCACTGCAATCGAACCAATTTCTCGACGTTTGAACGAAGATATAAAGCTTCGACAACCGTTTCATTAGCAATAAGAATATCATCCTTAAAATATGCTAACAGCAGGATCTCCTCCTTCAAATCAGTCATAGTGGCATACTGAACTGGGTAAGTATAACTAGCACAGGTGTAGGTTCATTTGCTTTGAGGCCAAATCTACGAAAAGTCCTGGCTCGTTTATAAGTCCATCCGCACTTTATACTGACTAGAATGAGTTACCGGCATTTATCCTCTCCCCTCCAACACGTATACGTTGCTTTCCTGGTGAAAATAGCGAGCAATTCTGCGTCGATTGTCGTAGATTGATCGTCATCTGCCTCCAAATATGTTGTAGACAATTTCCACCCAAGCACCGTTAAGTAGATGTAATAACATTGCACATAGCTGTATCACCATCCACATTATACTCAGTTCATAGATAAATTTAAAGCCGTAGGTGGTCCCTGTAATAGTCATCCGAACAACCGAGTTGTCGGTACACTCCCAGTTTACTGATGGGTTACCTTACTTGTAAGCAATGAAAGCCACAGGTATAAATATATCCCTCTTTTCTGGTGTTTCCTGAGTTAACTTCCTCAAGATAAAAAAATCAGGGCACCTTTAAGTTTCTCTCCAGGTCTGTTCGTAACCGATCAATACGGAGAACAATGAATCTGTTGAAACTGGAAGAGTTTGAAATCTTTTCCTTCTGAACTGAAATATATTACTAGTTAGACTCCCTAGAAGAAATACTAAACTAGTAAAAAGTCAAGCAACTCTCAGCCAATGGCTTCCAAGTGCTTGAAAAGTATAGTCCTTGCTATAGCCCAATCTAGCATGGTCTATGAATATATAAGAATAAGGCGTCCTACTCTTCATCTGTCGAGAGGTACGTCAACAACAACCACTAGCTAATAGTTGTATAAATCGGGCTATCTCCTAGACCACCAAAATAGTTTGATGTTTTGGAGAAAAATCCTGACTTTAAGAACATAATGTGACAACTAGCAAGCTGTCCCTAGTCTTTCAAGTCAGTACAAGCAACATGCAAAATGGGAGCTAAGGCTGCCCAAGCCTGTTACTAATTCTCTGATGAGAATAAAATTGGGAATGTCGCAGATGAGGACCATATTTCCTGTTTTCTGACATCAAAAATTTTTCCGAGATACTGGCAGGTTTTTTTCGGTAGCTCTTAACTTCCTATGACATCCCAATAAAAAATAACAGGGTAAATTTACGGTCGAAACCATATCCTTCGTTCGCCAGTCACACAACGACGTATGCTTCTCTGTCACTGGTAATGCCAGAGGGACTAGCTTGTAAAAGGGGCCCTGTAATTCAATTGCTTTCTCTCACATAGTAAATAGATCCTTGTTCACTACAGAGTTACAACAACCGAATAATATAATTGACCAGTGCCATTTCTGACACACGGACAATAACAGATCTGTTACGAATACCAGACCCTTAAACTGAAAGCGTTGAATAGGCGTCTTTATGTCCTTATAGGAATCATCAGTGTCAATCTATCTACTCTCAGTATTTCCGAACATGTTATGCATATGGGGTGGAATATAAAAATCCACTGTTTCCCGCTTGGCGGCTACGAATACTGCAATTTAAACAATATTCATACTCCTTCCATTATACATGTCGGATAAAATTGCAGGTGGAGTATTGGCCCTAACATTAAGTCAACTTAATTGGTTATTGTTATTTTCCCCTGATGTTCTAAAATCTCATTTATGCATGTAGTGTCCCACTTAAATAAAGATATCTTTACTGAATTCTTTAAAAAAAAATTTTGGGGTGCTATATCCTATCTGTCTCAGCCATTAAAATTTTTTTTGGATTTCTCTGTTGCTTTGGGTAAGTTTCAATAGTACATGACCCCAACAAACAGAGCATGCACAAAATAAAATGGCAATATATGACAACATAGTTAAACAGCCCAGGATTCATATGTGGGTCTATGCAAAAATGAGGACATATAGTACAGTAATATATTTATCATACTACCAAAATATACTAATCAAGAACATCCCAGAGTAACAATAACATCTAACATCAACATCACACAAAATCAATCAAGAATTCCTGACATCCTACCAGAAATAATCCTATATGGGTTAACCATCCCAGAGACCTTATTTTATGAGGTCCTATACAAGGAAAAGGTCTCCCACCAAAAGGATACAAAATACATGAGTTAACCATTCTCATATACAAACATTAACACAGGTTTCTATTTCTAGAATAAAGACATCACCTGTGAACATTAGTTGAAACACAACAAACAATACTTGTGATTAAGACACCATAGGTTCATAAAACTTGTGTCTAAGCCCATACTTGTGAACACCAGCCACCAATTAGTTGTAAAGTCTCAACTTGAGAGGTAGACATGGGTACAAATTTTCTGGGCAACGCCCACACTCATGGCATGGGGTAAGGGATCAAAATTCCGCGACGAGCGCCCACTTGTGAGGTGGTAAATATAATAAATTAGAATAAGGACAAGTTTCGCTAGGGGTATTCAGTATGAATGGGGTTTCAATCCCAAACACGCCTTCTATAGAAATTAATATATTAGCTCGTAACCCCCAAGTATTGAACAAGGCAGAAAAGGGTGCAAGTTCAACACTAACATAAAAGAAATGTTTCCCATAGAAGGCTGGGAGATCCGGGAAGTTCTACCACAGACACCCGAGTACTAATATCTCTACCCAGAGGGTGTGTCTATGTGTAAGTGCCCCGCCCCACATTTAATCTCCCACATATATATAAACAATGACAAGTATCCACTGTCATGCACATCCACAGTATTATACAACAGAGGGACAACAACCAATGTTAGACGCAACAACTGGATTACATTGACAGAGAAAAAACAGCCACTGTTAGACAAAAACAGTACAATGACTCACTGTATCACATAACAGTAACAATAACTCACTGTATCACATAACAGTAACAATAACTGGACTATAAACATAAATTTTGGAACAACAGGTTAACAATGAAGTAACTGCAAGGCTTGGTTAAACCAAACAAACAAACAATTGTATTGTGGAAAACATTTGGGTTCTGGAAAACCCTGTTGGCTACAATATGACATATACATGAAAGAAATTATTCATATTCAGGCAATGCACACAAAGTATACACCCAAACCAGAAGTCCCAAAAAATATTTCCCCAAAAAAGGTTCACATCAAATACATGTGTCAAACACAAAACAAAGTAAATAATCCATACAAAGAAATAGATAAAGAAAATCTATCTAATCTGTCTCTAGAACTATCTTATGGGTCTGATGATGACTTCCTCTCCTTCATTATCCACTAGAAAAAGTCTGGCCATAATCACACTCTCTATAATCCAGGAAAACAGCTGCTTTGCATATATCCACCTATTTAGAAAATTGGGGATTGCACACACACACACACACACACAGAACTTTCACTTCTGGATCATATATCCATCGCGAACAACATGTAGGAGTAATCCATATGAATCCAATGTGGATATACTGTAATCTCTCAAGTCACAGTTGCTAAGTCACTGGGCTAGGAGCGTTCCAGGGTGATATAACAGACAGGTATAAATAAGTCTGAAGCATTCTGGCGTGGCGTGACACACAGGAGTCCATGTGATTGATTCGATCAGGATCAGGCACAAACACTTTCAGTATCTCTTTGGATGAGGAGTGACATCACATAATCCATTAGAATTTCCTGACAGAACTAACTTGAATTGGGCATGAATATTCCAGCCCCTTTCTCTGGGTTAAGATGTAGGTTATTCTTTCTTCAGTTGAATATACGACTTGATTGACGGGAGTTGGTAATGTGCTTGATTATCCATGTCTGGGATATGATGGATGAGAAGATTCAAAGGAAGCTGGGAGTTCACAAAATCAGTTGGTAAATCCATACTGGTAAATGATGGTGAATTCCAGACTTATCCATGAGCCTCTGGAATATGACAGTTGAATGTGGAATTAGGCGGTGACTTTTAGAAGAGGTTATACTCTGTATCCATCTAGGCCAGGCATGCCTCATGTCTTTGCAGACATTGAAAAGCTTAACACCGTCTTTAAGTTCCCAGAGGTAGGGAATCCACTTCAGCATATTTAAAATCCGTTAAGTATCCAGGCATTGACATTCAGGTTCAGGGTGAGTAGCAGTAACCAGCACTCTTTGTAGAATATTAGAGGAGGCTGATATCCCAGTTTCCTGCCTCTAAATCCAAACAAGTTGACTATAAATCCAGTGCCAAGCATGGTGACTAGTGCCAATACTCCACCGCCATCTCTAGCGCCTATGTAGTGAAGAAGAACAGGGTTGATATAGATTAGTTATACAATCCAAACTTGGATAACAATGTATCATAATAAACTATACATATATATGATGAATAACAGTGTATCATAATTAAAAATAGAGGGAACAAAAGGGAAGAAGAAAAAAAAAAGTGTAGCTAGTTCCCTAGCACTTATCGCCTACTGTAGAGTTTTGACCCACTCCAAAAGTGAGTAAGATATCTACTCAATAGGTACATTTCTTCTGGACTGATACTGGAGCTTCCTGAGGGGTTACGCACCACCTAATCCATCCAAACATTTTGATAGTACCGCTGTCACACCATGGAAAAAGTTCATGAGACACTGTCCTCATGTAAACAATTCATAAATCTCCTTTCCATAGTTACAAACAGCATTATGTAAGTACCATAATCCTACTGTAGAGTTTTGACCCACTCCAAAAGTGAGTAAGATATCTACTCAATAGGTACATTTCTTCTGGACTGATACTGGAGCTTCCTGAGGGGTTACGCACCACCTAATCCATCCAAACATTTTGATAGTACCGCTGTCACACCATGGAAAAAGTTCATGAGACACTGTCCTCATGTAAACAATTCATAAATCTCCTTTCCATAGTTACAAACAGCATTATGTAAGTACCACTGATAAATGGCAGAAGTTTAGCTACCAGTTCAGTCATCTCCTTTTGCCTCATCATCATCATCATCATCATCATCATCATCATCATCATCATCATCATCATCATCATCATCATCATCATCATCATCATCATCATCATCATCATCATCATCATCATCATCATGTGTTTGTCCCCATTGGGGGGGGGGGAGGTAAAAGATCTACTCCAACAGTAACATCATGAATAGAATATACATATGATATATATGATGAATAACAGAAAAACTTGTTAGACTTTTACTAAACATGGTATGAACTCTCTAGTGGGCATTACAACATCTCAAAGTAAAAACACAAGAGCAGGTGTCATTTCCCACTCCCTTGAGATGATATATAGATATATCATACCAAATGACAATCTTATAACATCATTTATTACAGCATCAAGCAGTAACAATCATGAGCATAAAAGGTAAAATACTCATAAAAGAGAAATCATGGGAATCTTTTCCCATACACTTGAGATTATGTATATCATACCACATGAAAATCCCATAACATCATTTATGAAAAAGGACTACAAGACAATCTCTGTGTATTTACAACCAGGTAAACAAAAGATTAACTCCTAAGTGCATGAAAAAGTCAAGCAAGAATATCTCTCTCTATCTAACAAACTATTAAAGTTGTACACAGATGTGAAATAGTAATATTTCTCCCTCATAAGGGCAGAAATACAAAATATGCACTCAGGAAAAAAACACTTTAAAACACAGAGACCAGTTGTGAAAAATAAGCATTTAGGAATAAAGTAAGTTCACAAAATCATCTCAGAAGAATGACTCATAGCAAGATTATATTGTAAGCTTTATGAAGGCTGACTGGACAAAATGGCTATGTCCAGGCTGCGTGACGTAAACCAACATTTCAATGAAAGCGATTCTCCTAATTTTCACAAACACAACTTCAATCATGATATTAGTTGCCTCAAAGCATGTATCCTAATACCTAACATGATATGTTGTATATAATATAATGCTCACCTAAAACGCAGAGAATACGTAGCTAATAATTAACCCATTAACAATGGGTCACCCGCTACCATTGGAGAAACATGGCGATTGACCAGACTGCTTTGTCTACCAAGCCTTTGTCTAGATTAAGCCTGTGTTTCCGGGGCGCGGCCAATCATTTAACTTTAAACGAAACGAAATTTCGTTTTGTTAATTTTCCCGTCGAATTTTTAATAGCCTCGTGCCTGCAGGTAGCGCATCCTAGCAACGTCTGCTGGAAAAGACTGCGAGATGATGACATATATGTCACAACCTCCGAAGCGAAGCAAGCCACTCTGCACGAAGCATGCCTGTCCTCACCCTCCTCGGCATGCTTTCTGAGTCAGTTACAATCAAAATGTGTGTATGTATCGTGTTCTCCATCCAGCGGAAAGCTGCACTGACCGCCTCCACCTCCATTCTTAAGCTAGATGGTGTGGCATCATACGCCAGGCTCTCCTGCACCAAACGTCGACCATTAGCTTTTGCTAAGAATCCCCAGGCACGTCTCCTACCTCTTAACACCGAACGATCACTGTGTAGATAATCACTTCACCGGGCGAGCATTTTCCTGAATTAGTTGCTGGATTTCCACTTCTGTGGCCCCTGCTGGCCACTCCCTGCACTCCCCGCTCAATGTGATTATAACTCTGCACAAGTCTGACTGCTCCGCTGGCACTCTGACCCACTCCTCTTTTCGCCTGATGTTCTCCAAGGGGCACACCAGTCTGATCGTATCCTCCGCCTGAGCCATCCATGATTTCCATCTTATCAGTCTCTGAACCTTAACTGCGTCCAGCGTCTCATGCAACAGGTGATCTGTGTCTGCAGCTACTCTGAGGTATGCCTTCGAATGCATCACCTTGTGCCTACCAGCAACACTCTTCAGACCAAGGATGTAACGCATACACACTACTGGGGTGTCTCTGGTGCATCCCAGAATGACCCGCATAGCTTCGTTCTGTATGCGCTCAAATTTCACCAGCTGACTCTTTGAGACAGTGAATAGTCCTAGTCCATAAGCAATTACTGAGAGGATCAAGTGATGATATAGTGTGAAGAGCATTCCCTGCTCGGTGTCCATTGCAGCCATAGTTTTAAGTGCATTGAGTCCCTTTTGAGATCTTGTCACAACCGTCTCCACATGGTCCTTGAAGGACAGACTCCTGTCAAATGTGATTCCCTAATACTTCAGTTTGTTCTCTCTGTTTACCCTTCTGCCATCTATCGTGAGGCTTGGGGCATCATCTCTCACAATCCTGTTGTCCAGAGAGCACCACAAAACAGCCGCCTTTTCCGGGTGGATGACAGCACTCATTTCAGTGCACCAATCAATCATTTTGTCTACTGTCACCTGTAGCTCCTGGACTGTTTGATCCCTATTTCTCCCCTGCCTATATGCAAGAATATCATCTGCAAATGTTAGTATCCTTCCAACCCCTGGTGCTTCTAGGTTTGCAATCTTGCTCGTATACACGTTAAAGAGCACGGTGAGATTGCAGATCCCTGTGGCAGTCCCGGGGTTAAAATATGTTGCTCTGAGGTCCATGCACCCAGACGGAGAGCAACACGACGAGAATGCAGGACAGCTGCTATCCAGTTCACCAACCAGGGATTGACCACCTTCTCCATAAGTGCGGTCATCAAAATATCATAGCGAACTCTATTGTATGCATCCTCGAGATCAAGCGATGCCGCCATCGCTTCCTGTCTACTCTGGAACCCCTCATAGACGTCATAGGCAAAAGTGGCAGCATTTGACCTGACCTGTAGCTCCCCAGGCCTCTTGGAAGAAGCTTCCCCCTTTCCAAAAAATCAGGCAGCTTAACAGCGACTATCTTCTCTAAAACCTTCCCAAATGTATTTTGAAGGGTGATGATCCTAAAGCCGCTAAACTTTGAATGATCCTTGAATGGTTTTGGGAGAGGGATGAGATAGCAATGTAACCAATCCTGCGGTACTGATGCTGTTCTAATGCTCTGATTAAAGCAGTCGGCCATCTCCTTCAGGTCTACATCGCTCAAAGCCTTCATGTCGCCATACCTGACACCATCAGGCCCTGGTGCCGTGTCTTTTGCCTTTTTCAAAATATGTTTAACATCTTCAACCCGTATGATGTCTTCATAAGGCATATTCTCTATTGTGCCAGATAATTCCTCTCTAACTGCATCCTTGGTATCCGCATCATTATGATTGGTCTGATCTAAAAATCTCTGGAGAAACGCCTCCCCTTTCTCTTTGTCTGTTGTCATGCGTACACCATCATCTATATAAATTGTTCCCACTTTTATAGGCCGATCTTTTCTTTGCATTTTTCTGTGCAGTTTCCAGAATTTTAGCAGTGTTTCACCACCTCCAATCTCCTTAATAAAACATTCCCATCTTACGTTCTTGGCCTCTGCAGCACATCGCTTGAAAGCCTCCACCTTGTCTTTCTTGTCATTTTCCGCTGTGTCCACTTCATCTCGTGAGCTTCGGGGTGTCTGTCGCACTTTCCTTAGCTGCTTCACTGCAGCTCTTTTTGCTTTCCAAGCATGGTCTACTTCTGGAGTCCACCATGGGGGATGCAAAAAAAAAGAGTTTTAACAGCCCTGTTGCATGCTCCCTGTCTGAGGCGTCCAAGAAGGCTGTCGGTCCACTCATACTGGAAGGTTTTGCACGCTCTCCCAGCCTTAACGTTCCTGGACTTAGAGATCAGGATTGAGCATCTTATTGTTGTATATAATGTTCTGGTTTCATTAGCCTGTTTCAAGCAGTCGTTGTTATTTACTCTGGCATTCCAAATAATTCGCAACATTCGTCTCAGGAACCAAAAGTCTGTTGCTTCTAATTTCTTCTTAATTTGTTCAGTCACATTCCAAGATTCGCTACCATACAGCAAAACTGGTTCTATATAGCATTTCAGCATTCTCTTTCTTACATTCAATGATAGTGACTTATTGCATAAGATACTCTTCATTTTCTGAAATGCGGCTTTTGCTTGCCCTATTCTGCTCCTAATCTCTGTCGTACATCTTCCATCTGATGTTATAAATGCCCCCCCCCCCCTTTTTTTTTATTTTTTTTATTTTGCATATCCTTTACAGGACATTGCTGTCAACACCAGCATCTTTCAGCTGTATGTTGATTTCTTGGCAAGACTACCCTCAGTAGTTTGCGATTGCTTTCTGAGCGGCCGGCTCACATACCCCGTAAGTTACCGATATGCGATTCGAACCACTGCTGATTCTCACCGTCATCAGGTCACCGACTAGAGTATACGAGATTACGGAGAAAAGTCATAACCTCTAAGCCACGAAGTCGGCATAAATGCCCCTAGGTATCTAAAATTATCTATTTGGTTAAGCATTTTTCCTTCTATTTCTATGTCACATTTTGGTGTTACCATTTTCTTTGATATCACCATTGTTACTGTTTTCTTGATATTCAAGGAGAGTCCTTTCTGTGCACTCTCTGATACTACAATGTCTAACAACTGTTGTAGGCCTGTTGATTTATCCGCCACCAATACTGTGTCATCTGCATAGCGTATATTATTTATATTATAACCTCTAACTAGTATTCCTGGCATCTCTTTGATCTCTCTCATTATTACTTCGCTATATAGGGAGAAGAGATCTGGTGACAAGACACACTTAACATAAGGCTCATATTAGTTCAGATTTGAATTACTTTCAAACTTTAAAGAAATATTTTGGAAAAAGAGTAACATTAAAGTCTCTATTTACTGCTCATAACGCAACTATCAATCGTACTCTTGAGGCTAGTTATCAAATTTAATTACTCATCGCTAAATCTATAAAGATATATACAGTAAGCTAAAATCATATTTTTTTTTTTAAATTCGCATATCCTTTACAGGACATCGCTGTCAACAGCAGCATCTTTAAGCTGTCTGTTGATTTCTTGGCAAGATTACGATCAGTAGTTTGCCATTGCTTTCTGAGCGGCGGCTCAGTTATCCGGCAAGTCACCAGCGGGGGTAGAGCCGCTTCCAGTTCTCGCCCGCTACGAGACTCTGCGTGATAAACGGGATTACGGAGAAAGTGGTGTAACCCCTCGGCCAGAGAGACCGGCTAAAATAATATACCAATGAAAAATATAACAACTTGTGCTGCATATGGTGCTCCTAATATGACGGGGAAGCAAAATGGTTGCTTAAAACCGATGAAAGATGAGAATCCAGAAATGCTTCTTGTGCATTGTGTCATCACAGGGAAAACCTGGTAGCTAAAAACATTTTGCCTGTTCTAAATGAAGTACTAAATCTTATATATAAATTAGGATGTGCGTATGTATCTCTGTATGTATGTATGTCCTTTATTTGTTCGCGAACGGCCCATCCGATTGAGATGAAATTTTCTACACGCCTTCCTTTCATTCCAGAGCTGTCAACTGTGATATTTTGTTAGTGTGAAATCGCCTGCTTACTCAGTATTATTTCATTTTTCATTTTTCATCATAATTTCATATATCTCAGGGGACCTAACTCTGTAAAAGTTATTTCAAGGGGCATAACTTTTCTGTATAACTTATAGTCATATTGTGGCATCGTTTTCAAAGATTTATAAACTCTTTGTCCATAGTTATTTACCGGCATATGAGTTATAATAAATAATGATACAATCTGTAAGGCATTTTCAAAGTTTTCATAAAAATGATGCACAATGCATAACATTGTAACTCATCTTTTTTTGCTTAAGAAGTTACTGTAGTCATGCAGGTGATTAGAAAGAGTTTTCATTAAAAATAATGGATGGTGTGTGGTAGAACGTTCTTTTAAGTTACATTTTTTTTTGTTGTATGAATTTAATGAAGCCGGACAGGGTCAGGCAGACAGATAGACAGACAGACAGACAGATAGACAGTCGGGAACAGGAACTTATATGACTACTTATATAAATTAAATGAGATGCTTCACACCAGGAGCTGGGCGATGTCGGGCCGGGTCAGACAGACAGACAGACAGACAGACAGATAGTCGGTAACGGGAACGGGAACTTATATGACTACTTATATGAATTAAATGAGATGCTTCCCACCAGGGACTGGGCGAAGCCGGGCAGGGTCAGCTAGTTTAGTAATAAAGTGTATCAATGCTGTTAAAGCTAGTGCCAAATGTGAACGTCTCTTCAAGTTATTTTGTGAAGAACAAAATGAAGACTATGTGAGACTCCACACAGAAGTAAGATGGCTCTCGAAAGGGAACTGCTTGAAAATATTTATGGAACTATTTGATAGTCTTAGTGATTTTTTAAGCGACAAACACGAAATGAAAAAAAATCTGTTAACGATCGATGGCAAGGCATTTGTGAGTTACTTAGCCGATATCTTTGAAAGACTAAGTATATTAAATAAACAACTTCAAGGAACACATAAAACTGTTGTTGATGAAAAAGCGAAGATATCTGTTTTCATTACCTTTATTGAATTATGTCAGACATATACATCAAAATTTGTGAAAAGTTTCATTGGCTTCAAAAATGTGAAGTGACTGATACCGCTATATATGTTATTGTCGATCATCTGAAAATGTTATCGGCTAATTTAAAAGAAAGATTTTCTGATTTGAAACAAATTGATTTCACAACTTGGATGATGCAGCCAATGTTAGTGGATTTGTCTGATATTTCAAATATGCAGTATCAAAAAGAACTCTCAGAAAAGCAAAATGATGAGTCAATTAAAACTTTATCTATTTATATAAAAGAGAATGTTTGTTTGTTTGTTTGTTTGTTTGTTTGTCCTTTATGCGTTCCCAAACGGTCCATCCGATTGAGGTGAAATTTTGTACAAATGTTGTTCTCACTCCCGCGGATCCAACTGAAATAGTTTAAAAACAGTTTTATTCGTAATAAAACAGCATTAAAAGGAAAGACGTATAATAAAAAATATTACAAGGGGACTAAACAAGAAAAGTTATATCAAGGGACATTACTTTTAGTAGCATTGCTATATTATGTAATTTAAATAATTGTTTTTTTTTTCTTAAAATTTTATAAAATGTTTAGAGAAGTTATCTACAGTCATATGCGTTATAAACAAAGTGATGGAAACTTTAAGGCATCTTCAAAATTTTCATAAACATAATGCATCTATTTTAGATACGTGAAAATTTTCTAACTCATTTGTTTATTTCTCTCTTTCAATCACTCATCTTTCATTCACCAAATGTGCATGTTACATTAACATAGGGGAAAAAAACATTGTCAAATTGATTTTGTAAGCATAAACAATGCATATTACGCATGATACATTCACATGAGAAAACCAAAAAAAAAAAAAAATTGTCAAATGAAAGTTGTAAACATAAACAGTGTATATTGCAATGTTGTGAGACACATCCTCCATCCACCCTCATAGCCCGCAGCCACCAACACATCACCCCACACACCAAACCTCCCCCACCCACCTACAAATACCTCCACGGACTCACACAGACCCAGGCAAACATACATGCCGCCACCCACCCACTGAACCCCACACCAACACACATTTCCCCACCCACACACATTTTCCCACCCACACACACATCCTCACACACCAAGAAGAAGAAGAAGAAGAAGAAGAAGAAGAAGAAGAAGAAGAAGAAGAAGAAGAAGAAGAAGAAGAAGAAGAAGAAGAAGAAGAAGAAGAAGAAGAAGAAGAAGAAGAAGAAGAAGAAGAAGAAGAAGAAGAAGAAGAAGAAGAAGAAGAAGAAGAAGAAGAAGAAGAAGAAGAAGAACAACAACAACAACAACAACAACAACAACAACAACAACAAGAACAAGAACAAGAACAAGAACAAGAACAAGAAACCACACACACATACCCCCGCCAACCCACACATCCCGCACCTATCCACACACATATCCCGCACTCTCACAATTTTCACCACCCACCCACACACACATCAGCCAACCTACACCACTCACCCATCCAATATTCGCCACCTCTCAACTACACATCCCCATCTATACACACATCCCCACCCACAAAAACATCTCCCCACCTGCCCACACATATCCCCCACCCATAAACACCCAAAAACACACACCTCCCACCCACACACACCCCGCCACCCACATATACCCCACCCACACATATCCGCCGCTCACACACATCTTCTCACAACTACACACCTCCCCCACCCATACACTCATCTCTCACACACATCCACCCACTCACGTACTCATCCATCAACCACTCACACCCACACATCACCCACGCACCCAACAACACATGCATCTCTCATCTACCCTCCCACCCACACACACCCCAACCACTCAGCCAAACACATCCCCCATCCTCGCATATATCCTTCAATCGCCTGCGCATCCCACACCCCTCCACCTCTCACACATCTCCCCTCCCACACAGAACTCCACCCAAAAACACATCCCCCTACACACACATACCCCACATAATTCCCCATACACATCCCCGTCCACACATCTCACCACCCACACATACATCATCCACCCACTCACATTTACCCCATCCACACTCACACACTCCCACCCACACAGACATATCCCATTCACAGACGCCCCTCACACTCATCCCCCACACCCATTACACACCCATCCCCCAACCCATACAATCTCCTACACATCAATTCACCCAACCAAATACACATTCCCTAACCACACCCCCTCCCAACCCACAAACACCCACATACTTCCAACTATTCTCTCAAAATATCCCCCCCCCCCACACACACACACATATCCCTCACACACACATACATCCACCACCGACTACACATCCCTTCACACATCCACACATCACCCATTAACCCATAGACATCCCCCATACACAACCCCCCCCCCCCACACATACATTCCCCACACCCCCCCACACACACACATCCCTCACATACACACTCATACACACATCCTCACATCTAGACACATACATGATGCCTCACATGATCACTGAATCTAATAAGAACAAACTCCCACACTTTACACACAATTGAGACACTGACGATTGTCGTGTGAATTCTCGCAATTGCAAGAAGTGGAGAAAAAATTGTACATATACATTGTGTAGCGTAAAAATGAGTGATGCAATTCAACTCTCTCTTTTTTCTCTCTCTCCCACTCTCCCTCTCTCTCTCTCTTGCTCTCTCACTCTCTCTTGCTCTCTCTCTCTGTTGCTCTCTCTCTCTCTCTCTCTCTCTCTCCCACTCACTAACTCTCTCACTCACATCACAGTAATGTTATGTTCAATCAATCATGTGCCATGCCGGAAAGCGTGGGCGGTAATGACTCGCCAATTCACTCGATCACCAGTGTCGTGGATCAGCTCAGTGTTCCTGTCTCGTCCATGCCATGTGGCCAAGCCATCTCCAGGAATTTTCCTCTCGGTCTTCCTCTTGGTCTGTTCCTGTCGATCTTGCCAGTTGTCACCAAGTTCTCCAATCCATTTCTTCTCATAACATGTCCAAAAAATTTTGACTGTCTACGTCTAATTTCTCTAGTCAATTTACGATGTTCATTTGTCTCCTGTAGTACTTGGTCATTGGTTTTTCTGTCTGTCCATGGTATTCTTTGCATTTTCCTCAGAAACCACATGTTATATTATACATGATAAAATCAAGTGGCATACAAAATGATAATATGGAAGATAATATGGATGGAAGAGAATAAACAAAAATAAAATATGGAATGGCATGTTACAGGACAATCAAGTGGCATACAAAATGATACCTCGTAATATGAAAGATGAGAATACATAAAAAATATGGAATAGCATGTTACATGACATGCGTGGGCTCAACTCTCTCTCTCTCTCTCTCTCTCTCTCTCTCTCTCTCTCTCTCTCTCTCTCTCTCTCTCTCTCTCTCTCTCTTAAACATGATAGAAAAATGGCACCAGAATATAAACAACAACAGTCTATGTGGAACTGTGTTTATTGATTTCAAGAAAGCATTTGATATGATAGACCATGTTATTTTAATTAAAAAACTTGAGACAATGAAAATTGGCCCTAATGTAGTCACTCTAATATAATCTTTTCTATCAAACAGAAAGCAAGTAGTATCACATAATAAATGTCTGTCTCATACCACTACCTTCAATATTGGAGTACCGCAAGGCTCTATTCTTGGCCCTCTATTGTTTGCCATATATATTAACGATCTACCTGTGCATCTTTCGTCGTCCTGCGATCTATTTGCAGACGACTGTACAGTGTACACAAATGCTGAAAACTGTATTTTATTGGAGTCGTCTTTACAACAAGAATTAAATAATGTAGTTAGGTGGAGTTATTCAAACCGTATGCAAATTAACATCACTAAAACAAAATCAATGTTACTAACAACCAGACAAAGACTTCAAACTCTAAGCTCACACACAGCACTTCAACTTCACATCGATAACATGCCAGTAGAAAGTGTAATTGAGCACAAAACATTAGGCATAATCATTGATAGAAACCTAACCTTTAATTCCCACGTTCAAGCGCTTATTACACAAACAGCGAAAAAAGTCTACCAACTCGTCAAAATTAAAAACTTCCTTGATGAGGACACAAGGAAACTATTCTATACTTCTCATATACAGACATACTTTGACTACTGCTCTACAATCTGGGACGGTTGTTCTAATTCAAACACCAAGCGACTTTACTCACTCCAGAAACGGGCCATGAGTCTAATTTATAACAAACATTTATCTGACAATCCTAGCCTGTTTAAACGCCTTCAGTTACTACCATTCCGCAAACGCCTGCTTTTCAATAAAGCTAAACTAATTCACAAAATCCTGCATCGGAATGCCCCAAATTACCTTTGGCCATTGTTTAAATATAATGCTAGACACAGTAAACGTTTAAATATATTACACATTCCGAAGCCTAGGATTGACTTATACAAAACAAGCTTAACGTACTGTGCAGCTCAGCTGTGGAACAATCTTCCACAAGAAATCAAAGACATCACCAATCCCTATTCATATAATCGCAAATTACTCGAACACTATCTCAGTACGGATTATCTTCCCCCTTAATAATAGAGATAATAATAATAATAACAAAACCCTAGTATAACAGCCAGTCCCCTTTTGGTAGGCCAGTATATTCCACATGGCTAATAACAAGTGTCAGACCATTATCTAATTTTACTGTGTCGTGTAGTTTTGATGTTCGCATTTTTGCCCATACCTTTATAATGCATATCTTTTATATTGTTGCTGTTCTCTGTTAGCCTTGAATGATGTGTGAGTGAAATAATGTATGAAAGAGAGTGATAGAAGGGCAGAATGTTAGACGGGCCTGCGTGCCCAATTCTTAACCCTTTGAAAATAAAGTTTGTTCGTTCGTTCTCTCTCTCTCTCTCTCTCTCTCTCTCTCTCTCTCTCTGTGTTTCTCTCTGTCTCTCTCTGTGTCTCTCTCTCTGTCTCTCTCTCTTTACATACATACACTCTCACAATCATCCACTCTCTCTCTCTCTCTCTCTCTCTCTCTCTCTCTCTCTCTCTCTCTCTCTCTCTCTCTCTCTCTCTCTCTCTCTCTCCTCTCACTCACACTCACTAACTCTCTCACTTACTCTACAGTAATTTACATGAATTCATTTTATGCATGTTAAAATCAAGTGCATCAAAATGATAATAATTAATATGAAAATGAGAATACACAAAACATATGGAACAGCATGTTGGATGACATGCGTGCGCTCTCTCTCTCAATCTCTCTCTCTCTCTCTCTCTCTCTCTCTTCTCTCTCACACACATGTACACACACACCCACACACAACATACACACGCAAATACACATATACCCACGCACATACTCACACCTACACACATCCACATACTTACGCACACGTACTCACATAACACCCGAATATACACTCCCTCGCATACACTGCATGCATGCACACTTACACACACAAAGATATACAATACATACACAAGCACACACACACACACACACACACACACACTCATCCATACACACATATACACACGCCGCACATGCATATAAACGCATATAAACACATGAACGCACACCTTAACATACGTACAGACATACACACACAGAGGCGCACACAGATACACACATGTACACACACATACACACCCATACACACATACAGACATGCACACACATACATCCACACTTTCTCATGCACTTGTCACAGTGTGTAAATGAACAAGGGCTTACAAGTCTGGTAGAAATCATAAATCCAGTTTATTAAACGTTTAGGTCGACAAAGACTCTGAATATTATACAAACGTGTCAACAGCCTGCCTTCTAGGGCTGAGTTCTGATGTCCACTAACTTGACTACCCACTACGTCACGACTTGAGCATCTCCCCTCTCGTTCGACCCCGATGCTCAATCGTGCTGTAGCTGTTTCCCACCTAAATACTACTAAAACCCGTACCTCTGTTACACCTCCCTATGTTTTTCTAAAGAATTTTTCCTATAAAGGAAAAATTCTTTACTCCCAACTCTCTTACTCTATTCCCTCTTTTTCCTTAACTCCCACATTTCCTCTAATCTTCCCCAAACCAACTCAAAATTGAGTATATATTATATCCTTTAACCCTTCTCTCGGTTATATTGTCAGCTAGTAACCCACTATATACTTCTTCTTCGATTCTACTTTGTACAATATATCATACCACGTATGGTAACTCTTTTAAAGTAAACACTCCTTCTCCCCTTTCTTTAGTTCTTACAGTTCCCAAATCTCCCTAAACCACTTTATGTTAAGTAACCCAATCTATTTCCCCAAACTATATAGCCATCCACTATATATTTCTGGTCCTTTCTTGGCTCCTCGAGTTTCTGTATCAAATATACATATCATAAGAAGAATAGTTCGTATAATCGTTATTGTACACATGGCATTATGAAATCCCTCGCTCTTTCACAACATAAGACAACCAGAACAACATAGAAACAACGCATTTAGAAAAAGTAAAGAAGGGGTGCGCACCCAGTGATAAGCATAAAGGATGAAAAGTCAACGTGATCACATTTACATAAAGCAATGCATAGTCCACACAACCACATTTACCTCCCTTGCCAATAAAAAAATTTGTACAACAATTTTTTAAAATACGTCTTATGAAAATAGATCTTTGTTCTCTATAAACCAAGTTGACATACGTTTTCTCAACATTTATATATATATATAACATTTATATTGCCATCCACAATCTTGTCTATATTTCCGTCACCTCACCTTTTACCACGAGCCAATGTTCATATTTTATGAACATTATCAATTTAATTAACGCTGGTTTTTCACAGCACCTATTTCTTTCCCCCTCACATCCCATAATATTTATATAAACACTCCCGCTTATATGCTGCCATTCACAGTCTCCCCCCTCCTTTTTCTTCCTATAATGCTGACTTTAATGCAGCTCCTATTTTCTAATACTTCATATCCATAAGAACCTCTTCATGCCGACTATCTATATGTCTCTCTATTAGCCCTCAGTATGTGTCTCTCTGTTAGCCCTCATATTATTTTCTTTATTCCAGCCAACACCATAACTACTTGAAAATTAACTTACTTAATTAAATTTATAACTATGTAACCTAATACACCAAACAACTTAATTAACTTAAAAGAAATAAAATCAAAACAAGATATCCCCCAACTCATTCAAAGAAAACAGATTTTAAAATAATACAACATGCATCTTATCAAATCAAATTAAAATTTTCTAATACTACCTAACACTATTGGTCTCTTTTACGGACCAACAGTTTGTACGTAAAAGTCTAAGAACACAATAACCCTATTCTAAAATCAAGTAACAACAATCATATTACAGGAGCAAATTAAGCAAAGAAAAAACATATTATATATGAGGCATTACAAACTCAGACTCAATAAAACAAGTGTCTTCTCGCTAAAGAGAAGTTCTTCAAAAAAAATTATAATTCACATAGAATTATCTACTTAAAGTAACCAAGCAAAATTTTCCTCCTATACGAATCAACGTAAGTCATATCTATTCACTCAAGTCACTCCATTGTTTTTATAAGCAAGAAACTGAAACCATTCACCGCCAGGTCTATATATATCTATATCTGTTATTTACAGACCAAATTTAAAACAATATCTGTTCTTTTCGTACAAGCCTTTAACTAACAATGGCCGTATTATCTACACCCCAATTGCTTCTCGTGGACATATTCCTATAACTACTTAATCATTACCATACACCACGATATTCCTAGCACCAGTAAAAACTTGTCTATTTACTATATAGTACAACTACCTGCTGTACCATTGATTAACTTATCCATCCAATAAGAAACCAAAACATATCAACCAGCAATTCTGTCACTGAGAGAACAAAAATATATATATACCTCAGTCGAACCTACATCCATTGCTTGACTACTCCTCCGGATCATTTATAAAAAGTATCAACAGAAGCCTTTTCCATTTCCACCGTCTCACACACTTCATCAGGTATCTCTTTCCTTAAAGCCTGAAACTTACATCTTGCAATCTGCAATATTTTCTATCAATTTATCTCTTACGTTTCCACTTCTTCAACAACTCCAAGTTTCTCTGTATCAATGCTATCTCTGCATCAATATCATCCTCCCCGTATAATCTATCGTCTTCCTCCATACTACTAATTGACTCTGACTTCTCATCCATTTCTTCTTCTTCATCTGTATTTCTCTCGTTAGCAGCCGCTAATCTCTTCCTTTCAATATCCCATCTAATTTGTCTATCACTATTTCTTAAGGACCTTTCCAGTAAAGGCATATCTTCACCGCTTGTTGAATACTCTCTAATTCTCCTCTGTCTTTTCACTTCTCTTTCTCTTTGTTTATCCATTCTTCTTTTTGTTGCTTGTCTAGTATTTTTAAATGGAGCACCCATTTCTTCTTCCATAGATTCTACAGTATCACAATGACTCTCCTTCACCTTTTCTTCTAGCATCGTTTTCGGTATTGTTTGTTCTTGAGTATCATCGTAGCCTGGAGCCGTTTTTAACTGACTGTGTGTCGGATCCTTTCTAAAAGCTGGGGTTATTGTAGTCCCCCTGATGACTCGTTCATCTAAGTATCCGGTGTCTGAACAATAATTATTATTATAATTATCATTTTCCTTCTCATCATCATCTCTTCTTAAGTGTTCCACGTGTGCCCTTGCCACATGTCCCGTCACCTGGTTCTTAATACTATACGACACATTTCCTAGCCTTTCTATAACATAATAACCTGGGACCCAACGATCATCAAACTTAGAGTTCCTTCTATGCTTTTTGTAATACACTCTATCTCCTACTTTAAACTCCTGTAACTTTGTATTCAGGTTTTTGTACTTTTTCTGTCTTTCTCTAGCTTTAACTATATTATTCTTCAACCTCATGTGTGCTTTATGCATTTCTTGTATAATGGTCTCCTGAAAGTCTTCTCCCATATACTTCCGTCTTGGTTTTAAGAGATTATCTATTGGTAGTACTGGTTCTCGCCCGTGTATTAAATAAAATGGTGAAAAGCCTGTACTCTCATTTTGATTTGTGCGTAGGGCGCCAAGTGCTGGTCCTAAAAATAAATCCCAGTCTTGTTCATGTTCATCCACAATCTTTGCTATAATATCATATAATGTCCGATGTTGTCGTTCGTTTTTAGCATTTGAAGAAGGTCTATAGTATGAGGTCTTTATATGTTTTATATTTAAATCCTTTAACAACTTTTCTAATTTTTTATTTACAAATTCTCTACCATTATCCGTAAGTATACTTTGTGGGCAACTAAATCTTGGTACGAACTCTTGTAAAAAAATATTAATGACTGTATCTGCGCTCTTATCTGGAATTGCATAAACTTCCGGCCAAAGACTGTAGACGTCTACTATATGAATTAAATACACGTTTCCTGACAATGTTCTAGGGTGTGGACCTGATATATCTAAACTAATCTTTTGCATTGGGAACTGAGGAATATCTGTATCTTGTAAGGGACACTTAATTGTTTTCATATTCCTTAACCTGCATTTTTCACACGTATCTACATATTTGCAAGCAGATTTAAACAAATTTGGCCAATAATATTTGCTCGTAAGTGCTTTCACCAACTTGTCCCGACCGAGATGTCCATTTTCATTGTGATATGCTTTTAAAACTTCATTTTCTAAATGTTTTGGAATATATTTCCTTAGCTGTTCGTTCCTTTCACACATATAGTATAACTGTCCATCCTCTTGTAAAACCAAATAATTCTTCTTATATTTGTTCTCCTCCGTTTCACTTAATTTCTGTTTTATTTGTAAGACTTTTGGATCTAATTCCTGTTCTTCTTTCATACTAAACTGTGCTAAATGTGGGTCTTCTTCCACTCTATGTTCAGCCTCCTGATCTGATGGTAAACTCTCAAAGTCTTCTCCATTTATTATGGCAGAATCTAAAATATTTACTTGCCAGTTTCGATCGTCAATCTCTGGTTCTCCTTCATCTTCTGTGTCACCTGACGACTGTGGGTAGGGAATCCTAGATAATAAATCAGCGCATGTGTTAATCCTACCTGGAATGTACTCAATTTTCGTATTGTATCCCTGTAGATTCAATGCCCACGTCTGTATTTTCCTGTTCTGCACTGGAGCTTCTAAAAAAGACTTTAAAGGCATATGATCAGTTCTAATAACAAAATTTGCGTTATGTAAGTAGTAATTTAGTTTCTGAAGGGCATAATGAATGGCATACGCTTCTTTTTCAATAGTCGTCCATTTGCGTTGAGATTTGCTAAGTTTATGAGATAAGAAGTAAACTGGCCTTTCATTTTTAACCCCTGGTATTCCAGACTCTTTTCCTTCATATGGTTGAACCAAACATGCTCCTATTGCATTGTCCGAAGCATCTGTGTACAGTATTAACTGTTTGTTTAAGTCTGGATGCGTCAATAATGGTACCAGTGTTAAGCTGTTTTTTAAATACTCGAACGCTTTTTGACACTCATCATCCCACTTAAATCTAGCGTATTTGCCTGTTAAATTTGTAATAGGTTCTGCTATCTTTGAAAACGCCGGGACAAACCGCCTATAATACGCACAAGTTCCTATAAACGCACGCACTTCCTTAACATTTGTTGGAGGAGGTAACTCTTTAATAACCTTTATCTTTTCCTGGTCTGGTTTAATTCCGTCTCTATTTATAATATAACCCAAATATTTTGTTTCTGTCTTTAAAAACTGGCACTTACTAAGCTTCAATTTAACGTCATGTACTCTTAATCTATCGAATACCAATCTAATATATTTTAAATGATCATGCACATCTCCTGTCGTAAAAATCAGAATATCGTCTATATAGGCTAGTGCAAACCTTTGCATACCTTCTAATACTTCATTTATTAAGAGCATGTAGTGAGACGGCGCAGTTTTGACTCCAAAAGGCATTCGTAAGAATTCGTAAGAACCCATATGAGTACAGAAAGCACTTTTCTTTTGAGCGTCCTTCGACATCGGAATACACCAGAACCCTGATCTTGCGTCCAGCGTCGTGAAATATGTAGAGCCATTAAGCAGCCCCAAAATATCATCAATCACCGGCAGTGGGTATGCTACATTCTTAGTGATTTTGTTCAACGCCCTGTAGTCGCAACAGAAACGACTCGAACCATCAGGTTTGGCCACGATGACGACCGGAGATGACCATTCCGACTTCGACCTTGTTATTATTCCTGCTTTCAACATATCTTCTATTGCCTTTTCCACGATTTCTCTATTTCTTAATGGAGTTCTATATGGTTTTAAACTAATTGGTGGATGGTCTCCCGTATCTATTTCCATTGTAACTGTTTGTGTCTTTCCCAATTCTAAATCATTAATTGCAAATACATCCTAATTTTGCTTTATAAGTTGCTCTAACACTTCCTTATTTTCTGGCGGAGTTTTTAACTGTGCCAACAATTCTTGTTCCCTTGTCATTTTGTCTAGTGAATGTATTTGAACTGTATTTCTTCTGGATGGATGGATCAATTCATCCATTCTGACGTTCCCTCTTCTTCCGCGTCCGCGTCTGTTATTAAGTCTTTCACTAGAAGTTTCTGAATAACGTGTTCCCGACATTTCTGCTCTATCCGCTGCCAATATGTCACTAATGTTATCTTCTAATTTAGCTATTACACATCCTCTGTATAATATGATTTCTCTACCTGTGTTGTTGATAACCATCACTGGAAAAGTTAAGTGTTTATCCAACTCTATTATTCCATCCGGAACTTCTAAACCAGGCTCACCAATTACTTCCTCTTGCAACTCAGTGATTCTGACTGTTTTTCCTGCCACATAATATGGGTTTCTCTTCAGCTTTGCTTGTATCAAATTAACCGACTGTGGTTTTAACGTCGTGGACATTTTAACTCTAACTAGTGCTGATATATGCATGTCTTCCTCCATATCCACATAGACGTCCCTGAATTTTAACTTATGTAAATCAAAAAAAGTCTTACTCCATTTTTTATTAAAAAATCTCTTCCTATCAGCATGTTTCTATTTAAATCCTTCACTACATGAAAAAGATGTCTTATGTTGACCCCTCCTAACTTAAAATTTATCATTGTTTGTCCAATTACTTGTAAATTCTGTCCAGTAACAGAGTGTAAATTACTATGACTCTTAAATACTCTACAATTTCTCACTACTTTGTATAGAAAACTTTCTTTTACTACACTAACCTGAGCTCCCGAATCAATTAATGTACGAATTCTATACATTCCTACTTCTATTATACAAGAACTATAATCTGTTTTATTTTCTATAAACTGCTTGACTTCATCTAGTTGAAAATATTCTCTGTTCGTCCTAGTATACCTGTTATTAACGTATTCTTTAAACCTTGGAACCTTATTATTTCCCTTCCTACTCCAGGTCCCATTTAATAGGTAGGGCGCCGGTTTTCCTGCGTTGTTCTTGTACCTGTAAAATTTCTGTGTCTATCTTCTACACTCCTATTCAACCTGCTATTGTCACTTCTACTTTGTATATTCAACTGGACACGCCTGTTACCACAAAAACGAGACAAATGTCCGCGCTGGCCACACAACCAACAGACCACATTTGTGCTGTTTGTTCTACCCAGTGTCTCACCCGTAGGGCACCTCACCTGTCTTCTCTCGTCATAATCACTTCTATTCCTACCTTGCAACGTCTGTATACCTCCTCTCCTATTCCATCCGAACCTTGTTTGTCCTATTTCCATAGGCTCCTCAACTCTGTCTTCTCGACTAGTTCCTATTTCTCGTCCTGTTCTCAATCTAAATCTACGTCTCAAATTTTCTTCTTGTACCGCGATATCTACCGCTTGTGACAACCTCTCAGGGTTTTCCCTCATCAGCTTAAATTTCAAACCATCGGATTTTATGCCATCTACAAAAATGCCGACTAACATCCTCTCTACCTCTTCTCCTTGTACATTCTGTCCCAAGAATGCCTCTTCAGCCAGGTTAATCAACCTATCGCTGAACAACTGTACCGTCTCTCCACTATTTTGTTTAGACTGTCTCAACACCGAAAACGCATGTTGTGGATCCGTTATTTCTGCGTATTTGTGTGCCAGGTCATCCTTAAACTGCTCCCATTTCTCATTTACTCTAGCCTCTAATTTTCTTCTAATATGCTGTGAAACTGGTTCTGTGGCTGCCTGATATGCAAGTCTCATTTTCTCTTCATCTGATGCAGATACTAAATACGCATATTTTTCTATGGAAGTTATCCATTTCTTAAACTCCCTGGCCTGTCCACTAAACTTAACAATTTCAGTTGTCATTCCCTGTTGTTTTATGACCGTATGAAGTCTATCTACCGCTGTTCCCACTCCCAACAAAACGTGTGCTACTGAATCTTGTTCTGTCATGTTAAAATATTTATACCTGTACAAGCAAATAAACAATCAATTCTTATTAATATCTAAATTAATTAACTAAAGGATGTTATCGTCCTCCTGAAATTCAATTATTTTCTATCTAATATCAAATATGTTACCCTTTTTCTTGTTGAGGTTATCTTTCCAACCGGTTTCAGTAAGGACCAAAAATGTTCAACTGGGCTCGACAGGTACGACTGTACTCCACAGGGCTCGATAGGGCACGACAAAACCTCACAGGCCTCGATAGGGCACGACAAAACTTTACAGGCCTCGATAGGGCACGACAAAACTTTACAGGCCTCGATAGGGCACGACAAAACTTTACAGGCCTCGATAGGGCACGACAAAACTTTACAGGCCTCGATAGGGCACGACAAAACTTTACAGGCCTCGATAGGGCACGACAAAACTTTACAGGCCTCGATAGGGCAATGAAGAATGGTTGATCGTATCAGCCACCCAAGGACGGGCTCTTGAAACACAGTAAGGAACGATCGAATGTATCAGCCACCCAAGGACGGGCTCTTGAAACACAGCAAAGCTCTGAGATAAGCTGAGAACGGCTCGATTTTAATGACTTAGTTTACTGGGCCATAGCTATCCAAACCATCACTGGACGACGGTGATCAAAAAAAATCAGTATTTCAGCCGAACTTGATAAGGAGCTTCGGTCCAAACCAGAGTAGCGTCGTCCACATTCTGGAATTTAGCAGGGATAAAATTTGGTAACGTTCACTGATTGTCCAGAATAGTGTGGAGCAATCTTGTGGTGCTCTTCATACAACGAGATGACCTTCAGTTATTCGAGTTGACAGTTGACCTTCAATTAACCAGCTGCTCTGTTAACAAATTTAGGATTCTTGATAGCAGAATTCCGAAGATAATTACAGACAACCACCCCTAGGCGGGCTTTTGGTTGCTGTAACTCTCACAAACGGCCATTTTCTTATATTTTGAGAGCCGAAAAATTTCCTCAGTCCACCAGCAAACAAGTGACCTTCAGACCAGCTAGATTAAAACAACGACTGCAATGACGGCAGTCCAAACTCACAGGATATCGACAACAGTTCGGTCACTCCAGAGCAGGATAATAAACAGCTCCCGATTTAGTCTAATAGATAGTAGATCCATCCAAGAACTGACTTCAATAGGTATGGCTGCTCCAATCGACCGTTCGAAAAAACGTTTGTTCTAAGTTGCAGGCCTCAAAAGGTAGTCTAGTCTAGACATTTTGATTGTTTCTTCCAACAAGATTCTAGATTCCCTCTTCTTCTTGTTGCCGCAAGTGGAGAAAGGTGTTTATTAAAAGTTCTCTATTGTTCTCTGCTGTTTGTTAGTACTTCGCATTGTGTCTCGTCCGCGATGGCAAAGTCCAGAATCCTGGTTAAGCGGCTCCATTTCTAGCCACATGTCACAGTGTGTAAATGAACAAGGGCTTACAAGTCTGGTAGAAATCATAAATCCAGTTTATTAAACGTTTAGGTCGACAAAGACTCTGAATATTATACAAACGTGTCAACAGCCTGCCTTCTAGGGCTGAGTTCTGATGTCCACTAACTTGACTACCCACTACGTCACGACTTGAGCATCTCCCCTCTCGTTCGACCCCGATGCTCAATCGTGCTGTAGCTGTTTCCCACCTAAATACTACTAAAACCCGTACCTCTGTTACACACTCTCTCATTCACCCACGCTCTCTCTTTTACACACGCACTCGCTCTCACACTCACTCATTCGCGCACATACACGCATACCCACAAATTCTCTCTCACTCACTCACGCTCCCTTACTAACTCACTTACTCGCTGACTCTCTAACTCACACTCACTCACTAACTTTAGACAGACAGACAGACAGACCGACCGACCGACCGACCGACCGACCGACCGACCGACCGACCGACCGACCGACCGACCGACCGACCGACCGATCGATCGATCGATCGATCGATAGATAGATAGATAGATAGATAGATAGATAGATAGATAGATAGATAGATAGATAGATAGATAGATAGATAGATAGATAGATAGATAGATAGATAGATTGTAACTCGCCGTCCCTGGGGGAAAGTGGAGTCGACAAGCACACCTTTAAAATACTACTTATACTTTGGAAATATTGTCAGCCCTTTGTCTACACTCCCCCGTTATGTCTTCCCCTCACTATCTCTCTCTATCTCTCTCTCTTTTATGCCTTCATAACATACTCCGACAACAGTTTCTTCAAACAATTAATAGAATATTTATTGCTTAAAACTATGTCAGGTGTAGTTATTGAATGTGTATATGTAATTTGTAGTGTATTTCTATTGTGAGTGTGAGATAGGACTCTGTATGTCTATGTTCCGTATCACATCTCTCATCTGTATACGGTCATGCGAAAATACATCACACATATGTGGACAGCTTTCACCCGGGGTTGCTCTTCTCCGACTGAGTCTGGCCGTATTCCAATATCTTGAAATTGTTCAACGCCTGATCACCACGAAATAATGAGATTACGGTAAGTCTCTTAATTCGACAGATTCCCCTTTTCGGACGTTAATAAAATCCAATACTGAAAAAACATCACCACTGTCTCACATTGTATCTAGTTATTTACTTAACACTTTTTGTATGCATGGAAACTGTTCTTGAGTTCTCCAAGGTTTCTTTTAGGTTAGGACACAAGTCAAATATATTTAGCCTATGTTGCTCTGCCTTTATAGAATGAAAGTCCTTTCCCTGGTTTTCTTAACCGGGATACAGAGTTCACTTATTTGCAATTCGTTATCTCTACCCAAGATTATTGAATGGCTATGTTCTAACTTGTTCTAGTGAATTACTTTCTCTGCACAAGTGAATTTCCTTCGGTATCTTCTCTGAGTATGTCATGAGTTTTTGTCGTAGAACCTGTGGGAGATAGATAACCAGGTGATCTCAGCTTGCTTCAGACTAACTCTTATGTGAGAGTATGCCTCCGGCCGTACTCAGACGCTACCGAACGATACTCTGACATAAGACAGATGAGTTCACTAAGTTCTAGACGATTAGCTAAAAGAAGGAAATGGTAACAGCAAAGCACAGACACCTAGTTCACGATGCTAGATTCCTAAGCTAAAGCTAGATTACCTTATATTATCTATGTTAGTCCATGAATCGAAATACACAAGCACATAAGCACCAATGTCCCATCGTCTCTAAACAATTTGGGACCTTATATTTCTATTCTTATTAAGGACGCATAGAACCATTCTCCGTCTAGTTTGGTAGCACACTAAAAGAAAACATGTTCCCAACTATTTATACTAAGTTTCCAATTCTCCGTTCCCTTTTGATCAACAATCGAATTTGCTATGATTCCCCATCAAAGGTTTGTGAAATCACGTATTCGCTCTTGTCCGCTCCCTCTCTTCTCCGTTTTCCATATCCCTCCGTACATCAAACATTTCTAACGCTTTGATCAATGACTTCGCGCTTTCCACAACCCGATCGTCTCCGCGTTGTTTGTCCGGTGAAATCGGCAGTCAATGACCCCTGATAACAATTGTATCTGACTTCTTTACCATTCGGTCAATGACCCTCACTCTGTCCTCACCCCAGACTGAAGTACTCGATTGTTTTATCTGACTAAAGTTAATAACTTCCCATCATCATACATTGCAAGTAATTTTTCTATTTTAGTTTATGATGGAATCGCTAAACTCACAGTATCCCGTGACATAGGCCCTCTTTTAAGACAGTTGACAGCGTCGACTCTTCCTCACTGGAGTTTTGATTCCTATGATCCACCAACCTATTCCTCTTCCTCTGGAGCTGGATGTCTGGATAGGAAATCCGCTCCTACATTCTCGTTACCAGGGATATACTCCACTGTGAAGTTGTACGGCTGTAGTAACAACGACCTCCGCATCAACCGTGCGTTGAGCTTCTGCGAGGTAGCTAGGAACATCAAGGGTTGATGATCTCACTGGACAGTAAACTGTACTCCATACAAATATGGTTGAAATTTTTGTACGGCCCATACTAGTGACACGCATTCTCGTTCAACTGTAGAATAATGTTTTTCCGCCGGGAGAAGTTTCTTACTGTCATAGGCTACAGGTTTCAAAACCGAAGCGTCTTCTATCCCTTCTTGTAACAAAGCTGCTCCAATTCCGATCCCACTCGCATCTGTTCTTAGCACATAGGGCTTTGAAAGGTCTGGGAGTTGTAGAACTGGCTTGTTCACCAACGCCTCCTTTAATTGACTGTAGGCACCCTCGCATTCTGGCGTCCATATAATTGTATCTAGGAGTCCCCTTTTCAAGGTTTCCAGTAATGGATTTCCCAGTTCGGTAAAATGTGGGATGAACTTCTGATAAAACCCGCACAACGACAGAAAGGATCTCACATCTTTCTTCGTCTTTGACCTTGAAGCTCGTCTGACTTTTTCCAGGTTCTTCTCCTCCGGGACAATTTTTCCTGGAGTGATGGTATGACCTAGAAATTCAAGAGGTTGGTAACCAATCATGCACTTGGTTGGGCGCGCGGTAAGCCCTGCTTCCCGAAGCCTATTGAAAACTCTCTCCAAGGACCCCAAATGGTCATCTAAGCTGTCACTGGCAATAAGTATATCATCCATGAATGAGATAATGGACGGATCACGTAGAGGATCTAACAAAGCTCTCATCATGCGAGTAAAACACTAGGCGCATTGCTGAGTCCAAAAGGCATGACGTTGAACTCATAGTGTCCACTCGGTGTACTGAAAGCCAGCAGAGGTCGAACTGCCGGTTTGACCGGGATCTGATAATAACCCCTACTCAGATCTACTTTAGAGAAGTACTTAGCTTTATGGAGCCTGGCGAATAACTGGGTTGGATTCGGCAAAGGTTCTACCTGAAAATGGGTATGACTATTCAAGAGTCTATAGTCAATACACAACCTGTGTTCTCCACTAGTTCTAGTTCTCGCATGCGGTATTCATGTTCTCTGTTCTTGTTGGCCTCTTCCGCCTCCAACTCCATTCTTCTCAATTCCAACTCGGCCTTTCGATCTTCCCTTTCTGCTTGGCGAAGTTCCCTCTCCCTCTCCTGTACGTAATCGGTTAGTGCCGAACCTGATAAACCAATTTCTTCCCCGTTTGCCCTTAGTTCTGCCGTAGTTAGTTTAGGAGTGGCCATAGTTAAAGAAGGTGAGTCATCAGGTTGAGTACAGACACCTCAAGGCAGTAAGTAATTACTAACTATCTAAATTAAATATATTTTTTATATATATTATTTATCTATGACACCACACCGTACACCACAACCAATCTCTCAACCACAAGAGGAGATTTAGGATAAAGACTTATGTAGACGAATAAAGTGTGAACAGGTATGTACTGTGTCTGAACACCTATCCACATTCACCCTCTCTGGATCTTTATTTTCCCGACAATAATGTCCCCAACAGCAATGTAATGTAGCCCAAATATATAATGCAATATCACTATATATCCCCTGGACCTGCTCACATTTAGTCACTATATATATCCCACAGACGTGCTCTCATATAAAGTCACCATATATATATATATATATATATATATATATATATATATATATATATATATATATATATATATATATATATATATATATATATATATATCTTGGAAGTGTTCTCATTTAAAGTCACCATATATCCCAAAGGACGTGTCCCCATTAAATGTAACTCGTCGTCCCTGGGGGAAAGTGGAGTCGACAAGCACACCTTTAAAATACTACTTATACTTTGGAAATATTGTCAGCCCTTTGTCTACACTCCCCCGTTATGTCTTCCCCTCGCTATCTCTCTCTATCTCTCTCTCTCTTTTATGCCTTCATAACATACTTCGACAACAGTTTCTTCAAACAATTAATAGAATATTTATTGCTTAAAACTATGTCAGGTGTAGTTATTGAATGTGTATATGTAATTTGTAGTGTATTTCTATTGTGAGTGTGAGATAGGACTCTGTATGTCTATGTTCCGTATCACATCTCTCATCTGTATACGGTCATGCGACAATACATCACACATATGTGGACAGCTCTCACCCGGGGTTGCTCTTCTCCGACTGAGTCTGGCCGTATTCCAATAACTTGAAATTGTTCAACGTCTGATCGCCACGAAATAATGAGATTACGGTAAGTCTCTGAATTCGACAGATTCCCCTTTTCGGACGTTAATAAAATCCATCACTGAAAAAACATCACCACTGTCTAACACTGTATCTAGTTATTTACTTAACACTTTTCGTATGCATGGAAACTGTTCTTGAGTTCTCCAAGGTTTCTTTTAGGTTAGTACACAAGTCAAATATATTTAGCCTATATTGCTCTGCCTTTATAGAATGAAAGTCCTTTCCCTGGTTTTCTTAACCGGGATACAGAGTTCACTTATTTGCAATTCGTTATCTCTACTCAAGATTATTGAATGGCGTTGTTCTAGTGAATTACTTTCTCTGCACTAGTGAATTTCCTTCGGTATCTTCTTTGAGTATATCCTGAGTTTTTGTCGTAGAACCCGTGGGAGATAGATAACCAGGTGATCTCAGCTTGCTTCAGACTAACTCTTATGTGAGAGTATGCCTCCGGCCGTTCTCAGACGCTACCGAACGATACTCTGACATAAGACAGATGAGTTCACTAAGTTCTAGACGATTAGCTAAAAGAAAGAAATGGTAACAGCAAAACACAGACACCTAGTTCACGATGCTAGATTCCTAGCTAAAGCTAGATTACCTTATATTATCTATGTTAGTCCATGAATCGAAATACACAAACATATAAGCACCAATGTCCCATCGCCTCTATACAATTTGGGACCTTATATTTCTATTCTTATTAAGGACGCACAGAACCATTCTCCGTCTAGTTTGGTAGCACACTAAAAAAAAAACAAGTTCCCAACTATTTATACTAAGTTTCCAATTCTCCGTTCCCTTTTGATCAACAATCGAATTTGCTATGATTCCCCATCAAAGGTTTGTGAAATCACGTATTCGCTCTTGTCCGCTCCGTCTCTTCTCCGTTTTCCCTATTCCTCCGTACATCAAACATTTCTAACGCTTTGATCAATGACTTCGTGTTTTCCACAACCCGATCGTCTCCGCGTTTTTTGTCCTGTGAAATCGGCAGTCAATGACCCCTGATAACAATTGTATCTGACTTCTTTACCATTCGGTCAATGACCCTCACTCTGTCCTCACCCCAGACTGAAGTACTCGATTGTATTATCTGACTAAATTTAATAACTTCCCATCCTCATACATTGCAAGTAATTTTTCTATTTTAGTTTATGGTGGAATCGCTAAACTCACAGTATCCCGTGACATAGATAGATAGATAGATAGATAGATAGATAGATAGATAGATAGATAGATAGATAGATAGATAGATAGATAGATAGATAGATAGATAGATAGATAGATAGATAGATAGATAGATAGATAGATAGATAGATAGATAGATAGATAGATAGATAGATAGATAGATAGATAGATAGATAGATAGATAGATAGATAGATAGATAGATAGATAGATAGATAGATAGATAGATAGATAGATAGATAGATAGATAGATAGATAGATAGATAGATAGATAGATAGATAGATAGATAGATAGATAGATAGATAGATAGATAGATAGATAGATAGATAGATAGATAGATAGATAGATAGATAGATAGATAGATAGATAGATAGATAGATAGATAGATAGATAGATAGATAGATAGATAGATAGATAGATAGATAGATAGATAGATAGATAGATAGATAGATAGATAGATAGATAGATAGATAGATAGATAGATAGATAGATAGATAGATAGATAGATAGATAGATAGATAGATAGATAGATAGATAGATAGATAGATAGATAGATAGATAGATAGATAGATAGATAGATAGATAGATAGATAGATAGATAGATAGATAGATAGATAGATAGATAGATAGATAGATAGATAGATAGATAGATAGATAGATAGATAGATAGATAGATAGATAGATAGATAGATAGATAGATAGATAGATAGATAGATAGATAGATAGATAGATAGATAGATAGATAGATAGATAGATAGATAGATAGATAGATAGATAGATAGATAGATAGATAGATAGATAGATAGATAGATAGATAGATAGATAGATAGATAGATAGATAGATAGATAGATAGATAGATAGATAGATAGATAGATAGATAGATAGATAGATAGATAGATAGATAGATAGATAGATAGATAGATAGATAGATAGATAGATAGATAGATAGATAGATAGATAGATAGATAGATAGATAGATAGATAGATAGATAGATAGATAGATAGATAGATAGATAGATAGATAGATAGATTAGATCCCCGCCAGGGACTGGGCGAAGCCGGGCCAGGTCATCAAGTTTAATATAAAAGGAGCGATGGCATGGCTTTGTGAGGAAACCGAAATCAAATATCCAAATGCAACCAAATGTGCAAGAGAACTATTGTTACCGTTTCCATCTTCATATTTTGCTGAATGCGGATTTAGTGCCATAAATAATTTGCTGCCAAAAAAAAAAAAAGAAATCGGCTGAATATAACAAAACGGTGAGACTTGAGACTGAAGTTAACTAAATTGGAACATGACATAAAATCTCTTTGCAGCAAGCATCAAGCGCAAGGATCTCACTAAATTTAAACAATAAATAATTACTGATAATTAAAATAATATATAAAAATCTTTCATTAAAATTATTTAGTTCTTGGATTTCAGTTCTCCATTATATGTTTTGAAAATTTACTTACTGTGTTTGTTCAATAGTTTCCTGGTGATTTCTTCCTAAAACCTATCATTCAAGTTTCTTTAGTGAACATTTCAATTTTTGAATATTAAAAATTATGTATATGTTGGGGGGGGGGGGGGGGCATAAGAATTTTAGAAAGGCTTTGATGGGGCACAGCACAAAAAAGGTTGGGAAACACTGTCGTAGGCAAAAGTGGCTCCATTTGACCAAGTATCTTTCCTTGGCCGGTAACCTCCCAAACCTTACGGGAAAAAGAGGGGGGTGGGGGTGCTTTTCCCTTTCTAAATTTTCCCGAAGCTTAACAGTAACGATCTTCTCCAGCATCTTGTCAAAAGTATTATGTAGGGTAATTATCCTAAATCCATTTAGCTTTGAATGACCTTTGCCTGGCTTAGGAAATGGTTTTACATAGCTATGCACCCAAACCTGTGGTACTGATGTCACCCTGATGGTCAGGCTAAAGCAAGCAGCCATCTCCATAAGTTCTCCATCACTCATATCCATCATGTGGGCACACCTAACCCCCATCGGGCACTGGTGAGGTGTCATTTGCTTTTTCTTCAATACATCATTGACATCGTCTAGCTCAGGTGTCACCAAACTACGGCCCGCCGACGTTACTCGAAAATGCTTGATATAACGTATGGAACTCGAGGCGTTGTGATACAATTTAAATGTCAATATTATGTTTAGAATAATAGGTGATCTCCACACAAAATCAGTATTAACATCTAGAGAAATTAACAGCGCATTAAAAATGATAATTGTCAAATGGTACGCGTATTTAACACTACTGTATGGCTCGGAAGCTTGGACATTGAATAAGGAACTAGAAAGTCGCATAGAGGCCCTGGATATGTGGATATGCAGACGAATATGTTGTATTTCGTGGAAACAAAATCAACCAAATTCAGAGGTTCTAGAACAACTGGGAATGAAGAGAGAGTTGATGAAGGAAATTAAGAGGAGGCCACGTTAAAAGACGTGAGCTGCTTCTTCTTCTTCTTCTTCTTCTTCTTCTTCTTCTTCTTCTTTCTTCTTCTTCTTCTTCTTCTTCTTCTTCTTCTTCCTCTTCTTCTTCTTCTTCTTCTTCTTCTTCTTCTTCTTCTTCTTCTTCTTCTTCTTCTTCTTCTTCTTCTTCTTCTTCTTCTTCTTCTTCTTCTTCTTCTTCTTCTTCTTCTTCTTCTTCTTCTTCTTCTTCTTCTTCTTCTTCTTCTTCTTCTTCTTCTTCTTCCTCTTCTTCTTCTTCTTCTTCTTCTTCTTCTTCTTCTTCTTCTTCTTCTTCTTCTTCTTCTTCTTCTTCTTCTTCTTCTTCTTCTTCTTCTTCTTCTTCTTCTTCTTCTTCTTCTTCTTCTTCTTCTTCTTCTTCTTCTTCTTCTTCTTCTTCTTCTTCTTCTTCTTCTTCTTCTTCTTCTTCTTCTTCTTCTTCTTCTTCTTCTTCTTCTTCTTCTTCTTCTTCTTCTTCTTCTTCTTCTTCTTCTTCTTCTTCTTCTTCTTCTTCTTCTTCTTCTTCTTCTTCTTCTTCTTCTTCTTCTTCTTCTTCTTCTTCTTCTTCTTCTTCTTCTTCTTCTTCTTCTTCTTCTTCCTCCTTAGCATTCCGAGCCATTGAGGTTCTTTGCTGCAGATACAAGCTGTCTCCATCGTCTCTCTGGTTGACCTTCTCTTGCCAGTCGCTGATTCCAAGTGCTTGTAGGTATGTATGTATATTACCTCTCCACCGTCTTCTTGGTCTACCTCGGGGTCTACGGTCATTTATTTCTTGAGTGTAAGCGAGTTTTGTTTCCCTATTATCTTCCATTCTTTCTATATACCCCAGCCATTGCAGTCTATTAGCCTTCATGATACCAGTGTTTAGCGGGGACTTACACAGATCATAAATCTCTTTGTTCTTCTTCTTTTCCACTCTCCACTTTGTGTATCCCTAATTGGGCCAAAGATGAGTCTTAAAACTTTGTTCTCAAAGGTTTGTAACAAGGCTTCGTCTCCTTTCGTTGTACTCCAGGTTTCAGAGCAATACAGCACAACTGGTCTGATCAGTGTTTTGTATATTGTGATATTGGTATTACGAGATAGCGCATTTGATTTTAGCAGATGTTGTAGTGCATAGTATATCTTATTTCCAGAGTTTATTCTAGCTTGTATTTCTTCCCTTATTATATTGTAGCAGTTGAAGATTCTACCCAGGTATTTGTATGTTTCCGTTCTGTTAATGGTCATATTATCTATTTGTATGTCGCCAGAGTTTTTAGCCGTTCCTTTTCTTGAAATTACCATATATTCTGTCTTATCTTGGTTGATAACCAGCCCCATTTGTTGAGCTTTTTCCTTTAAGTGAGTCAATATTTCCAATGTCTTTTGTTCATTCTCCCCTATAATATCTATATCATCTGCATAACCAAGCAGTTTGGATGTTCCTCCAATAGTACATTCCTTAGTTACCTTCCTTACAAATTTCTATAGAGCCAAATTGAAAAAGCGGCGATAGTGCATCACCCTGTTTCGAGTCAGATGTTATTTGGAAAGGGTCTGATTTCCTGTCTTTATATGTTACTATATTATAAGTATCTTCCATGTATAGTCTGGTCATGTTGATTAACTTCCTTGGTATTCCAAATTCCTGCATGGCATTCTATAGACTATTCCTATGGACACTATCATAAGCCTTTTTAAAATCCACAAAAATATTATTGAGATCTCTTTTATATTTCCAACTTTTCTCGGCTATTTGTCGTAAGATAAATATCTGATCTATTGTTGATCTGTTTTGTCTTAAACCCGCCTGGTAGTCACCTAATATGTCTTCTGAATATGGTTTTAGTCTATTTAGTAATACTGCGGATATTATCTTATAGCTTATGGACAGGAGTGATATTCCTCTATAATTTTCACATTGGAACTTGTCCCCTTCTTAAAGATAGGTATCAATAATGACTCTTTTCAGTCATGGGGTAATTCTTCTGTCCTCCAGACTTTTATTATTAGTTCGTATAGCTTTAGATGTAATGCATGGCCGCCTGCCTTTATAAATTCAGTAGCAATTCCATCAGCCCCAGTTGCCTTATTGTTTTTAAGTCGTGTTATTACATGTTATTACAGGTTTGTTTACTTCCGGTACAATGGCGACGAAGGGAATCGTTATTCGTCGGGGAGACGCTGTTTAGTGTTTTCCTGTGGATTTCCTGTAGATTTCCTGGGGATTTGATGTGGACAGTGTATTCCTGTGGATTATGTGATGTTATTTTGTGTTCGTTTATTGGAAGTTTTCAAAAGAAGCCACGGAAGGCAGGTGGTGGATGAAATTTTGAAGGCAGCCGACAGATATTTGTTGGTCATGGTCTCGAGTTTCGCGACGGCAGACAGAGGATCACTTTCGAGAGACAATGGTTGCGGTCATCTGGCCAGTATTGTTACTGCCATAGAGGAAAGCAAACTACCTCTTTGAAAGTGCCTAGTACATTATGATTCGCTTAAACACTGATCATCGCAAGACAAGGACAGAGACATTACAATTAACAACATGGAACGTTAGGACGTTAAACGACGACGGAAAATTAGAGAACATAAAACAAGAAATACAAAGAGAAAAAATTAATATTTTTGGGATGTTCGAAACGAGATGGACAGGAGCGGGCATCAAGATAGATGAAGATTTTAAGATTATTTATTCTGGAGGTGAAGATCGACACAGGGGAGTGGCAATAATTTTGGACCGGAAAACATCAAAATCTGTTCAAGGATATTGGGCCGTGTCGGACAGAGGTCTACTAGTTAAATTGAGTGGCAGACCTTATAGCATAAATGTTATTCAAGTATATGCCCCAACAGGAGAGTCCAGTGAAGATAGTGTAGAGGAATTATATAATGACATAGAGTCTGCCCTAAAGAAATGTTAAAATTCATAAATAAACATTATAATAGGAGACTTCAATGCAAAAGTAGGAAATCAAGGTGATAGATACACGGTAGGAAACTATGGTTTAGGAGAGAGAGATGAAAGAGGATACAGACTCGTAGAGTGGGTTAAAGAAAAGAAATGATTGTATGAAACACCTGGTTTCAGCAACACCCTAGAAGATTATGGATATGGAGGAGTCCTGATAGCAGGATCAGAAACCAGATTGACTACATTCTGATTAGCAGAAGATTTAGAAACGCACTAACAGTAGCAAAAACAGTTCCAGTGCTGATTGTTATAGTGACCACAGACTACTCACAGGAACATTGAGGATAAAGCTGAAGAAAGTCAAATGTATAACAGGAAACATTAAATATGATTTGTATACATTGAGTAATGACAAGGAAATACAAAACAAATTTAACATAGAAGTACAAAACAGATTTGATCTATTGTCTGTTCTAGAGATGTTATTCCAGGATGTGAATGATCAATGGGAATTGTTAAAGAATTCAATCAGTTTGGCTGAAGACACAACTATTCCAAAATTAAAGAAGGTGGGTCGTTAGAAATGGATAACTGAAGAAATTGTACACCTAATGGAAACAAGAAGACTCAACAAAATTAATCCTGCCAAATATGAAGAAATTCACAGACAAGTCAGAATATTATGTAGGAAGGCAAAAGAATCATGGCTTGAGGGAAAGTCCTTGGAAATTGAAAAACAACACAACAGTCAAAATACCAAATTAGTGCAGAATTAAGGAAGTTACTAATAAATGAACAAGTACATCAACAGGCTATCTAAAAACTAAAGATGGCAAAATCATAATTGAAGAAGATCAGATTCTACATGTATGGACAGATTATGTGAAAAACCTGTATAATGATAACTGAGAGGAACAGTATGATATTCGATTTAATAATGAAGGACCACCAATTTTAAAGATGGAGATTCCAAATGTTCTTAAGCATATGAAAGCTGGCAAGGCCCCCGGTGCAGATAACATCACAACAGAAATGATTAAAGCTTTAGAAGAATTTGATCTAGAGCAAGCCACCAGATTGTTGAACACATTATATGATACTGGAGATATACCTTCTGAATTATATAATTCTGTATTTATTGCAATCCCAAAGAAATCAGGAACCTTGGAATGTGATCAACATAGAACAATTAGTATAATGAGTCACATCACAAAGATCTTGTTACGAATTATCATGCAAAGAGTGAGGAAGAAAATACAACCTGAAATAGGTGAAGAACAATGTGGGTTTGTAGAAGGAAAATGTACAGTAAATGCTGTGTATATGCTGCGAACAGTTATTGAACGTGCTATAGAAGTAAAAAAGGATATACATCTTTGCTTTATTGACTACACAAAGGCGTTTGATAGAGTTAGACATGTCAACATGGTAGATATGCTTGCAGATCTACAAATTGATGGGAAAGACATTAGACTTATAAAAAAACATATATTGGAAACAACAAGCTGCCATAAGGATTGATAATGAAGTGGGACAATATCAACCTATTAAGAGAGGTGTTAGGCAGGGACGTGTAATGTCTCCAAATCTTTTTTCCCTATACAGTGAAAATATTTTCAGAAATGTAGAAGACATAAATGGAATCAGCATTGGAGGACGAAACATAAATAACATTAGATATGCAGATGATACAGTATTGATTGCAGACAATGCACAGGATCTGCAACAATTAGTAGACGCGGTTGTTGTCCCCAGTGAGCAGCTGGGGTTGGAATTAAATTGAAAGAAGACACAGGTTATGGTCGTCACTAGGAAGAACGAAAACACAGGTTATGGTCGTCACTAGGAAGAACGAAGTACCACATTGTAATATACAAGTAAATGGGGATATTCTTCAACAAGTGAATCGGTACAATTATCTCGGAACAGTCATAATATCTGATGGGAGATGCCTTGAAGAGATTAGAACAAGAATCGCCATGGCGAAGGTATCCTTTAGCAAGATGAAAAATATTCTGACCAATAAAAAGATGTCAATTGAAATGAGAAAGAGAGTGTTGATGGGATACATAGAGCCTATTCTTTTGTATGGATGTGAAACTTGGACAATGCGCAGTCAAGCTGAAAAACATCTGATGGCTGCAGAAATGTGGTTTCTGAGGAAAATGCAAAGAATACCATGGACAGATAGAAAAACCAATGACCAAGTACTACAGGAGACAAATGAAAATTGTAGATTGATTAGAAAAATTAGACGTAGGCAGTCAAAATATTTTGGACATGTTATGAGAAGAAATAGACTGGTTAACTTAGTGACAACTAGCAAGATCGAGGGGAACAGACCAAGAGGAAGACCGAGAGGAAAATATCTGGATGGCTTGGCCACATGGCATGGACGAGACAGGAACACTGAGCTGATCCACGACTCTGGTGATCGAGTGAAATTGCGAGTCACGACCGCCCACGCTTTCCGGCATGGCACATGATTGATTGATTATTACATGTAGGATTTCTTCAAAAGCAGGTTCTTCAATTTGTGGTCCACACGTTAGAACCGCTTCCTGTGGGAAAGTGTTACTTGGAGCTTCACAATTTAGTAATTCAACAAAGTATTCTTTCCATGTGTTACGCATTTCCTCATTGGTATTTATCATATTCCCATGTTTGTCTTTTAAACCATATGTGTTGTGTTGGTGCCCTCGTTTCATTGACTTCAGTTCTTTAAAAAACTTTCTGGATTCGTTTTTCTGGTGATTTGTTTCCATATCTTTGATTATATTGCTCATATATTCTCGCTTCTGCTGCCGAACTATTTTTGTAGCCTCTTTACATTCAGTTCTATACTGCTCTTCATTTTGGATGATGTTGATGTCATTTAACCACAACTGTCTGGCATTCTTTTTCCTAATGACTGCTTCTTCACATTTTGGATTGAGCCATCTGTTCTTTCTATGCGTGGTTAGCACACCGAGACATTCTTCTGCGGTAGTTTGAATTGTATTTTTGATGTTCAACCAAGTTTGGTCAACGCTTTCCTCCAACGGCTTTTATAGAATTTCAAGTTTACATTTTATTTCATCTGCAAATTTCTCTTTGATGGTACTTTCTTGTAGTTTTTCTCTGTTATTTTCCTCAAACACAATTTTTAATTATAAATTATTGTATCTAGATGTTCTTGTTTATTGTAATGTTTACTTATTTCGCACCATCCCAAGTCCTTCCCCGGCTCGTTGTAGCGCCGCCTACGCTCTGACATTACCATGGTTTCAAGAGCAATACACACACACACACACACACACACACACACACACAAACAAACATCTTTCCCTACCCCAGATGCGATCGGAAGTCAACACAAGTCCAATGCTCCAGAAATATTTTCTTATTTTTGCCAGTCATCCATTTTATAGGTATGTAACAAGGATTTCTTTGTTAGACAGTGATAGGTAAGTGAACTACAAGTGTGAATAGAAGCAATAAAGTAGCAAACACAGCATAAAAATGCCATAGAATCCTCGTGTTATTACGAGAATAGTATCCCCAGCTCAGAAGAATTCCCCGGTCAAGGTGATAATCGAGCTGGTCGCTAGGCCTGTGTTTTTCAACCTTTCTGTGGAGCAGATCCTTACGCAAATGTTTACGTTACTCAGGGAACTCTGTGCGATGATCCAAGTGTCTGTCCTACTTTATTTAATAAACCAGATGGGCAGAAATGTTGCATTTAGGCGATTTCGATCTGTTTCGGCGGAACCCCTGGCTGCCACTCTCGGAACCCCGGTTGAAAAACTCTGCTCTAGGCTGTTTATTTAGGCCGGCCCTATTTATATATTTTGCAAACCCTATTATGCGATTTATTCTATTACCATAGGTACTTATAAACTTTATATATACCTATGGTGAGCCGTAGCTTCACCAGTGACACCTAGTCACCTGCTTTTCTTGTGTGTCAATGGAATTTTAATTATGTTTCTAATTCAAAGTCTATTTTTCATTTTCAGATCCCGTGTACTTCACCCTTCATTATGGCTACTAAGAAAAGAAAAGTCGACGAAGCGTGTCGCGTTTTCAATGAAGAATGGTGAGTAACGTACTTGTTTGTGGAAACAAAAGACCGGAAAACCAGTTGCGTTATATGCAGCTAAAGTGTTGCCATATTGAAAGAATACAATCTTCGGTGTCACTACAAAACAAAACATCTATCAACGTATTAAAAATTTTCTGAAAAGTTACGCTCTGAGAAATATGAGTCCATGAAATGTGGTTTTGAAACACAGAGAAATCTCTTCACGAGAAAGTTTGCTGAAAATGAATCTGTCACTCTTACAAGCTACAACATTATGTATAAGATGGCAGAACGAGGAAAACATTTTACTGATGGCAACTTCATCAAAGAGTGTATTATGGAAGCAGGAAATGACTTGTGTCCTGAGAAAGCCGATTTGTTTGGAACTATCTGCCTTACGGCAAGTTCAGTTGTGCGAAGAACAGAAGAATTTGGAGAGAACATAGTGCTACAGATACGCGAGAAAACTAGGAACGTGTTGTGGTAATCTCTGGCGCTGTATAAGTCTACTGATCCCTCGAGTACGTCACAACTTCTCGTGTTCATTTGTGGTGTCAATTTGGACTTTCAGATAGCGGAATAGTTGGCATCCGTTTGCAGCATGTATTGAAAAACAACAGGAAAAGACATTTTAATGGAAGTGCAAAATGTATAACCTTCAGTGGAATCGGCTGTGATGGAGGAAACAAACATGGCTGGATTTGAGGAAGAGTCTGATGGTACAGATCAGGACTCAATTGGAAAATTTGCAAATTCCGTGCGCTCTGTTCATACACTGCATCATATATCAGCAATCACTCTGTGGGGAAAGACTTAGAGATTTCTAGTGTACTGAAACCAGTCGTTTCTGCTGTGAACTTCATTCGGGGATATGTACTCAACCACCGTCAGTTAAAGGCGTTTCTTGAAGAAATTGATTATGACTTCTGTGACTTTCCTTATCACACATCAGTGAGTGTGGCTCAGCTGCGGTTATGTCCTGTTTCGTTTTTACAAGCTCCGAAACTAAATAAATGTTTTCCTCACTGAAAGCAATAGACCTGATCCAACGCTGCCAGTTCCTACTTGGCTTTCAAAGTTGTCATTTATGGTCGACATCACATCAAACATGAATAATCTGAATTTGAAACTTCAGGGAAAGGATAATCTCGTCTGTGATCTCTACAGAATCATCAAAAGGATTTCGGAGAAAGTTGTCATTGTTTGTAATACAAAAGGAAGGAGAAAACGTTTCTAATTTTCACTGTTTCAAAGAATTTTGCGCTACAGTCGCCGAAGATGTCAAACTCTATTTTCCGGAAAAAAAAATATTCGTGACTTGAAGAAGCATTTGTTTGGAGAGATTTTCAGATCTTGACAGAATTGAAAGTGACATTCTTCTGTTCCAGAATCCGTTTGATTGTAACTTTGATGATGTGCCAGTTGAACTACAGTTGAAATTCACTGATATGCAAGCAAATGACTTGTTGAAAGAGAAGCACAGAGAAGGAACACTTGTTGAATTTTACCGCTGCTTAGCTGATGTTGAGTTTCCGAAACTAAAGCAATCTGCCGCTGGCATAGCATCAGTGCCGGTTTCCCTGGTATAGGGGTTACATGAATTTCTCCGTAATCCCGTATACTATTGTTAGTAACGTGATATGGGCGAGAATTGGTAGCGATTCTCTCCGCGTTGGTAACTTACGGGGTATGTGAGTCGGTTGCTCAGAAAGCAATGGCAGAATACTGAACGTAATCTTGCCAAGAATTCAACAATCAGCTGAAAGATGCTGATGTTGACAGCGATGTCCTGTAAAGGATATTTTAAAAAATGGTATCAGTGTTTGGAACAACTTATGTCTGTGAGCAAACATTTTCAAAAATGAAATATGTGAAATCAATAGATCGAACGAGATTGACTGATGAACATTTGAATGCAATTCACTAGATTGAATGCTGCAATTCCAAACTAAACATGGATGAAATCTTGAAAGCCAAATATCAGCTTCAGAAATCTCACTAACCTTTTTTGCTGCTTAGTTTGTGAGATTCGTATATATGCACACTAGGTCTGATGTAACTATCTTTGTTGCTAACGTCGCCTTCTTTGATAACCTTTTGTAGTAAATAAATACGTTGGTTCTCTTTGTTTTTGTGTGCATTGCACGCCATTCACACATGATTAAGTTAGTTATTCGTCTTTTTTCCCAGAGTGTTCATTCTGGCTTGCAAGTGTTGTTAACGTTAGTTGCATATCCTTTACAGGACGTTTGCAGTCAACACCAGCATTTTTTGCTGTTCTTGATGTCTTGGCAAGTTTACGTTCAGTAGTTTGCCATTGCTTTCTGAACGACCATCACCTATACCATAGCGTAAAAAACCAGCGCAATGCGGTCTGCTACCAAATCGCCCGCATCTATATTTCGAACGTGGGTATACGGGATTACGAACCGCGTCCGTAAGACCTTCGCCGCGGAGACGGCGCAAGTATTGTACAGAATGAGTATGAGGCCCGCGCTCGTCATTTGTTTTGTTTCCGGCCCGCCGAGAAAAAAGTTTGGTGACCCCTGACTTACAGGAACACTGAGGATAAAGTTGAAGAAGGTCAAGTATATAACAGGAAACACTAAATATGATTTGTGTACATTGAGTAATGACAAGGAAATACAAAAGAAATTCAACATAGAAGTACAGAACAGATTTTATATATTGTCTGATCTAGAGATATTATTCCAGGATGTGGATGATCAATGGAAAATGTAGAAGAATTCAATCAAAGAAGGTGGGTCGTAAGAAATGGATGGCAGAAGAAATTTTACACCTAATGGAAACAAGAAGACTCAACAAAAATGATTCGGCCAAATTTAAAGAAATTCACAGACAAGTGAGGCAAAAGAAGCATGGCTTGAGGAAAAGTGCTCAGACATTGAACAATAACACAAGCCAAAATACTACATTAGGGCACTAAAGAATTCAGGAACTTACTAATAAAAGAACAAGTACATCAACAGGCTGTCTAAAAACTAAAGATGGCAAAATCATAATAGAAAAAGATCAGATTATACATGTATGGACAGATTATGTGAAAAACCTTTATAATGATAACAGAGAGGAACAGTATGATATTAGATTTAATAATGAAGGACCGCCAATTTTGAAGATGGAGGTTCGAAATGTCCTTAAGCTTATGAAAGCTGGCAAGGCCCCCCGGTGCAGATAACATCACAACAGAAATGATTAAAGCTTTAGAAGAATTTGGACTAGAGCAAGTCACCAGACTGCTGAACACATTATATGATACTGGAGATGTACCTTCTGAATTATGTAACTCTGTATTTATTGCAATCCCAAAGAAATCAGGAGCCTTGGAATGTGATCAACATAGAACAATTAGTATAATGAGTCACATCACAAAGATTTTGCTACGAATTATCATGCAAAGAGTGAGGAAGAAAATACAACTTGAAATAGGGGAAGAACAATGTGGATTTGTAGAAGGAAAGGGTACAGTAAATGCTGTGTATATGCTGCGAACAGTTAATGAACGTGCTATAGAAGTTAAAAAGGATATACACCTTTACTTTATTGACTACACAAAGGCTTTTGATAGAGTAAGACATGTCAACATGGTAGATATGCTTGCAGATCTACAAATTGATGGGAAAGACATTAGATTTATAAAAAAAAAACATATATTGGAAACAACAAGCTGCCATAAGGATTGAAAATGAAGTGGGACAATATCAATCTATTAAGAGAGGTGTTAGGCAGGGACTCTAATGTCTCCAGATCTTTTTTCCATATACAGTGAAAATATTTCCAAGTTGGTGCTTGCTGCATGGATAGATCTGAAGAAAGCCTTTGATAAAGTCTGGATAGAAGGTCTGATGAAGAAACTGAGAAAATTTAAAGTCAGTGTAAGAATACACAAATGATGAAAGCATTCTTGCACAACAGAAGAGTCCGAGTACAGATAGACCGACACTACTGAGTCACCCCAGGGCGGGGTCTTGTCCCCAACACTGTTTCTAATCTTCATCAATGATCTCGTTGCTAATCTGCCACATGGAATTAAAGTGGCATTGTACGCTGATGACCTGGTTCTATGGAGCACAAATGAACATGCACCAGTGGCCACCAGATCGCTACAAAGAGTTGTAGATACATTTGTTTCATGGGCAAATAAATGGTGTGTCAGCATAAACACTGACAAGTGCAGCACCACTCTATTTACCCTCTCTCCAAAACAAAAGGCAGGGATCATCCAGATAAACGGAACACCCCTAAGAGAAGATAACGTACCAACATACCTCGGGGTAACATTTGATGACAGGCTGACATGGAGACAGCACATCCACAAAGCAGTAGCAAAAGCCAGAAGGAAAATAGCCATCATGCGAAAGCTAAGTGGAACCACATGGGGAGCCAGTGAGAAAATACTTAGCAAAGTTTATGAACAGAGCATACGACCACAACTGGAATACGGTTCAACTGCATGGCGTGCAGCATCAAAAACGACAATACAAGAGTTGGACAAGGTGCAAAATCAAGCACTTAGAGTCACCACGGGAGGGATGAGATCAACCCCTATAATGGAAATCGAGAAGATTGGGAGGACACAAGCACCGAGAGAGTGCAGAGATACGAAAACGCTAATATAAACAGAAAAGTTCCTCAGCTTGCCAGGCCACCCTATGAAAAACAGATTTGAAAACTTAGCTATGGGGCGATTGAAAAGAAGTAGCTTTATCCACCAGACCAAACGACTCTGCAGAGAAACCACCGATCTGCCCATAGTTGGTATCCCGCTGAAAACTATTCTAGAGCGAACCCAGTGTAAAGATGAACATAGAATATCACTACAAATCCAGACAAAAGTGAGAGGAATGTCTGACAAGGAAGAATAGAACAGTGTACAGCCCAGAACAGCCACTCTCAGCTTCCTTGATGAAGCATACCCACAGGACCTCTGGATCCGAGTCTACTAAGATGGGTCAGCACAAAATGTTGTTCGAAATGGAGGAGCGGCAGTGTTCATAGAATACCCAAAATATAATAAGGACAAGACCAGAGTACTAATAGGAAAGTACTGACATAACTATTATGCTGAAACTGAGGCAATCAAGATAGCAACAGAGAAATTACTAAATACCAGCCATGGTACACAACCTGTGGTGCTATTGACAGATGTAAAATCAGTACTGGAAATCAGTACATGAAATGCTTTATGAAGCAATTTTCGAGCTATGCATTCCACAGAGAGCCATGCTGACAAGTTATCTTAGGGGATCAACTAAGCTATCGCGTCAGTTACTTGCTAACTATGTAGACCATAAAGACTACTTTCAGCATACCACATTCATATCTTAAGTATAATCTAACATGAGACACTTTCGAAGCAATTTTTGAACTATTAATTTCATAGAGAGCAGTAATGACAAGTTATCTTCGGGGAGGAATCTGAAACCAAACTAAAACGTGAACCGGAGTTGATTAACGCTAGGATGTGGCTTTGACGTCAGTAATTGCTATTGTTACATATGTAGGTGTGTTAGATTTTTTCAAGCAGATAATAATATCCGTCCCAAGTCACGTATTGAGAATGGAATTGTCATAATTAAGAAACCTAATTCCCTTGCAGCTGCCGAAACAAGGCTCGTAATGGAGCTGGCTAGGAGAGACAAGGGAAAGAAACTAAATCTCCCGTGAGAAGACATTATTTTATTGCAGTATCTGATAATAATCTAAATATGTTGCATATTGTTGATTCGTGTCTGCACTGGATGAAATATTTCACTCTCATAATTATGTTCCTATCCAAATTTCATTTGACATTTTTATTTTCGTCCTAGCAAAATTTCACTTCGGCTACCTAATTTTGTTTTCAACAATAATTTTGTTTCATAAACAAAGTTTGTATTGCATCAATTCAATTGTGTTGTCAACCATGCGCTTTTGCCCCTAATAAATTTCTTCTTTTCTTCTTCCTCTTTTTTTTTCTGCCAATGGCGCAGAACGAAACTTCACATGTAAATTTAGAGGAAACGTAAGTTGAAGAAAATGAAGCAGAATCAGAATCTAAATTTTTTTTTAAAAAGTAGCAAGACACGATGCTGGCGCTGCAGACCTCGAGAAAGTCACTGATTATGTTGAGGAGAAAAAACAACAACAGTTACTCAGGATATAAAAGATGCTATGCGATTGACCAGCGACAGACAATACAAAAACACGAAAAACAACTGTGAATAGTGAAAAGTAATAAGTATGATGGATTAGATTGTACAAGAGACGGGGATTTCACGAACACAGGCAAGGTCAATTTTGTGGATGCTTTCGGCTTTTTAACAAATTAAAAATATTCACTAGAGCATTGTACCCTCAACCAGCTCACTCCAACGCATCATTTCTTTTACATCTCACTCCACATCCTCCCTATATTACCTTTATATCTCACTCCATATCTTCCCCATATCACCCTTATATCTCACTCCACGTCCTCCCAATATTACCCTTATATCTCTCTCCACGTCCTTCCATTATTACTCTTATATCTCACTCCATGTCCTCTCCATATTAGCCATCTGTCTCTAATTCTTTTCCTCTGGGCATTGTATGCATTCCTCCAATGCACTTTCACTGTAGTTTCCGGAAAAAGGATTTTCTTGGTGGACTTTGCTCAGCTTGTCTACGTAGACTTTTCTTAGATTGTCTAGGTGGACTATTCTCAGGTTTTCTAGGTGTATTATTCTCAAGTTTTCTAGGTTGACTATTCTCAGGTTTTCTAGATGGACTATTCTCAGGTTTTCTAGGTTGACTATTCTCTGGTTTTCTAGATGGACTATTCTCAGGTTTTCTAGGTTGACTATTCTCAGGTTTTCTAGATGGACTATTCTCAGGTTTTCTAGGTTGACTATTCTCAGGTTTTCTAGGTTGACTATTCTCAGGTTTTCTTGATGGACTATTCTCAAGTTTTCTAAGTGGACTATCGTCAAGTTTTCTAGGTGGACTATTCTCAAGTTTTCTAGGTGGACTATTCTCAAGTTTTCTAGGTAGACTATCGTCAAGTTTTCTAGGTGGACTATCGTCAAGTTTTCTAGGTGAACTAATCTCAAGTTTTCTAGATGGACTATTCTCAAGTTTTCTAGATGGACTATTCTCAAGTTTTCTAGGAGGACTATCGTCAAGTTTTCTAGGTGGACTATCGTCAAGTTTTCTAGGTGGACTATTCTCAAGTTTTCTAGGTAGACTATTCTCAGGTTTTCTAGGTGGACTATTCTCAAGTTTTCTAGGTGGACTATTCTCAAGTTTTCTAGGTGGACTATTCTCAGGTTTTCTAGGTGTACTATTCTCAAGTTTTCTATGTTGACTATTCTCAGGTTTTCTAAGTGGACTATTCTCAGGTTTTCTAGATGGACTATTCTCAGGTTTTCTAGGTTGACTATTCTCAGTTTTTCTAGATGGACTATTCTCAGGTTTTCTAGGTTGACTATTCTCAGGTTTTCTAGATGGACTATTCTCAGGTTTTCTAGGTTGACTATTCTCAGGTTTTCTAGGTTGACTATTCTCAGGTTTTCTTGATGGACTATTCTCAAGTTTTCTAAGTGGACTATCGTCAAGTTTTCTAGGTGGACTATTCTCAAGTTTTCTAGGTGGTCTATCTAGGTGGACTATCGTCAAGTTTTCTAGGTGGACTAATCTCAAGTTTTCTAGATGGACTATTCTCAAGTTTTCTAGATGGACTATTCTCAAGTTCTCTAGGTGGACTATCGTCAAGTTTTCTAGGTGGACTATCGTCAAGTTTTCTAGGTGGACTATTCTCAAGTTTTCTAGCTAGACTATTCTCAGGTTTTCTAGGTGGACTATTCTCAAGTTTTCTAGGTGGACTATTCTCAAGTTTTCTAGGTGGACTATTCTCAGGTTTTCTAGGTGGACTATTCTCAGGTTTTCTAGATGGACTATTCTCAGGTTTTCTAGGTGGACTATTCTCAGTTTGTCTAGGTGGACTATTCTCAGGTTTTCTAGATGGACTATTCTCAAGTTTTCTAGATGGACTATTCTCAGGTTTTCTAGGGGGACTATTCTCAGGTTTTCTAGGTGGACTATTCTCAAGTTTTCTAGATGGACTATTCTCAGGTTTTCTAGGTGGACTATTCTCAGGTTTTCTAGATGGACTATTCTCAAGTTTTCTAGATGGACTATTCTCAGGTTTTCTAGGTGGACTATTCTCAAGTTTTCTAGATGGACTATTCTCAGGTTTTCTAGGTGGACTATTCTCAGCTTTTCTAGGTGGACTATTCTCAAGTTTTCTAGATGGACTATTCTCAGGTTTTCTAAATGGACTATTCTCAAGTTTTCTAGGTGGACTATTATCAGGTTTTCTAGGTGGACTATTCTCAGGTTTTCTAGGTGGACTATTCTCAGGTTTTCTAGGTGGACTATCGTCAAGTTTTCTAATGGACTATTCAGGTTTTCTAGATGGACTATTCTCAGGTTGTTTAGATGAAATATTCTCATGTTTTCTAGGTGGACTATTCTCAGATTTTCTAGATGGACTATTCTCAGGTTTTCTAGGTGGACTATTCTCAGATTTTCTAGATGGACTATTCTCAGGATTTCTAGGTAAACTATTCTCAGGTTTTCTAGGGAGATCTACTCTGGGGTTTTCTAGGTTGACTATTCTCAGGTTATCTACGTGGACTATTCTCAAGTTTTCTAATTGGACTGAGTGGTCTCGAGGTATAGTGTCCGCCTCGAGTGCTGGAGGTCCCGGGTTCAAGCCCCGATGAGGACCGAGAATTTTCACGTGGACTTCCAGTAATAAAATTTCCCCTGGTCTCTGGGTGTTGACATCGGACGCCCGTGTGTATTGCCGCGCACGTAAAAAAAATCCCTTGGCAGTTGGAAATCGAAAAAGAGTACCCTAACGGCGCTGCCCGGACAAAATTTCGAGTTAAATATATACCCAAAGTATTTCAGGATCCTCGCCGATGCTACGGAGTTCGTGCATTGAGCTGAGTTTCTCCAGACTCAGGTTGGAGTTAGGGGGAAAACGGAGCACTTATGTGTTAAACCCGTGTGCCGTGATGTTGATCCAACGACTAAACTAAACTATTCTAAGGTTTTCTAGGTGGACTATTCTTAGATTTTCTAGGTGGATTATTCTCATGTTTTCTATGTGGACTTTTCTCAGTTTTTCTCCGCGTGAAGAAACTTGTCCAGAGCCAGCTTTTGTTCCCTACCTCTTGATTTGCTGGAATATCTCGTTCTCTCCCTCGTTTGAAATACAAATACGTGTGATTTGAAAGCAGACCCCTGTTGGATGGTTTTCATACAATAGTATAAGTGCCAGCCGTTTAGAAAGCATTAAGGATTTGTTGAAATTGGCAAGAAATCACAAACAGCAAAACACAAATGCTGGGGCTGACTGCAGTGTCCTGTAAAAAGATATGCAACAAGGCGCATTGGGCATATGACCCGTGAATTCCCAAGACCTTTCTTGGCACCGATTGTAGGCGGGGATCGACCTGAAAGCACAAGTCAATTTTACACATTCGAAACCGCTTTGATGCGGATCGAACCTAAAATCACCGGTACGGCAGGCCAGAGTCTACATACACAAGTATAGCGATGTACTCTGGCTTCATAGATTACACAGAAGTATAGAGATGTACTCTGTCTTCACAGATTACACAAAAGTATAGAGATGTACTCTGTCTTCACAGATTACACAAAAGTATAAAAATGTACTCTTCCTTACAGATTAGACAAAAGTATAGAGATGTACTATGGCTTCACAGATACACAAAGTATAGAGATGTACTCTGTCTTCACAGATTACACAAAAGTATAAAAATGTACTCTTCCTTACAGATTAGACAAAAGTATAGAGATGTACTATGGCTTCACAGATACACAAAGTATAGAGATGTACTCTTGCTTCATAGATTACACACAAGCATTTCTTAAGCCTCGGGTGCAAAAGGCTGCCTTCTTTTTTAGTGATTCTTGTTCTAACCTCTTCAAGGCATCTCCCATAAAATTTTATGTCTGTTCCGAGATAGGTATACCGATTTCTTGTTTAAGAATATTCCCATTTACCCGTATATTGGTCTACAAGGTGTGGACTGCGCCTGGCCCTGCAGCCAGCAGGCTTAGGATCGGCTAGCCTCTTCCAGGAGGGGTGAAAACTGAAAATTAGTAACCTGCCAATGACCCGCAGACTACACAAGTCAACCCCACCTCCACGTGGTGTAGACTGGGAAACCATGACCGCACGGTCATGGGCTAACGAGGATATGGCTCGCCATAGGGGATGGACTCTCTACGGTCAGATTTTTTTCCTTAACCTGCGACTGGCCTAGCAAGCCGGCTGGGGATCTTCATACAGCTCGTTGAAAAACTAAGAAGTATAAACGGACTGACCCAAATGGATATAGACCCGGCAATGTTAATGGACTACGCGATAGATCAGCGGTTCAAAAAATAGGCAAAATGAACGTCTGCGGTTTTAATAGTAAAGAAGAAGAACTTATAGAAATAATGAAAAAGAGGAAAATTGGACTAATGGGAACAGCGGACATAAGAATAAAGGGGGAAGGATGCAAGTAGATCCACAACAATTACACTTTTGTCTACTCTGGAGTGGAACAGCAAGAAAGTGCAAGACAATTTGTGGAAATAGTCATTGAACAACTACTAGCAAGAGGAATACCAGAAATAAAATATATATCAGAAAGAATCATAACAGTGAGAATAAAGAACAAACAATTACAACATATGCACAAATATACGCACCATGAAATACAAACAATAATGAGCAAGAATGCGAGGATTTCAACGAAGGCATCCATGGCTTGCTAAATAAAATAGATAGCCAGGACAACATCATAGTTATGGGAGACTTCAATGCAAGACTAGGACACAACAGAGCGGGCATAGAAAACATCTTGGAGCATTTGGAGACCAACATAATGAAAGAAATGATTACGGAAGTAGACTGATAGAGTTATGCAATCAACATGACCTCTATATAAGAAATGCATTCTATAAACACAAAGACACACAAATATACACCTGGTATAAATGGAACGATCTAGATACTAAAAGCCAAATTGATTTTATATTACAAAAAATAACAGAAAGAGAAATATATTAGATGCAAGGGCAGTACCCAACTTAGGAATAAACACAGACCACAAAGCAGTCGTTGTCACAATAAGAACCATCAGTAGAAGGAAGCAAACACCAGGAAAATACATGCCTTGCGAATCAGTAAACTTAAAAAATCTCAAAGACGAGGCAGTGAGGAAAAATTATGAAAAAGAGCTAACTGAAATCTTTGTAAAATTACCTATAGAAAGAAAGACAGTGGTAGAAGAATGGGAGATGTTCAAATCAAGCATTTTAAATACCGCAAAGATAACATGTGGAACCACGAAAAAACGCAACACACGGATAAAGAAAATAACAAGTTGGTAGGACGCAGAAGTAAAGAAAGCTGTAAAAGACAAATAGGAAAAATACAAAAAATTGGTCGAAGAGCAAACAGGAATGCGATTACATAGAACATAGAATAGCGAGAAGACATATGAATAGTATAGTAAAGAGAGAAAAACAAAAAGACTGGGAGGAGTATGGAGAAACTCTAAATAAAAACTACAAGGAGGCAACTTGAAACTTCTATAAAAAGAAAAGTGCAATGAGAACCAGAGGAGAACCCTTTGAACCAACTGAAATAATTAACAGAGAAAATGGAGAACCAATAAGTGAACAAGAACAAATTCTAATAAGATGGAAACAGTACTTCGAACAACTTCTCAACATCCCGTCAGATGTCACAGGAATCAAAGAAACCGACACAGATGCCACCGAAGAACTAGAACCAGACATACTGAAAGAAGAAATTATAGAAGCCATCAGATTAGCCCCATTGAACAAATCACCAGGGCAAGATGAAATACCAAATGAACTAAATAAAGCAGCAAGAGAAGTAGGAACAGCATGGCTACATAGACTATTCAACCATGTTTGTGTAGAACAACAGACACCACGAGACTGGGGACACGCCATAATTGTCCCAATTTGGAAAAAAACAAAGGCAGCAAAAGAGACTGCACACAATCCAGAGGTATTTAACTATTGATTCATACTGAGAACATATTTTGCAAAATTCTTGAGAAAAGATTACGACCTATTATAGAACCCCAGCTAAGCGAAACACAACTTGGATTTAGGAAAAACAAAGGATGCACAGATGCCATTTTTGCTCTTAGACATCTTATAGAAAAAATCAATCGAATTCAATGAAACACTCTACTTAGCCTTTGTAGACCAAGAAAAGGCATTTGATAGAGTAGATAGAAACAAGCTGTGGGAAATCCGTAAACAATATGGAGTGAGTACACATCTAACAAACCTATGTACAAGCTTATACAACAATAGTGAATGCATAGTGAGAGCAACTGGGGGACACTCAGAACCCTTCACCATAAGATCCGGAGTACGACAAGGTTGTGTCCTGTCCCCTCTCTTGTTTATAACATAAATAGACAACATATGTAAAGAAACCAGCCAAACAGAGACAGCAAGTACACCGCATGACGAGAACATAAGAAGAACCATCTGCATATCTAATTATTAGAGAACTCCTGTTTGCGGACGACCAAGAACCAATAGCAAAATCAGAAGCTGAATTACAAGACCACATGAATAGTCTAAACGAAATGTGTAGGGAACATAACATGAAAATTAGCACAAGTAAAACAAAGGTATTGACTATAACTAAAGAAGAAAAAGTAACAACGATTCACCTAAACGAATACCCCTTGAAACAAGTAAAGAGTTTCAAGTACCTAGGAAGTATAATATCATCAAATGGCAAATCAGAAGACTAGATCGAAAATAGATGCAATAAGGCAAACCAACTAATTGGACAAAAGGCACTAATACTAAAGAACAAGCATGTATCAATAACTACTAATAAAGCACTTTACAACACAATGTTCCTACCAACTCTATGTTACCAATGCCAAACTTGGACAATGACAGAAAAAGAAAAAAGAGAAATCACAACAACAGAAATGAGATTTCTGAGGAAAATACTCAATGTATCAAGAAGAGATAAGATCAGAAATGAAGAAATCAGGACTAAAGTGGGGGTTACATCTGCACTAGATTTTATTAGAAGGTAGCAAGTCAAATGGTTTGGCCATGCAAGTAGGTTACCAACTAACAGTATACCACAACAAGCAATGATATACAGACCAGAGGGAAGCAGAGGAAGAGGCCGATCACGTAAACGATGGACGCAGGGAATAACAGTCCATGGGAATATCGATACATGAAACCCATAAGCGGACACTCTCCCGCTGCTTATACTTCTCCTCGTCATCGCAAGGTACAAGAGGAACACGATGAGATGAGATGAGACCCGTATTTGACATTTTGGTAGTTCTTTCTTTCTAGTGGCAACCATAGCATTTTGGACACATTATAGTTAGTTAGCCGCGGTTCCAACTTCACGGCAACGGGTTGTTCCCATTATGTTCCGTTCCTGCGCCAGTGGATATCACATAAAATGCTCCTCACTGTCCAATGTGAAAAGTGGAACAGACAGGAGTCTCGGCAATCCAACAGCCCGCAAAGGTACACTGTGCCTATGCTGCCACCAAAATGCCAACACAAAAGTCCTCCACGAAAATTACAGTTCATCGTCAATGGAATCGGCAGTCACCAGAAAGACGTCATTGACCCGGGTTTTCTCACATGGCTCGGTCTCTTTCCGCAGGGCGACCAGTGGTAAAGCGCCACTCAAAGCACGAACTCTGTAGTTCCAGCGTCGACTCCCAGGATTCTCGTGAAAAATGCACTCGTGAACCGAGAAGACAAATCAGTCAATCCAGCAACAGCCGGTAGCCATTGTTCGGAACATGCATTTCACTGTACAAACAAAAGCGGACACATGTAAAAGCATTCCACATGAATTCCACAGCTCAGAGTCGCGCCACGCACTCACTCAGTAGCAGGGCACATTATAAGAAGACAGAAATAAAATTCATTTGTTCATTCGTTCGTTCGTTCGTTCGATCGTTCGTTCGTTGGTTCGTAAGTTCGTTCGTTCATTCGTTCGTTTGGTGTTATGTCCAATGGTGATTCCTCTCATATCTTCTAAATTAACAACAGGATATTTTCACTGTATGGGGAAAATAGACATGGAGACATTAAACGCTCCTGTAGCAGACCTCTCTAGCAGGCTGATATTGACCTACTTCATAATCAATATTTAAAACAGCTTGTTGTTTCCAATATTATTTTTTTTTTTAGCATATCCTTTACAGGATATCGCTGTCAACACAAGCATCTTTCAGCTGTATGTTGATTTCTTGGCAAGATTACGCTCAGTAGTTTGCCATTGCTTTCTGAGCAGCCGGCTCACATACCCTGTAAGTTACCGATACGATTCGAACCACTGCTGATTCTCACCGTCATAACGTCACCTACGAGAGTATACGAGATTTCTGCAAGCATCTTCATCATGTTGATTTCGTCGGCGTGCCCACGTGACCTTGCTGCTAATTTTGCGAAAACAAAGGAACCCAAGCGTTCTTCTGTTCAATTCGGCGTTGTATTCCGTTGTGAGAGCATCACTTGCTAACAATAAAATACGAGAGAGGTATTAAGATTGCTGAAATTGGCCGCATGTATGGGAAGTCGCCATTCACGATAAGTTTCATTGTGGCGAACAAAAGGAAGAAATAAAACGAGTGCTAGTGTACTTACTGATTGTAGTTGATCTGTATGATAGACCTGGCTAATGAAAACGCCTTTTTAGGGGTGTCTAGTTGGTCATGGCCGGTCTCCCTGGTCTAGGTGTTACACGACTTTCTCCGTAATCCCGTATACTCTCGTGAGTAACGTGACGTTGCGTGAGAATCGGTTGCGCTTCTCTCCGGGTTGGTAACTTACGGGATATGTGAGCCGGTCGCTCAGAAAGCAATGGCAAACTACTGAGCATAATCTTGCCAAGAAATCAACAATCAGCTGAAAGATGCTGATGCTGACAGCGATGTCCTGTAAAGGATATGCAAACAAAACAAACAAAAGTTGGTCATGCGTCGATCTACACTTGTTCCTGCAGCGAGGCGCCGTCGTCATTTGGAGGTGACAGGCTTGAATCCCGGTCGCTAACTATAGCTTTCAAATGTTATGTTGTCTAGTGCGTCTTCTAATCTCTACTTCCTTCTTCTCCTTCTATAAGCGCCAAACATACCATGTGTGCTTTTTTTTTAACTGCCTTAGTGACTGTAAAACCATCCGAGGGTGGTTTGAAACATTCAAATGGTGCACTGGCATACACATTGTTACTAGGCACGGCGAGGGTGCGAGTTCGGTCGTCTGGGGCCCAAAAATATTATCAAACACTATATTTATTCTGTATAAAATTTGTTTTTGGTATGTATTTTGGAGTGTCTAGAACGAATTAATTGAATTAACATTAATTCACATGAAAATAATTGCCTCGGTTTCGGATTTAGCCGATTGTTTTCGGACGGATTATCGACGAAAACCGAGTGTTTACTGCAGACATATAGACAGATAAGCAGACAGGCAGGCAGGCAGGCAGATAGGTAGGTAGGTAGATAAGTATGTAGGTAAATGTAGATCTTGATCTTGTTTACTCTGAAATGTTGCAATTCACGGCAGTGTGATATATATTTTAGAAATCAATGCGATCACATTTGATGTTTTAGTGACATTTCAAGTGCGCAATAGTACCACACGTAGACATCATTTGCACGAATTGATTCACTGAATGGTAATTGCCACATAGCTTCAGTTTACGACACACATGTGGAAATATGAATCGGTCTCTCGAGAAACGACCAGAAAATGGAATCATTACGTCAGTAACAACAGACACATGACCACACTCCTACTGACCTCGTTTCTACTCTACTGTTGATTGCATCTAGGTATTGGATAGAGAAATCTCTTTTGAGACTCCTGGGCAAATTAGAATAGGGGAGTCGGGGTTGATGAACTCTTTGGGTCTCAAGCCACAGACCACGTGTGATTGGCTGTTGATTATGGGTATCAATCAAGGTGGCATGTGTGATTGGCTATTGTTTATGTGTACTAGTCAATGCGATATGTATGATTGGCTATTGTTTATTTGTACTAGTCAATGCGATATGTGTGATTGGTTATTGTTTATGTGTTCCAGTCAACGCGACATTTGTGATTGACTATTGTTTATGTGTACTAGTCAATGCGATATGTGTGACTGGTTATTGTTTATGTGTGCCACTCAACGCGATATGTGTGATAGGCTATTGTTTATGTGTACTAGTCAATGCGACAGATGTATGATTGGCTATTGTATATGTGTGCAAGTCAATGCGACAGATGTATGATTCGCAATTGTTTATGTGTGCTAGTCAATACGAGATGTGTGATTGGCTATTGCTTATGTGTAATAGTCAATGAGAGATGTGTTATTAGCAATTGTTTATGCGTACTAGTCAATGCGTCAATGTGACGTGTGTGATTGGCTATTGTTTATGTGTACTAGTCAATGTGTCAATGTGACGTGTGTGATTGGCTATTGTTTATGAGTACTAGTCAATGTGTCAATGTGACGTGTGTGATTGGCTATTGTTTATGTGTACTAGTCAATGCAACATGTGTAATTGGCTATTGTTTATGCGTACTAGTCAATGTGTCAATGTGACGTGTGTGATTGGCTATTGTTTATGTGTACTAGTCAAAGTGACGTGTGTGATTGGCTATTGTTTATGTGTACTAGTCAATGTGACGTGTGTGATTGGCTATTGTTTATGTGTACTAGTCAATGTGACGTGTGTGATTGGCTATTGTTTATGTGTACTAGTCAATGTGACGTGTGTGATTGGCTTTGGCTATTGTTTATGTGTACTAGTCAATATGACGTGTGTGATTGGCTATTGATTATGTGTACTAGTCAATGCAACAATAAATACTTCATATGTAAAGATAACGTGACATGTGTGATTGGCTACATTTAATATGTAACAATTAACGTTAATGTGTGTTTTGCTATATTTCCTGTACCGCCATCAACGCGACAAGCAAGTGTGATTCGCTATAGTTCGTGTATAATAATCAACGCGACATTCGTGATTAGCTAGACTCCATGTCTAACAACCGAAATGACACGTGCGATTTGCTGTAATTCGTGTATAACAATCAGCATCACACAAACGATTGACTATACTTGGTGTGTAACAACCAGTGTGGCATGCGTTACTGTACCTTAACGTTTGGTCTAGAGCAGTGGTTCTCAACCTTTTTTGGCCCATGCACCCTGTCGCTATATATTCAGAATGTCACCCCCCCCCCCCCCCCGTTTTCGTATGTCCTTCCTATAAATTCCCCTCTACCCCTACAAAGTATGCGTAAAAATGGAAGCTAAATTAAATGACACATACTAGAACACGTCTAGACTTCTACATAAAACGTGATTTGGGGGTCTGCATACGTTATAAAACGAATTTCAGATGGGCGAGAAGTACAGATACGTTATTTATAGAGGGAAACATCAAAAGTAAGCGGTTCTTGTATTAACGCGATCTTGGAATAATCTTAACCCCCCCCCCCCCTTCCCCCCTGGAAACCTTCAATTTCCCCCTGGGGTGGGCGGGGGGGGGGGGGATTCCCCACCGGTTGAGAGCCACTGGTCTAGAGCATACTAGAGAAACCTAACAATCCAATTCTTCGTTTCTTACATAACCGGCTGATTGGCTGGCAGAGAATGCATCTCTTGGTGGTAGATAACCTATGGACAAGGGAGAGGTGGTCGTGCGCCTGTGGGACCAAGTAGAGAAGCCGGGGGAACAGATTGAGAACCCGTATGTGGAAAGGATGAGATTACGAAGGGTCGGCAGTGGTTCTGGAAGAATCTCAAAACTGAGATGGGAGATCAGGATAACGCGCAAACATCGGTCTATTGTACTACTAGAAGTGAATTCATTATCATCATCATCATCATCTTCCACTTCTGCCATCAAGCGTCGTGGGGAGGAATAATTTGCGTTCCAGCGCCCGGTGGGCGGCACTGGATAGTGTCATTCCGTGTGGTTGTACAATGTCTTTGATGTCGTCAATCCATTTTCTTCTTGGACGTCCTCGTGGTCTCGTCGCAGATGATTTTTGATGTAAGGCCAGTGATGGTAGTTGCTGATGTTGCATTCTAACGACATGGCCAAACCACTTGATCTTCTGTCTTTCAGTAAATGTGGCACAAGGTGTTAATCCCACAGTCTGTCTGATAGTAGCATTTCTTACTCGGTCTCGGATTGTTAAGTTGGCAGCTCTCCTCAGGCATCTCATTTCGCAGGTGTTGATTTTGCGAAGGTGTAATTTGAATAAAGTCCAGGTTTGAGATTGGTAGCATAGGGTTGGTGTGAATATGCTGTTTATTATCTGTCGTTTTGCGGACATGGGTATGTTTGGATGTTTCAGTAAGGGTGATAGTTGATATGTAAGTGCACTAGCTTGTTGACATCTGATTACAATTTCTCTGTCCAATCTGCCATCTTCTGTGATCATACTTCCAAGGTATTTGAATTCTTTAACTTGTTTCAGAGGTATGTTATTTATCTGTATACTTAGTGGGCCTGGCGATCTGCTAACTTGCATTGCTTCGGTTTTGGCTGTGTTTATACTCATATTGTATCTGCTGCAGGTTGAACTCAGACTAGTAATATGATTTTGTAAGTCTGCCCTCATCGCTGTACAACAGGCTGTGGGTCAGTTGTTTCATCTGGAGTAAAGAGTTCTAAATTTTCTGAATCTGTTCTGTCGAGACTTGCTTCTTTGGAAATTCTGTCCATGTAGATATTGAATAGCAGGGGAGAGAGCACACATCCCTGCCTCACTCCTGTGTTGACTGTGAACATATCTGATATACCTTCTTGTGTTCTTACTGCACTTTGGCTCGAGTGGTATATGGCTATGATGTTTTCTAGCAGTTGCCCTTCTATCCCATAGTCTTCAAGGATGGTCCATAATTTGTATCTGTCTACTCTATCGAAAGCCTTTTCCTGATCTTTTTTTTTCCCCCGCGTTTCCATTCTGTTTCAGGATATTGCGGTCAACACCAGTATCTTTCAGCTGTATGTTGATTCCTAGGCTAGATTACGCTCATCAGCACGCCACGACTTTCTGAGCGACCGGCTCCATACTCTCATAAGTCACTAGCGTGACTCGAACCACTTCTAATTCTCGTCCGCTCACGTTGACTACGAGAGTATTCGGTATTAACGGAGAAAGCTGCTAACGCCTCGGCCAGGCATCCGGCTTTTTCCTGATCTACAAACACAATATTCTGCTGGTCACTATATTCGATAGTTTTGTCACAAATTTGTCTAAGTGTAAATAATGCATCAGTGCAACTTGTACCTTTCCGAAAACCGAATTGTACTTTGCTTAACTGTTGTTCAACTATTGGTCTAGCTCTTTGTTCCAAAAGTTTTGCATACATTTTCCCTATATGGCTCAGGAGTGATATACCTCTGTATGTTTCGCACTCTCTCATATTGCCTTTCTTTTTCCATATTGGTACTATTATTACCAGTTGCCAATCATCTTGGATTTTTCTTTCTTCCCATGCTATATTAAAAAGTCTTGTTAGCCATTTAACTCCTGTTTCCCCACAGGCCTGAATAGCTTCTGTGGTTATTCCATCTGGACCTGGTGATTTGTTTTTAGGACATTTCTGTATAACTGCTTTGACTTCTGCAGGTATGAAATTTTGTTCTTGCTGTCCCTGGCATTTAGGCACAAAAGTGAGGTTTTCTATGTTATGTGTGGGGTTAAGTAGTTCTTGAAAGTATTCTGCCCACCTTGCTAATCTTTGTTGTGGATTAAATATCGGTATACCTCTTTTGCTGTTTATGATGGTGGTTGGGTTGTAACATGCATCTCTGTTTCTCATTGAGGTGACACGTTTATAAAATTCTCTTGGGCAGTCTTTGCTAAGGGTCGCCATCTGTTCACCATATATTCTCCAGGATTCATCTCTACATGCTCTAATTGTTCGTTTGGCATTACGTCGTGCTATTCTATAAGTAATATAGTCCTGTTCAGATTTAGTTGTGATCCACTGTTTGAATGCTACCTTCCTTTTGAATATGCTATCTTTAACTTCGTTGTTCCACCAGGCTGTTCTTAATCTTTTGTCCTGTCCTACTTTCTTTGTTCCATATTTATTTTTCAGTGTGTCGAGCATGGCAGCATTGAAACATGTCCAATCCTTATCTACGCTTGAGTGGTCATCAGGGATGTTCTTATGTAGGTTTTGGATCTTGTCATATATTTTTGAAGGGAGTGGGAGATCACTGTAGTGCATGCCCCATCTCTAACAAAAGAAGTAGAGCCCCATCCTCTTCTATCTTCAATAACCCCAGAATATGAACCTTGAGTTATCTGCAGGCCTCGTTCTATTAAGTATTGTCTAGGAGATATAGATTATGGCCCTGGTAAGAATGGTAATTACTAACTGGGAATCTGCCCCTTCTCCAATGATTCTGATAGCTCTGAAGCCCCCTTATTGTTTATTAAATCTGAGGAAAGTCTGGAGAAGTTTCTCAGCCTGATTTAGATGAAGAAAACATGGATGTTGAGCAGTTGATAGATCTAGAGTCTTTTTATTTCCCCATTCAGTAAGACATTATGAGTTAATTTATCTTTAAACAATCAAACACATAAACAATCACATCAGATTCTGACAACATGATGTACAAAGAAGTTGTTGACACAGATAGGTTGGAACTGACAAATTAACAGAAGGTCAATTCATGTTAATCATTTATTGACTGGCCTGAGCCTTCTGGTCAGTACATACATCTCTATTGTGATTTACACAAAGTAATAGAACAGTTGCACGTTGGACCATTGTCCCAGACAATCAATAACAAGCATCAATATATGAGATGTCAACAAGTGTGAAAACATAGTAAACATTTTGATGTTGTACATATTAAGTATGATGGTGATGTCTCAACCATTAAATGTCAGTTTTCCTGAAATTGGGTGTGTAGTCTACCAATGAGAAAAGTAACCTGGTGACTGGAGGATTAGGTAAGCCAGGGTCCATTGACTGATGGATCCACTTCAGGTCTGCCCGTATAGCTCCTCTGAAGGCCTCCCCATGCTCTGTTCATAGCCAAGTCATCCTCCATCTCACTTGTGGTTCATCTCTTTCTCTCGGCTTCCCTCTCTCAGGTCTGATTTAGGTGGTTAATTTGCTGATGTGTTGGGTGGTTGTTGGTATGTAGCCACCAAGATCACTGATGAATATTCGCATAAATATATACATTCCTACCAATACAATAATAAGAAGTAGGTCGGAAGAAATCTAAATTCCTGAAGTAGGAACTAGTTCCCCTCCCCTCCTTTTCTCTCTAAGCTAGTGTTGGGTTAAGTTGGGGTGGTCAGAGTTTATCACACGGTGTACGCCTTGTATCACTTGTTCCTGCTGTATGTAAGTTCTCATTTGACCGGGGTCAGTGAACGTGTACAGTAAGACATTGACAAGAGTGAGAATATGTCAAGATGCATGTAAATAAATGACATACATTTAGAACATTTCTTCCACTAAATGGTGTTTACAATGTGTATAAATAATTCTCTGTGTTTTCCCAATTAACTACTTCTTCTTCTTGTGTCTAATAACTCTCTCCCATTACCTGTTGTTGTTGTGATGTTGAGTGTTGGGTTGTGTGGTGATGAGTGGTGTGGAGTGGTGTTGTGTTTTAAGTTATGTTGAGTAATGAGTTAAGTTCACTGCGCGTGATGGTGTTCCGCGAAGCACAACTTTCTCATGTGTTGCAATTCATGTGTGCCCTTATCTAATTAAATTTGACATAAATATAAATATTTATTCCGCCAAACCCTATTAATTCAATAGATGAAGGAGAAAGGAAAGATTGATTTCTCTTTCAGCTTTCTAAATTGTAAATAGGCATAGATAAGTCTGTTTTAGAACAAGGCACTTATTCTAGTAAACGAACTGTCCTTTCAGCTGTAGATAGTGATAGCATCTTTTATCAGTGTTTCTGGTGAAATGCACAAGATTGCTTTAGAATCATCACTTCTCACAGTTGTTTAGAATAGAATGTAGTAGTGGAATGCACTTCTTAAAGTTAATAATTATCTTTAAGAATATCAGAGATGGCAGTTCTATCTAAGAGAATATTAGAGAGTCATTTTGCCCGGGAATGGCTTTGCGTCGTTACAATCTACAGTCGAGCATTTTTACATTTCAGAGGTTTTAATTAATAATAATACATTTCAATTGACATCACAAACACGGGTTTACATTACTTGATACTTGATACATCGGGTTCTTAGTTTAATCACGGGACTAACAAACGTACCTCGGATCCAGACTTCTGCCTTGCCCATTGAATTTTTGGTCACACAATTTCTGACGTCTTTTCGCCAGGCATGTTTTTGCAAGAGTGGGCTGCTTATCATAATTTATACCGGCGTTGGCGCGAAAGCGGTGTCACATGTCTCTCCCAACCAATGGGGTTCCGAGCTTTGTCTGATGCAATCTTTCCAAGAATCCACGTCATTTGTCACTTGTTCAGTTCCAGTTTCGATGTTAAGTTTTAAGTCCTAGTCTCCATTTGTGGTTGTGAAGTCAATTTCTTTTAATGTTGGTTCCTCTTTTTGCGGCACTTGTTGGTAAATGAATAATGTTGGTTGCGTTATGCCACATGGCCCCACTCCAGATTGTTCTATGGTATGGAACTATGTTTCCAACATTTTCAGTTATCAAGCTGTTCCTATTTTTCCTCCTTTGTATTCTCTTCTGCATCTGATTGACCTGGTTCATCAGGCACTGGGTGTCGACTCAGGAAGTCCGCTCCCACATTCATTTTCCCAGGAACATACTCAACCTGGAACGAGTAAGGTTGAAGAAGCAGCGACCACCTCATAAGTCGGGCATTCAGAGTCTTAGATGCTGCGAGAAACATGAGTGGTTGATGGTCACATTGCACTGTGAAGTGTCTGCCATATAGGTATGCTTGAAATTTCTGTACACTCCATACGAGCGCAAGACATTCTCTCTCGATAGTACTGTAATTTCTCTCTGCTGCATTCAATTTCCTGCTAGCATAAGCTACAGGGAATAGCTCTGATGGTACATCTCCCTTTCTCTGCAACAGCGTTGCCCCAATTCCTATGTTACTGGCATCGGTGCGCAGCACGAATGGTTGGTCGAGGTCTGGTAGATGTAAGACTGGATGAGCAGTTAATGCCTGCTTTAATGCTGTGAAAGCTCTCTCACAGTCAGCTGACCAAGTGACTTTCTCTGGTTTTCCCTTTTTGGTAAGATCCGTTAAAGGTGCTGACAGAGTATTGAAGTCCTTGATGTATTTTTGATAGAATCCACATAAGGATACAAATGATCTTACATCCTTCTTTGTTTTTGGACGAGGTGCTCTCTGGAGTTTGTCCACATTTCCCTCTTGTGGAGTTATCAGTCCATGAGATATCTTATGACCTAGAAAGTCCAATTCTTGGAATCCTATCTGACACTTCTTTGGTCTAGCCGTCAATCCAGTTTCTCTGAGGCGCCTGAACAAAAGATGCAGGGTTTCTACATGCTCTTCAAATGTTTCAGTGGCGATCAGGATGTCATCCATGAAGTGACTGATGTCTGGATGCTGTAGTGGGTCAAGTAATTTTCTCAGCATACGTGTAAAGACGCTGGGAGCATTACTTAATCCGAATAGAAGAACGTTGAACTCATAGTGTCCTCCAGGCGTGCTGAAAGCTAACCATGGTCTAACTTCCGGTTTTACAGGAATCTGGTAATATCCCTTACTGAGATCAATCCTAGTAAAGTATTTAGCTCGGTTGAGTGCTGTGAAGAGTTTATTCTGATCAGGCAGAGGTTCTGCTTGGAATTCAGTTATAGCATTGAGCTGTCGATAATCGATGCACAATCTATGTTCTCCACTTGGCTTTCTCAATAAGACGACGCTAGCACTGTAAGGTGATTCAGATGGTGAGATTATTCCTGCGGTGAGCAGCTGTTGTATTTCTTCCTCTAAAGTCTTTTGCTTTGCATAAGGAACTGGGTAAGTCTTGACTCGCACAGGCACTGTGTCATTCAACTTCATGTCAAATTCCTCCAAATCAGTTCTTCCTGGCTTATCAGTAAGTACTTCTGCATATTTTGCCATAAGTTCCCTAATCTGCTTTTGCTGATCCTTTGTTAAGTTGGGATTGATTTCCACATCCTTAAAGGTCTCTTTGGCTTGCAGTTGGCACTTGACTCCCATTGTTGATCCTTCTTCGACTTCAGTAGCCACACTCATGGCCATCAGATGTGCAGGTTCGGTGGTTGAGGGTCTTTCATGATATTTCTTCAAGAGGTTTATGTGAAATACTTTCATCTTGCCTTTGACTGAAATTCTGTAGTTGGTACGTGAGATCTTCTCCGTCACTACATAAGGTCCTCTCCATCCTATTTGCAGCTTATTCTGACTGGTTGGAAGCAGCAACATCACCTTCTCTCCTACCTCTAACTCTCTATCCTTTGCCTTGCGGTTGAAGTTACGAGCAATTCTTCGTCTGGCTTGACGTAGATTGACATTCGCTTGTTTCCAACTGTGTTGTAAACGATTTTTCAACTCGGCAACATATGTAGATGCAGTCACGACTGTATCATCTGTAGTATTATCAGTCCATGTTCGCAGTAACGCCTCAAGGGGTCCTTTGATCGGTCGTCCAAACAACAGTGTGGCTGGCGCAAAACCTGTTGAGTGATGGGGTACTTCCCTGTAAGCAAATAAAGCTGCGGGTAAATACAAGTCCCAATCCTCTGTCTTCTCCTGGGCAATTTTGCGCAGGGTACTAATCAATGTCCCGTTCCACCTTTCCACAAGTCCATTTGACTGAGGGTGATATGGTGAACTGAAGATATGGCGTGCATGAAAAAGTCTGAAGGTCTCTTCCATGAGCTTACCACGAAACTGTGAACCGTTGTCCGTCAAGATCCTTTGTGGGAATCCTAGACGTGTGAATATTCCTAATAATGCATCAGCGACGTGTTTGGAGTCACAGCTGGGCATAGGAACTGCTTCGGCCCACATGGTTGTTGTGTCCACAAGCGTTAATATGAATCGGTTTCGCCTCTTCGTTGCTGAGAGAGGTCCGATTATGTCTACTGCCACTTTCTCAAATGGAATTCCAGTGATTGGCGATTCACCCAACATTGCCGGTGGTGTCCGGTGTTTTGGTGATACTCTCTGACACTGTGGGCATGATTTTACAAACCGTTGTATGTCTGAATTCATCCCTGGCCAAAAGTAGTGAGTGGTAATCCGCTGTGTAGTAGCGTTGATACCCATGTGCCCACTGAATGGTAGACTGTGACCCATCTCTAAGATCTGAGTCCTGTATTGAGTTGGTACAACAAGTTGATTAAACTCTTGTCCAGCTCGTCCTGCTTTTCTGTAAAGAAGTGCTGACTTCATGAACAGATCACCTTTACGTAGAGGTAAATGTGATTTTGGCAGTTTTCTGAAGCAGGGTTCCAAGGTGCTGTCGGCCTCTTGTGCCCTCTTCAGTTCCCCCATTCGAGGGATTGGCGTAGTTGTTTCTGGAGTTTTTGTTGCCTGTGATCGAGTGGTCATGGTCGCCATCGCCACAGGTTGAACAGGTTCTCCTAGAACGATAAATCTACAGCCGAGGATTACAGGATATATCGGATCGTCCAAGATTGCTGCCTTGATCGTCCCAGTGACATACCGCGAGGCTATGTTCACTTTTGCCACTGGAAGAGACATATTTGTTGAACTCTTCAGTGGTCCCTGTAATTCCACTATTTCCTCTGTCACCTGTTCAGGGTGAACTAAGGATGATGAGACAACACAGTCATATGATAATCCAGTATCATATAAACAGGTCGTTTTGAATCCATTTAGTAAGATGGATTCCACAACCGGAATACGAGATGATGTGTCTTGATGAGGTGTCTGTTTGGACGTTTCACCAGTGCTCACTTTTTTCTCTTTTCGGTTGGCCAAACATGCCGCTGTGTGTGGAGGTGGCTTCTTCCTGCAACTCTGAAATGTGTGACCTCTAATCTTGCAATGGGTACAGAATGGTTTGTCCTCCCTCGGCGCTGTTTGGACTGAATTTTGAGGGTTTTTCTGGGATTTCCCCTTTTTCCCGGTGGCTACAGTGTTTTCACCCTCTTTTGGCTGTGGAGTTTTATTTTGAGAAGGGGTGTTGTTCGAACGTCCCTTTCGTCCCATCTCCTTTTGAGATTTCTCAAATCTCTCTGCCAGGATGATTATAGTTTCCAGGCGGTCAGCCCCGTTTTGGGTTAAGAATGGCTTCATTTCGTTCTGCATTTTCCCCCTGATCTGATCAATGATAATCATTTCACGGAGTCCTTCATAATTTTCCTCAAATCCTCCCAAGCAAGTCCATCTTTGTATGTATGACTTCAGTCTTTCCACTAGTTGTGCGTAACTCTCACCCGGTTCCTTCCTTGCGGCTTTGAACCTGAGTTTATAAGATTCGGCGTCCACTTCGAATCGGCTCAAGAGTGCCGTCTTGAGTGTTGTGTAGTTCTGTTGTTCCTCTCTAGTGAGTCTTGAGAACACTTCATACGCCGTGGACCTTAAGGCCTGCGCCAACTTCGTCGCCCATCTACTTTCTTCAAGCCCACAGCTGACAGCCATTGCCTCGAAGCGTGATAAAAATCCTTCGATGTGGCCAGTCTGTTCATTAAAGGGTTCCAGAGGAAATGACATAGCTCCTGAATTAAGTTGAGAGACGTGAGGAGGTGGTTCTGTCACTGGCGATCCTGATGAGGTTGTGGGTGTAGGACTACTCCCTTTCTCTATTCTCCGGATCTCCACTTCAATCTCCATTCTCCTCAACTCCAGTTGGTGTTGACGCTCTCTCTCCTTATCTTCCATTTCAGCCTGTAGTCGTTTCTCTTTCTCCTCCAATTCTGCTTGAAATCGTTTCTCTTTCTCCTCCAATTCTGCTTGAAACTGTTTTTCCCTCTCAGCCAATTCAGCCTGAAGCTGTTTTTCTTTCTCAGCTAATTCAGCCTGAAGCTGTTTTTCTTTGAGAGCCAATTCAGCCTGCAGTCTTTCTCTTTTGTCGAATGCATCTGAAACATAGTTAGCTAGCTCAAGGCCATCTAACCCGCATTCTCTACCCGTTTCTGTTATTTGGGCTCTAAACTTTGCAGTTTCCGCCATGTCTATAATTTATTGCTTTGTTCTGCCAAAGATATAATTGCAGTTAGTCTGATCCGCGTAAGCTTGTCAGTCCCTGATCTGCAAAGATACAACAGAGCATGTGCAATATTAAAAACACCCTATGTTATGTCTGTCTGTCAATGCTGGAAAAGCCAAAGGCAGCAGGCACTGAAATAACCAGATTTAATTCCTAGTAAAGAAAAGAATCTGAAATTAGACAGAGTTTTCCCAACGGATAAGATTTTCCGGTGGTTGATGAAATGCTGTTAAGTTCAGACTCCACAGGAAAAGAACACCTTCTCTGGAAGAGAAGTAGTGTTGGTAGAGTAGATACACACTATATATTTCACCTGGAGCACCCCTTCCGGAAGTATAAGCCTATTGGAACATGGCCCCCCTTCTCCAGGAGTAAAAATCAGTCACCTACTCTTATTTGTCTATAAATGTCATTCATATCATGTGGCTGTCAATCAATACCCCACATGGTATCTGTTAAACATTCTAGAAAATGACAATGTTCAAAATCCAAAGATATCTGTGTTAATGTAATTGTTTAAAGGTTAATATATGGGAACCATTCAGAACTTAGCCCACAATATGTCATATATTTTTGAAGGGAGTGGGAGATCACTGTAGTGCATGCCCCATCTCTAACAAAAGAAGTAGAGCCCCATCCTCTTCTATCTTCAATAACCCCAGAATATGAACCTTGAGTTATCTGCAGGCCTCGTTCTATTAAGTATTGTCTAGGAGATATAGATTATGGCCCTGGTAAGAATGGTAATTACTAACTGGGAATCTGCCCCTTCTCCAATGATTCTGATAGCTCTGAAGCCCCCTTATTGTTTATCAAATCTGAGGAAAGTCTGGAGAAGTTTCTCAGCCTGATTTAGATGAAGAAAACATGGATGTTGAGCAGTTGATAGATCTAGAGTCTTTTTATTTCCCCATTCAGTAAGTCATTATGAGTTAATTTATCTTTAAACAATCAAACACATAAACAATCACATCAGATTCTGACAACATGATGTACAAAGAAGTTGTTGACACAGATAGGTTGGAACTGACAAATTAACAGAAGGTCAATTCATGTTAATCATTTATTGACTGGCCTGAGCCTTCTGGTCAGTACATACATCTCTATTGTGATTTACACAAAGTAATAGAACAGTTGCACGTTGGACCATTGTCCCAGACAATCAATAACAAGCATCAATATATGAGATGTCAACAAGTGTGAAAACATAGTAAACATTTTGATGTTGTACATATTAAGTATGATGGTGATGTCTCAACCATTAAATGTCAGTTTTCCTGAAATTGGGTGTGTAGTCTACCAATGAGAAAAGTAACCTGGTGACTGGAGGATTAGGTAAGCCAGGGTCCATTGACTGGTGGATCCACTTCAGGTCTGCCCGTATAGCTCCTCTGAAGGCCTCCCCATGCTCTGTTCATAGCCAAGTCATCCTCCATCTCACTTGTGGTTCATCTCTTTCTCTCGGCTTCCCTCTCTCAGGTCTGATTTAGGTGGTTAATTTGCTGATGTGTTGGGTGGTTGTTGGTATGTAGCCACCAAGATCACTGATGAATATTCGCATAAATATATACATTCCTACCAATACAATAATAAGAAGTAGGTCGGAAGAAATCTAAATTCCTGAAGTAGGAACTAGTTCCCCTCCCCTCCTTTTCTCTCTAAGCTAGTGTTGGGTTAAGTTGGGGTGGTCAGAGTTTATCACACGGTGTACGCCTTGTATCACTTGTTCCTGCTGTATGTAAGTTCTCATTTGACCTGGGGTCAGTGAACGTGTACAGTAAGACATTGACAAGAGTGAGAATATGTCAAGATGCATGTAAATAAATGACATACATTTAGAACATTTCTTCCACTAAATGGTGTTTACAATGTGTATAAATAATTCTCTGTGTTTTCCCAATTAACTACTTCTTCTTCTTGTGTCTAATAACTCTCTCCCATTACCTTTTGTTGTTGTGATGTTGAGTGTTGGGTTGTGTGGTGATGAGTGGTGTGGAGTGGTGTTGTGTTTTAAGTTATGTTGAGTAATGAGTTAAGTTCACTGCGCGTGATGGTGTTCCGCGAAGCACAACTTTCTCATGTGTTGCAATTCATGTGTGCCCTTATCTAACTAAATTTGACATAAATATAAATATTTATTCCGCCAAACCCTATTAATTCAATAGATGAAGGAGAAAGGAAAGATTGATTTCTCTTTCAGCTTTCTAAATTGTAAATAGGCATAGATAAGTCTGTTTTAGAACAAGGCACTTATTCTAGTACACGAACTGTCCTTTCAGCTGTAGATAGTGATAGCATCTTTTATCAGTGTTTCTGGTGAAATGCACAAGATTGCTTTAGAATCATCACTTCTCACAGTTGTTTAGAATAGAATGTAGTAGTGGAATGCACTTCTTAAAGTTAATAATTATCTTTAAGAATATCAGAGATGGCAGTTCTATCTAAGAGAATATTAGAGAGTCATTTTGCCCGGGAATGGCTTTGTGTCGTTACAATCTACAGTCGAGCATTTTTACATTTCAGAGGTTTTAATTAATAATAATACATTTCAATTGACATCACAAACACGGGTTTACATTACTTGATACTTGATACATCGGGTTCTTAGTTTAATCACGGGACTAACAAACGTACCTCGGATCCAGACTTCTGCCTTGCCCATTGAATTTTTGGTCACACAATTTCTGACGTCTTTTCGCCAGGCATGTTTTTGCAAGAGTGGGCTGCTTATCATAATTTATACCGGCGTTGGCGCGAAAGCGGTGTCACATGTCTCTCCCAACCAATGGGGTTCCGAGCTTTGTCTGATGCAATCTTTCCAAGAATCCACGTCATTTGTCACTTGTTCAGTTCCAGTTTCGATGTTAAGTTTTAAGTCCTAGTCTCCATTTGTGGTTGTGAAGTCAATTTCTTTTAATGTTGGTTCCTCTTTTTGCGGCACTTGTTGGTAAATGAATAATGTTGGTTGCGTTATGCCACAGATCTCTTGATTGAATTCGTCTTTAACTGTATTTTCCTGCAGCCTCCTATAATTGATGACATGTCTTGTTACCTTTTTGTTTCTTATTTTCCTGTGTGGTGAAATCTTTTTTTATTATGACTGGTTTGTGATCAGTATCAACATCTGTGTTTGGGAGTGCTCTTGAATCTAATAGTAGCCTTCTGTCTGATTTCCTAATTAGAATAAAGTCAATTTGAGATGCTTGGTCTATGTCATTCCATTTATACCAGATTTTGGTGTGGCTACGACGATGTTGAAAAAAAAAAATCTGCTATTATTAGTCCATGTTCCGAGCATATATTGAGTAGATGATGACCATTGCTGTTACAATCAGTCTCTGTGTCGCTGAATGGCCCCATGCAATCCTCCCACGGTGTTCTTCGTGTGACTATTCGTCCGTTAAAATCACCCATCATAACTAGTTCATCTGTCTCCTTAACATTATTTAACGTGTCTGCAAGTTTATCAAAATATTCGTCTTTGTCTTCGTCGCTATAAGTGTCATTACATGGGGCGTATGTTTGTATAAAAGTTGTTGTTCTATTTCCTTCTTTGATCTGTACTAGTATTATCCTTTCTGATATAAATTTAATGTTGATAATGGCTTTCGCTTTGTCTGGATGCAACAAAAAACCCACTCCATGTTTAGCTGTAGCTCGCTGGTCGACGCCACTCCATATAAGAACGTAACCTTCGTGTGTTCTTTTCGTGTTCTGTCCCTTCTTCCTAGTGTCTGCGAGTCCTAATAATTGAATATTTGATTTTTTCATGAACTCTACAAGAGCTGGTTCCTTATATCCAAGACCTGTAACATTCCAAGTTGCAAAAATCTCCTTTCTATTTGAAGTATGTCGAAATTTAGCAGTTGTCGTCGTTAGTCGCTTGTTGTGTCGCTTTGGTGTGTCGTTTCCGGCGTGAACGCTGATAGAGTTGCGTTTTTCTCTCAATTTCCTCCATAATTCTCGAGCAATAGTTCTTGAACAAATAAATTCCCTACCGGTTTGCTGGACCTATCGTAGGTTCATCCTTATTTGAACAAATTGATGTTAAGAAACACGCACAGAACACATAATTAATCTCTGAATCGAGCGACGCGGTTTACATCGCCATCTTGAATCTCCATTCTATGCTTGAGTTAAAAAAAGAAACAAAAAAATAACAACAACACAAAACACTGGCGAAAATGTACTAAAGCTACTACATTAAGACACAATATGTCAGTGTCTAACAAGGCGAAATAAAAAAAAAAAAAACAACAACAACAAATAAGCAAGCACAGCGAAATGAAGTAAAAGACATAAATTCAATGGTCACACCTTCTGTTTTCCCTGTAGAACATCTTTCAGAAAGGAGCTGTGTCTCTTTATGTGTCAAAGTGTGTTAATTTTCATAATAGCCTACCAAGTTTTTAACTAAGACTATGCAACAAACAAGCAAAACAAACAACAAGGTCATATTTTCTCATTAAAAAGGACAGTAAAAAAACAAATTAGAACAACAATTGAAACATAACTTCGTAGACTGTAACATCAAGATGAAAATTAGAGTAGGCGGTTAATATTTTACAGGAGTCCTTGGATGAGAAGGTGATTATAACGAACTTTGTCGTTGATTAATCTCACTGCTTTTTTGTTACAGAAAAAGAACTAGCTCACAAGGCCTCTTCAAATGAGATTATCAAGTTACTGACTAATCAAAACATTCCCCACGCCATTGATTTTTTTCTTATGAAACAAGCTCAACACCTAACACACTTTTTTTTCCATCGGCGATGTCTCTGGTCGCCTAGTAATAATTGTCTTCATGCATTTTCTTATTTGGCACCTTTCACAATTGATCTGAACTGAACTCCTATGCCACCTTTCTAACAACGAAGAATTTGAGTTTTAATATTATTAAATTTTCTAATCTCATGCTTTTCTTTAGATCTCTTTGTATTGTGCCTGGTGAAATTTAGTATAATAGAAACGCCGTTCGTTGTGTCGAAGTATACTTATTTTTATTTCATTATTTTCTTTTATAACCCCCCCCCCCCCCCCCCCCCCATTGATTTATGTTTACCACAGTGGAGTTCGTTGTAAGGTGTGCCTGTGTTTAGTATATCTCACCTTTTTTCACGCAGGAGTTACACATACATGTTTTATTTCCTATAGTAATCGTTGTCTACTTACTTACTTTGATAAGACGATCAGAGAAGGACAAAACAAGACAACAAGTTATATTAGTAAACAATGCCGCGGGCTGAAATATGCGAAAGTAAAAATACACACTCACACACACACGCGCGCACGCACACGCACACACACATACACACACACACACACACACACACATTTCTTTTTTTCTTTAAATTAGTTTACAGCATCTTTGAGGAATGACTTTAACTTGCTCATATACTGAACCCACTCTGTTTATATTAGGGTTACAGACGCAATTCGTAATCACGCAACCTGCGTTCGAAACACGGCTGCGGGCGATTTGGCAGCAGACGGCCTTGCGTTATTTAAAAAAAATGAAAGTTGTATGCATGCCGGTCGTTCACAACGCAAATGGCAAACTACTGAACGATCACAAACAGCCCAAAAAATGCTTTAGTTGACTGCTACGTCCTGTAAAGGATATGCAAATAACCTAACCTATTTAGATTGCTTTTAGATGTCTAATGAGAACACAAACACTGTTATTCTATGTTCCTTTGCAACGACCATGACAATTTTGTCTCAAATGGTTGTTTATGTATTTGACACCAGGTCATTCTGGTTTGAGCGGTAACGGGCGAGCAAATCTGTTGACTTCAAGATCCCCCATAGATGGACACGCCTGCTATTCTGAAGACCAACTATGATCAACTCCTCCTTAAAGATATAATAACAGATACAACAATATATTTAAGAATTATTCAGTTTGGATTTAAATGTGGTTTCGGCAACGAGGGGCGTATGTGATATGAGGGACGTATGTGATATAAGGGACGCATGTGGTACGAGAGACGTATGTGATATGAGGGACGTGTGTGATATGAGGGACGTATGTGATATGAGGGACGTATGTGATATGAGGGACGTGTGTGATATGAGGGACGTATGTGATATGAGGGACGTGTGTGATATAAGGGACGCATGTGGTACGAGAGACGTATGTGATATGAGGGACGTGTGTGATATGAGGGACGTATGTGATATGAGGGACGTATGTTATATTGATGGACGTATGTCACACGAGGGACGTATGTGATACGAGGGACGTATTTTATATGAGGAGTGTATGTAATACGATAGACGAATGTGATATGAGGGACGTATATCACATGAGGGACGTATGTGACATGAGGGACGTATCCGACGTGTTTATTACCTGAGCGTTACTGGAGCGGTCCGCATCTACACCTTAGGACAGTGGTTCTCAACCGGTTGGGAATTCCCCTGGAGGGGGGGGGGATTTAGGATTTCCGGGGGGGGGGGAAATTAAGATTATTTCAAGATCGCATTAATACAAGAACCAGTTACTTGATATTGTTTTTCCCTCTAAATTTTACGGTTCTGTACTTCTCACCCTAATGAATTTCGTTTTATAACATAAGTAGACCCGGAAGTCACGTTTTATATAGATGTCTAGACTTGTTCTAGTATGTGTTATTAAATTTAGCTTCCATTTTTATGTATACTGTATAAGGGTGGAGGGATTTATAGGGAGGAAATTCGAAAAGGGGGGGGGGGGATGACGTTCTGAACATATGGTAAAGGGAGGCATGAGCCAAAAAAGGTTGAGAACCACTGCCTTATAACATTTGCACACGGTGACGTAGCATCTATGGGAGTGCCCGGATTGTTATGATGTCATCATCATGACCTTACCAGCTGGCGTAGGCGTTCATGTCTCTCCACTGATCTCGGTCCTTGGTGCTCTGAATTAACACTGCTGATGATATTCCTCCACACCTACGTCTCAGTCAATCAAACATAATCTCTCTTGGCCTACCCCTGCCTTTTTTCCCATTGTTCTTTTCAGTTGTCACGATGTTCTCCATTGCCTATCTTCTTATCACATGACCAAAGCAAGCTGTTTGTCTCTTTCTTATAGCTGTATATAATGTTCTAGTTCCATTATCCTCTTCCAGGCAATCATTGCTAGCTAATCTGACAGTGTCTGGATGCTCCCAAATACAGAAAGGAAGAGAACAAGGTCTAAAACACTTTGCACGTTTGTCTACATGGAAACTTTCAGACTCCTATCAACAAAATGTACTGCTTTCAACACGAGTCTTGCGTTCGAGGAAATAATGATAAAATCAATGTAATCTTGTCTTCAACACCATTCATGTCTAGTGGCACGTCGAGATAATGTCCTTAGCCATTGCATACACGGACAGAGAGACAGTAGCACTTTGATGAGGCGCACGTCGTTATGGAAAACAATATGGGGGAGTTTAGTTTAGTTTAGTCGATGGATCAACATCACGGCACACGGGTGTAACCCATAAGTGCTTCGTTCTCCTCCTAACTCAAACCTGAGCTAGGAGAAAATCAGCTCAGTGCACGAACTCCGTAGCACCGGCGAGGATCCTGAATTACTTTGGGTAGATTTTTAACAAGTAATTTTGCCCGGGCAGCGCCGTTAGGCTACTCTTGTTCGATTTCCAACTGCCAAGGGATGTTTTACGTGCGCAACAATACACACGGGCGTCCGATCTCACTATCCAGAGACCAGGGGAAATTGTATTACTAGAAGTTCACGTGAAAAGCTCCCGGACCTCGCCGGGGCATGAACCCGGGACCTCCAGCACTCGAGGTTGACACCATACCTCGAGACCACACGAGACCAATCTTTAATGAAATCAACCCCGGCCCAAGGTGAAGCCATTCTACCGAGAACTATATCCGACGGCTGACATCCAATCAGCAAAGTGATTCTCTTTGGCACGCCTGGAATTTTATTGACCAGTCCGTCTCAATACAATTAGAATTTGCCAAAGAATTGATACGTTTTAAGCTTTCCAAGTATTTTTGACATGGGGATATGTTTTCGGAAAAAACACACCTGCTGTGTTATGTACGGTCAATCAATCAATCATGAGCCGTTTCCATAATATAAGGTTGGCTGCAATGGATCTCCAAAACTGTCTGTCTCTCGCCTCTGAGTGGACTGATATGTGTGAGTTCACATACATATATCTACATACATCATCAAACATTCATACAACCATACAAATACATATGTGGATATGTTTGTTGGTTTAGGTGGAAATAAATAGGTTGATAGACTGGCTGCTGCCGCTCCTTTAACGTTTAGAAACACCATAACGTTGCTTATAGCACAGTGTCAATACCGCTCAATTACTAGAGAACTAGGAGATTTCACATTACAAACTTGGAGAAGAAAGAGGTGATGATGTTCCTGGCTATGGCCTTGGACTGGAATGAAAGAGAAGAAAATCTAGCTGAATAGGCAAGGACACATCAGATGTTAATCGGAAACACAATCTTTCAACAATATCCTAGACACTTTTGACCCGGAGAAGCCCAGGAAGCAGTGCTCACAATCAAATTGGTTGTATATTTATAATACATCGATCTGCAATTAGCTTACTGTCGGTGAAAACATGACCAGGGTCAGATTTAAAATATGATCAGTAATGGGAAACCTACGGGGAAAGGAAATTTAAGAGGGTTCCAAGAATGATCAAGCTAGATGTGGCTATACTTGAGTCAATCTAGAAAATGAATGAGAAATTTAAGGGAGTTCCAAGAATGATCAAGCTAGAAGTGGCTGGCTATACTTAAGTCCAGCCAGGAAATGAATGAGCAATTCAACATTACTGTACAGAATAGATGCAAGGCCTTAGAAAGATAAGCAAAATAAACTAACAATGGCAAATTCTAAAGGAGTCAATACAACAGGCATTACAAGATATAATGCGAAGATTACAGGGGATAGCGAAGAAAAAATGTGTTATAGAAGAAATTCTACAACTCGTGAAGATTAGGAGAACAAGTAAACAACATCGGGATGAATATTTAAAACATACAGTAAAATAATACGACAGCTAGCGAAGTTAGATTATTTATAGTCAGTCCTCGGGGCTTCAATATCAATGAGAAGATACACAATCCATGTACAAAATGAAACAAGAACTATCAGAGGGCAATGAAAGGATATACAATCCATGTACAAACAAGATACAAGAACTGTAAAAATGTCAGATATCAGAAACATACAGCAACTATTTATTTGAAAACAAATGAAGGTAACATATTAGTGGACAAAGAGAAAGTAATTGAAAGGTGGCCAGTATATAAAGCAGTTAAACAATAAAGGTGATGGATCAGAAAACAGCACTTCTGACCAGTGAAGGTTCGTCAATACTGAAAGCAGAACAAAGGAGCAATCGAATGAACGAAGGAACACACTTTGTTCTCACATGGTTAAGGGCTGGGCAAGCAGGCACATCTAACATTCTGTCCTTCTTATCTCTCTCCTTTCATACATTATTTAATGCAGATGTAGAAGATACAATACAACACGTGAGGAAAGGTAAATCCCCGGTTCCAGATAACATCTCCGCCAAAGAAATAAAGGTCTTGGTGAATTGGGTATAGAAGAGATAACGGAATTCTTGAATGACATCTACATTAGTGGAAATACAGCCGATGGTATTTCAAAATCTATTGTCACAGCAATGCTAAAGAATTATGGCGCAGTAGATTGCGGATAACACATTACATTTAACTTAATAAGTTACGTGACTAAAATAATGCGACATTTATAATATGAATAAGAAGCCAAAAAAAAATGGAAATGAACAAGCAGTATGGAATTAGAGAAGGTAAACAGCGCCTCAAATATATTAAGCTCGTTAACATAAAGAATAGTTGAAATTATCACAGCTGTTTGTTTATGATTTATTGACTACAATATGTATTTAATAAGGTAAAACATGAAGATATAATTACAATATTTCAAAATGTAAACATTGGCGGTACAGATCTGAGAATAACACAACAAACACATGTTGGCACCAAAAAGCAACCATAATCATTGATAACATTGGAAACTTGTCAACTCATTAACAAGGTTTTGTACCTGATATGTTCAATTTATTCAGTAATGAGATCATGCCAGAAATATATTCAGTAATGAGATCATGCCAGAAATATCGGTTGGTGAGCATCATGACAACAACGTCCAGTATGCGTCTGACGTGGTTTTGCTCGATGAAAATAACGCATAATTACAAGAAATGATAGATATAATTGCAACGGTAAGCCAAAACAAAGGTCTTAGTCTGATGAAAATAACGCATAATTACAAGAAATGATAGATATAATTGCAACGGTAAGCCAAAACAAAGGTCTTAGTCTGATGAAAATAACGCATAATTACAAGAAATGATAGATATAATTGCAACGGTAAGCCAAAACAAAGGTCTTAGTCTGATGAAAATAACGCATAATTACAAGAAATGATAGATATAATTGCAACGGTAAGCCAAAACAAAGGTCTTAGTCTGATGAAAATAACGCATAATTACAAGAAATGATAGATATAATTGCAACGGTAAGCCAAAACAAAGGTCTTAGTCTGATGAAAATAACGCATAATTACAAGAAATGATAGATATAATTGCAACGGTAAGCCAAAACAAAGGTCTTAGTCTGATGAAAATAACGCATAATTACAAGAAATGATAGATATAATTGCAACGGTAAGCCAAAACAAAGGTCTTAGTCTGATGAAAATAACGCATAATTACAAGAAATGATAGATATAATTGCAACGGTAAGCCAAAACAAAGGTCTTAGTCTGATGAAAATAACGCATAATTACAAGAAATGATAGATATAATTGCAACGGTAAGCCAAAACAAAGGTCTTAGTCTGATGAAAATAACGCATAATTACAAGAAATGATAGATATAATTGCAACGGTAAGCCAAAACAAAGGTCTTAGTCTGATGAAAATAACGCATAATTACAAGAAATGATAGATATAATTGCAACGGTAAGCCAAAACAAAGGTCTTAGTCTGATGAAAATAACGCATAATTACAAGAAATGATAGATATAATTGCAACGGTAAGCCAAAACAAAGGTCTTAGTCTGATGAAAATAACGCATAATTACAAGAAATGATAGATATAATTGCAGCGGTAAGCCAAAACAAAGGTCTTAGTCTGATGAAAATAACGCATAATTACAAGAAATGATAGATATAATTGCAACGGTAAGCCAAAACAAAGGTCTTAGTCTGATGAAAATAACGCATAATTACAAGAAATGATAGATATAATTGCAACGGTAAGCCAAAACAAAGGTCTTAGTCTGATGAAAATAACGCATAATTACAAGAAATGATAGATATAATTGCAACGGTAAGCCAAAACAAAGGTCTTAGTCTGATGAAAATAACGCATAATTACAAGAAATGATAGATATAATTGCAACGGTAAGCCAAAACAAAGGTCTTAGTCTGATGAAAATAACGCATAATTACAAGAAATGATAGATATAATTGCAACGGTAAGCCAAAACAAAGGTCTTAGTCTGATGAAAATAACGCATAATTACAAGAAATGATAGATATAATTGCAACGGTAAGCCAAAACAAAGGTCTTAGTCTGATGAAAATAACGCATAATTACAAGAAATGATAGATATAATTGCAACGGTAAGCCAAAACAAAGGTCTTAGTCTGATGAAAATAACGCATAATTACAAGAAATGATAGATATAATTGCAACGGTAAGCCAAAACAAAGGTCTTAGTCTGATGAAAATAACGCATAATTACAAGAAATGATAGATATAATTGCAACGGTAAGCCAAAACAAAGGTCTTAGTCTGATGAAAATAACGCATAATTACAAGAAATGATAGATATAATTGCAACGGTAAGCCAAAACAAAGGTCTTAGTCTGATGAAAATAACGCATAATTACAAGAAATGATAGATATAATTGCAACGGTAAGCCAAAACAAAGGTCTTAGTCTGATGAAAATAACGCATAATTACAAGAAATGATAGATATAATTGCAACGGTAAGCCAAAACAAAGGTCTTAGTCTGATGAAAATAACGCATAATTACAAGAAATGATAGATATAATTGCAACGGTAAGCCAAAACAAAGGTCTTAGTCTGATGAAAATAACGCATAATTACAAGAAATGATAGATATAATTGCAACGGTAAGCCAAAACAAAGGTCTTAGTCTGATGAAAATAACGCATAATTACAAGAAATGATAGATATAATTGCAACGGTAAGCCAAAACAAAGGTCTTAGTCTGATGAAAATAACGCATAATTACAAGAAATGATAGATATAATTGCAACGGTAAGCCAAAACAAAGGTCTTAGTCTGATGAAAATAACGCATAATTACAAGAAATGATAGATATAATTGCAACGGTAAGCCAAAACAAAGGTCTTAGTCTGATGAAAATAACGCATAATTACAAGAAATGATAGATATAATTGCAACGGTAAGCCAAAACAAAGGTCTTAGTCTGATGAAAATAACGCATAATTACAAGAAATGATAGATATAATTGCAACGGTAAGCCAAAACAAAGGTCTTAGTCTGATGAAAATAACGCATAATTACAAGAAATGATAGATATAATTGCAACGGTAAGCCAAAACAAAGGTCTTAGTCTGATGAAAATAACGCATAATTACAAGAAATGATAGATATAATTGCAACGGTAAGCCAAAACAAAGGTCTTAGTCTGATGAAAATAACGCATAATTACAAGAAATGATAGATATAATTGCAACGGTAAGCCAAAACAAAGGTCTTAGTCTGATGAAAATAACGCATAATTACAAGAAATGATAGATATAATTGCAACGGTAAGCCAAAACAAAGGTCTTAGTCTGATGAAAATAACGCATAATTACAAGAAATGATAGATATAATTGCAACGGTAAGCCAAAACAAAGGTCTTAGTCTGATGAAAATAACGCATAATTACAAGAAATGATAGATATAATTGCAACGGTAAGCCAAAACAAAGGTCTTAGTCTGATGAAAATAACGCATAATTACAAGAAATGATAGATATAATTGCAACGGTAAGCCAAAACAAAGGTCTTAGTCTGATGAAAATAACGCATAATTACAAGAAATGATAGATATAATTGCAACGGTAAGCCAAAACAAAGGTCTTAGTCTGATGAAAATAACGCATAATTACAAGAAATGATAGATATAATTGCAACGGTAAGCCAAAACAAAGGTCTTAGTCTGATGAAAATAACGCATAATTACAAGAAATGATAGATATAATTGCAACGGTAAGCCAAAACAAAGGTCTTAGTCTGATGAAAATAACGCATAATTACAAGAAATGATAGATATAATTGCAACGGTAAGCCAAAACAAAGGTCTTAGTCTGATGAAAATAACGCATAATTACAAGAAATGATAGATATAATTGCAACGGTAAGCCAAAACAAAGGTCTTAGTCTGATGAAAATAACGCATAATTACAAGAAATGATAGATATAATTGCAACGGTAAGCCAAAACAAAGGTCTTAGTCTGATGAAAATAACGCATAATTACAAGAAATGATAGATATAATTGCAACGGTAAGCCAAAACAAAGGTCTTAGTCTGATGAAAATAACGCATAATTACAAGAAATGATAGATATAATTGCAACGGTAAGCCAAAACAAAGGTCTTAGTCTGATGAAAATAACGCATAATTACAAGAAATGATAGATATAATTGCAACGGTAAGCCAAAACAAAGGTCTTAGTCTGATGAAAATAACGCATAATTACAAGAAATGATAGATATAATTGCAACGGTAAGCCAAAACAAAGGTCTTAGTCTGATGAAAATAACGCATAATTACAAGAAATGATAGATATAATTGCAACGGTAAGCCAAAACAAAGGTCTTAGTCTGATGAAAATAACGCATAATTACAAGAAATGATAGATATAATTGCAACGGTAAGCCAAAACAAAGGTCTTAGTCTGATGAAAATAACGCATAATTACAAGAAATGATAGATATAATTGCAACGGTAAGCCAAAACAAAGGTCTTAGTCTGATGAAAATAACGCATAATTACAAGAAATGATAGATATAATTGCAACGGTAAGCCAAAACAAAGGTCTTAGTCTGATGAAAATAACGCATAATTACAAGAAATGATAGATATAATTGCAACGGTAAGCCAAAACAAAGGTCTTAGTCTGATGAAAATAACGCATAATTACAAGAAATGATAGATATAATTGCAACGGTAAGCCAAAACAAAGGTCTTAGTCTGATGAAAATAACGCATAATTACAAGAAATGATAGATATAATTGCAACGGTAAGCCAAAACAAAGGTCTTAGTCTGATGAAAATAACGCATAATTACAAGAAATGATAGATATAATTGCAACGGTAAGCCAAAACAAAGGTCTTAGTCTGATGAAAATAACGCATAATTACAAGAAATGATAGATATAATTGCAACGGTAAGCCAAAACAAAGGTCTTAGTCTGATGAAAATAACGCATAATTACAAGAAATGATAGATATAATTGCAACGGTAAGCCAAAACAAAGGTCTTAGTCTGATGAAAATAACGCATAATTACAAGAAATGATAGATATAATTGCAACGGTAAGCCAAAACAAAGGTCTTAGTCTGATGAAAATAACGCATAATTACAAGAAATGATAGATATAATTGCAACGGTAAGCCAAAACAAAGGTCTTAGTCTGATGAAAATAACGCATAATTACAAGAAATGATAGATATAATTGCAACGGTAAGCCAAAACAAAGGTCTTAGTCTGATGAAAATAACGCATAATTACAAGAAATGATAGATATAATTGCAACGGTAAGCCAAAACAAAGGTCTTAGTCTGATGAAAATAACGCATAATTACAAGAAATGATAGATATAATTGCAACGGTAAGCCAAAACAAAGGTCTTAGTCTGATGAAAATAACGCATAATTACAAGAAATGATAGATATAATTGCAACGGTAAGCCAAAACAAAGGTCTTAGTCTGATGAAAATAACGCATAATTACAAGAAATGATAGATATAATTGCAACGGTAAGCCAAAACAAAGGTCTTAGTCTGATGAAAATAACGCATAATTACAAGAAATGATAGATATAATTGCAACGGTAAGCCAAAACAAAGGTCTTAGTCTGATGAAAATAACGCATAATTACAAGAAATGATAGATATAATTGCAACGGTAAGCCAAAACAAAGGTCTTAGTCTGATGAAAATAACGCATAATTACAAGAAATGATAGATATAATTGCAACGGTAAGCCAAAACAAAGGTCTTAGTCTGATGAAAATAACGCATAATTACAAGAAATGATAGATATAATTGCAACGGTAAGCCAAAACAAAGGTCTTAGTCTGATGAAAATAACGCATAATTACAAGAAATGATAGATATAATTGCAACGGTAAGCCAAAACAAAGGTCTTAGCCTGATGAAAATAACGCATAATTACAAGAAATGATAGATATAATTGCAACGGTAAGCCAAAACAAAGGTCTTAGCCTGATGAAAATAACGCATAATTACAAGAAATGATAGATATAATTGCAACGGTAAGCCAAAACAAAGGTCTTAGCCTGATGAAAATAACGCATAATTACAAGAAATGATAGATATAATTGCAACGGTAAGCCAAAACAAAGGTCTTAGCCTGATGAAAATAACGCATAATTACAAGAAATGATAGATATAATTGCAACGGTAAGCCAAAACAAAGGTCTTAGCCTGATGAAAATAACGCATAATTACAAGAAATGATAGATATAATTGCAACGGTAAGCCAAAACAAAGGTCTTAGTCTGATGAAAATAACGCATAATTACAAGAAATGATAGATATAATTGCAACGGTAAGCCAAAACAAAGGTCTTAGTCTGATGAAAATAACGCATAATTACAAGAAATGATAGATATAATTGCAACGGTAAGCCAAAACAAAGGTCTTAGTCTGATGAAAATAACGCATAATTACAAGAAATGATAGATATAATTGCAACGGTAAGCCAAAACAAAGATCTTAGTCTGATGAAAATAAAATAAAAATATTTAAAAAAATGATTATTGCAAACATAAAATATCTTCCTAAATGCAACATCAAAGTAAATAGAACTAGTTTGAAACAAGTGAATGTATTTAAGTATTTGAGCACTCTGATAACAGCAAATTGAATGTGTATACATGTAATTAAATGTATAATAGCCAAAGCAAAAGCAGCACTTCACAAGATGAATATTCTGTGTAATACATCTTTATCAAATACAGTGTGAAATAGTATTGTAAAGCTATTTCTAGCTAATCATAAGTAATGTAAGTAACGTGACGACGGCGAGAATCGGTAGTGGTTCTAACCGCGTCGGTAACTTACGGGGTGTGTGTGCCGGTCACTCAGAAAGCAATGGCAAACTACTGAGCGTAATCTTGCCAAGAAATCAACAATCAGCTGAAAGATGCTGATGTTGACAGCTATGTCCTGTAAAGGATATGCAAACATTTGTTTAAAGATGGACCATCTAGAAGCTATAGAGGGTTAAGAATTGGGCACGCAGGCCCGTCTGACATTCTGCCCTTCTTCTTTCTTTCCTCTCGTACATTCTTTCATTCAGCATCACTTATGAAGCAAATCTTTGACAACAAAGAACAATAAACATTAAAACGCGTGAAAATTAATCAATAATACACGACTCACTGAAGCAATGTTTAACATGTGCATTATAAATACCTAAGGAAGGTGTAACGTGCCATACATATGGGCATGTTTTTTTTTTATTTTTTTTTTTTTTGGCTAGTTGTCGTTTGAGATAATTTACCCTAATTATTATCTTTTTTTTGTTTTTTGTTTTTTGTTTGTTTATGGGGGAATGTAGTCTGTACTGAGGTAGTGTTCAAACAGGTTGCGAATGTATGTATAATGATTGGTGGTGTGTCTTTGATTTCTTGTGGAAGATTGTTCCACAACTGATCGGCAGAGTATGTTAAGCTTGTTTTATATAACTCTATCCTAGGTTCAGGGACATGGAGTATATTTAGTAGTTCGCTGTGTCTTGCGTTATATTTAAACAATGGCCAAAGGTAGCTTGGAGAATTTTGAAATAGGATTTTGTAAATTAGTTTAGCCTTATTAAAAAGTAGGCGTTTGTGGAGTGGCAGTAACTGAAGACGTTTATGTAGGTTAGAAATGTCGGTAAGCTTCTCACCATTAATTAAACGCACTGCTCTTTTCCGGAGTGAATAAAGGCGTATTTTTTAAATTTATTTGGAGCATCCATCCCCAGATTGTGGAGGAGTTATCAATATGTCTTTGTATATGGGAAGTATAGAATATCTTTCTTGTGTTTTCGTCAAGGAAATTTTTTATTTTGGCAAGGTGATATATTTTTTGGCTATTTGTTTAACGAGAGCATGAACATGGGAGTTAAAGGTTAGATTTTGATCAACGATGAGACTAAGTGCCTTGTGCTCGGTTACACTTTCTACAGGCGTGCTATCAATGTGCAGCTGAAGGGTTCTCTGTGAGTTTAGACTGTGATGTTTTTGCCTGGTTGCTATTAACATAGATTTTGTTTTAGAAATGTTAATGTGCATGCGGTTTGCATCACTCCAGTTAACTACGCTATTTATATCCTGTTACAATGATGATTCTAACATATTACAATCAATAGTATTTGTTTATACTGTGTAGTCGTCTGCAAATAGATCGCAGGACGACGAAATTTGTAAGGGAAGATCATTTATATAAATGGCAAATAACAGAGGGCCAAGTATAGACCCCTGAGGTACTCCAATATTAATGGTAAAGGCTTATGGTTTATAGAAAACTGATAAGAACACCATAAGTAGACAAAAACCAAAAACAAACAAACAAACTAAATGAAGATTTCTTGACAGAAGTTAACTTACAAAGAGACATGGTTATTTTCATCATAAGAAGTCAGTGCACATCATTTGCACACATGATGAGAAGGAAACAGCTGGAGTACATCGAGACAACAGGATATGCAGAGTGCAAGAGAGGCAATCATGGGAGCCGAGAACGAAACAGCTGTAGTGCGTCGAGACAACGGGATATGCAAAATGCAAGAGAGGCAATCAGGGGAACCGAGAAGGAAATGGGTGGAGTACGTCCACGCAACAGGAGATACAGAGCACGAGAGAGGCAGTCTGGGGAACCGAGAAGGAAACAGCTGGTGCACGTCGAGACAATAATATATACAGAGTTAAAGACCGGTAGTCCGGGGAAACGAGTAGGAAACAGCTGGGGTACGTCGAGACAACATGATATACAGATGGCAATAGGGGCAATCTGGGGAACCGAGTGAGAAGGTGCCGGACAGTTTTACGTCATGCTAAGGGGGAACACCGGTATTAGAAATGAGTGGCATGTCACGAGACAGAAGATATGGACAGACATAATAACCAACGCCACACACACGGCATGGACTTGACGACGATGTAAATGTACATGTAACAAGTACTGTTGTAGCAAATATTAGTACTTTTTACTCGACTAGTTGATTCTAGCATAACTTCGTCTTAATTTATTTGGTTGTTTCGGGATTTGAAGTTTGAAGATTGAGCACAACCCACTATGGCAAGGCTTGTCGTATTCCGGCTTATCATGTTCCTTGTCCACGTCGGATCGGCTTCCAATCTGACGTGAACAAGGCCCAAGATTCGTAAGGAAATAAATTCGTCTGTTTCTGCGACTCCAGTTGAAGTCTTTACAAAATAACGTTTAGACTTTCAGAAAATGCCCATGCATCAACTATTGCTTTTGTGAATATCTATTTACATATCACTCACATTTGTTCCATTCGTGTGCCACCATTCTTGATTCTACAGATGTTTTCAAATGTTGGTCAGAGACATACATGTTTCATTTCTCACTATACATCAAATTTAAACGAAACAAATCATTATCGCAGCCTCATCTTGACCCGTGAAGTGATCAGTGGCTGCAGGCCACGCTCTTGATGTTCCATTCAGATCACCGTGTATAGCAGTCCAATACAGAAATATCTGATTCCACTTAAGTGAGGGTTCAGTGAATAGATAAAAGAAACCGCTATGGAATTACAACGCTTCATTTTTTTTTTTTTTTTATTAGGCTCAAATCTGACTGACCTAGTTTTGTGTGTGTGGGTGGGAAAATAAAAAAAAAAAAAGAAAGGGGGGAGGGGATCTTCTCAGACGTGTTTATATTTGCCATGAGCTACCAAAGTGCGCAAATCGACATTTCGGAAAATTTAATTCTCAAGTAATCAAACATAGTTCATAGATCATGCTCCACACTTACACATAACGCGCACGCGCGTACACACATGCACACACACACACACAGATATATATATATATATATATATATATATATATATATATATATATATATATATATATATATAGAGAGAGAGAGAGAGAGAGAGAGAGAGAGACTTATTCTAGTGGTCTCCAATACAACCAATTTCGATATTTACCAGATATGTTAATTAATATGCTATGAGCCTCGAGGGCCTGCCAGTTAGTAAGCTTTTGTGTCTAGACAATGGTCCGTGTTTGATCCCTAGCAATGACAAGTATTCTGTTCTTACCAGAACTGTTATATGGGTCCATCCAGTCTCATACATAGGGCCGGGTATTTCAAGGATTTTTCTGAGAACCATCTGGTAAGGAACGAACGAACTGTATTTTCAAACAATTAAGAATTAGACACATAGACTTGTCTGACATTCGGCCCTTCCAACTACTCATCTTCCGTACATAACTTATCTATTGTGCATCCTACATTCACATAGGAAAAAGATAACAATGTCAACTGTGTCAAATGCCCCACTTACACATGAGACGATATGTTGAAAATGTTAATGACCTGTTGTCACTGGCAACCAATATGTTTAGATTCAGTCTGCCATTATAGAGATTTTTATCTGGATAAGAGAGCTCTTTCTTAAACTTCCGATGCGCTAACGGCGAGGTAGTGGGATCGTTTCCTACACCAGTCAATATGACTTCAACGTTGACTTCTCGTTCAGAAAGCAATGGCAAACTACTAAACGTACAAACTGCCTAGTTGATAGCAACTTACTGCAAACGACATGCAACCTGTAATTTAATAATCTGCCAGTGCTGTAAGGTTGTAAAAAAAGTATGGGCATACATTACTGATGATGATATAATTTCCCTTTAGCTTTAGATAAATAAATTACGCTCCCCCCCCCCCACCCCCTCCCCGCCCCACCACATTCTAATCTTCTCATTGAATCACGTACCAAATCTGTATTGATAGAATTAATGTTTGAACAGTGATTCCTGACCCACCCCACCACCGTAAACTTCATCCCCCGCCCACGTCTAAAACAAGGACTGACCTTGTTGACCTCAGTCTTGAGCTAACCCAAACACACATTTCGTAGGTTTTGTTGTCAATGAACAAACATTGGCTGCGTGTCACGGGACTGTATTGAAGAATTTATTTTTAACCAGACTGGAATATTAAAATATGTTTTCATATTCGATGTAGTGTTCCAGAAGATAGACAAAGTTTCCCATACGAGACTGCACAGTGCTTTCACACTATTGGCGAATTCATTCTGGCTGATCGAAAGTCGGTTCCTCCGCATAGTCAACATTTTCTTCTGAACAGAATAGTTGATTTTTGATTACTGTTATAGAAGCAGGCCAAAGTTCTTAACACCGATTCAGGTTCACCAGTCAATTTAACCAATTACCAACCCATCCACTTTACCTATCTGTTTATGGGTAATTGCCAATCCATCTATTTTATTTACATGTCTGCAATAATAACAACGAACTCGTCTACGAACCTACCTAATTACCTACTTACCTACCCCCTACCTACCTATCTCTATACACGCATATCCTACGACATCTTCTTTTCCGCATATCCTATTTACAGGACATCGCTGTCAACACCAGCATTTTACCGATGTTGTTGTTTTCTTGACATGATTACGCTCAGTAGTTTGCTATTGCTTTCTGAGCGACCGGCTCACATAACACCGTAAGTAACCAACGCGACGCGATCCGCTACCGAATCTCACGCAGCTGCGTTACCCTATGTGGATCCATCCATCCATCATGTGCCATGCCGATAAGCGTGGGCGGTCATGTTCTGCCATCTCACTCGATCACCAGAGCCGTGGATCAGCTCCGTGTTCCTGTCTCGACCATGCCATGTGGCTAAGCCATCCAGGTATTTACTTCTCGGTCTTCCCCTTGGTCTCTTCCCTTCGATCTTGCCAGTTGTCACCAAGTTCTCCAATTCATTTCCTATGTGGATATACGGGGTTATATCTTCAATTACATAACCATATATCTGTTTTGACGTTCGTCCGATATTTTTGGTTTTGGGCGTAATCGCATTGTGTCAATTTATAGCATAGTTGTGAGATTTGCACCTTTCGGACGACACATCCGACTTCTGGGGGAGCTTCTTGTTGGGTTAGCCTTCCAGTTTGTTTGTTTGTTAACTTTTCGCTATCAAAAGGGTTTAACGTCATCTGTGTTCGCCTGTCCACTGTTGATACATTAACTGGCTCGTTAGGGACAGCCGAATGCTTGCCTTTCGGCCCTAAAGGGAAGGCAGGGGCAGATCATAGACAATCCCCGCCAGGAGGCTTTCATAAGTGCAGATTCAACGTAGGACGCTCAGTAACGGGCCTCACCCAAGGAATCGTCACATCCTGCACATGGCTGCTTAACATCACTTCCGTAATTTGAGCCTCTCGTGCACCCTAGGCTGCACCTTCGGAGGCCACATAGATGCAGTTCGCAGATTTTGATGACACCCACATGATATACGGTCGAGTGAGAATTTCCACCAAATTAATTTGCTAGCCACGCAATATTCCAGTTGACAGCCACTGTAAAGTTTTCCACCTGCAAGCTTGGGGGAATGTATTTGCTGAGGGATGCATATGACTAATCTATAGTCGTTATAGCTATCTGCGCTTGGTATAGTTTTTGCTATGATAATTAGCAGTGAGAAGGAAATGTCATCAATGAACATCACAGTAAAAGGGCAGATACCAGAACAAGTAACAAGTTTCTCCTATCTTGGACATATAATAACAGATGATGGCAGAAGTGAAATAGAAATCCAAAAGAGAATAGGAATGGCCAAAAATGCTTTCAACGGCATGAAATCAGTATTAACATCTAGAGAGATTAATAACGCATTAAAAATGAGAATTGTCAAATGCTACGTATATTCAACGCTACTGTATGGCGCCTAAGCCTGAACATTGAACAAGCAACTAGAAAGTTGCATAGAAGCCCTGGAGATGTGGATATACAGACGAATATGGCGTTTCTCATGGAAACAAAAACAATCAAATGCAGAGGTTCTAGAAAAACTGGGAATGAAGAGACAGTAGATGAAAGAAATAAAGAGGAGGCAAATGAAATATTTCGGCCACTTTAAGAGACATTATACTCTTATAAAACCATACTGGAGGGCAGGTTTGAGGACAAACGAGCAAAAGGTAGACAACGATACAAGTGGGAGGATAACATCAAGAGACGGACGAACATCAGCCTGACAGAATGTACAGTCAAGGCGAGAGACATACAGTGTTGGAGATCCATTGCAGCCAACCTTCATTGTGCAGACGGCACCTGCTTGATTGATTGTTAGTTTTTGCGACTTTTAAGGCATTTCTAAATCTTGGATCTGTGGCTAAGGGCTTGCGAACGCGGTTTGTGAGCCCTTATACCCGGGTTCGAAACACAGCTGTGCTGTTTTTTGTTTTTTTTTCAGAAAAGGTATAGGAGCCGGTCGTTCAGAAAGCAATGGCAAACTACTGAACGTAAAATTTGCCCAGGAATCACGAACAGCGAATATGCTGGGGTTGACTGCTACGTCCTGTGAAGGACATGCAACTTAATTCTTTTTTGTTTTGTTTTAAATCTTCTGTTGATAAGGGTGTAATAAATCTGGATTCTGATTTTATTGTCAGGACTCCTCCATATCCAAAATATCCTTGAATGTTAGTGAATAATAATCGTTCCATGCTCTTTTGCCGACTGTACAAGGCTGCAACATCTTTCATTCTGTTCCATTAGTCTAAACTTGCCTACTGTTAATCAGTGCTGTTGATTCCCAACTTTATCATTAATAGTCACCCATTATGATATTTAATTCTGATTGCTTGTACTTCTTGAAGTCATTCACCAAAACATTATAAAACTCATCGATGCCGTAATCACCGCTATCTGTTGTTGGTGCATAAACTTGTATGATGTTGAGATCAAAAATGCCTGCCACTTTACCAGTAATATTCTGTCTGACACAGTCCAATATCCCCCGACAGTTTTGATCCCTCCATATCCATTATAAGTGCTTTTTTTTTTTTTTTTTTTTTTTTTTTTTTTAGCATATCCTTTACAGGACTTAGCTGTCAACACCAGCATCTTTCAGCTGTATGTTGATCTCTTGGCAAGATTACGCTCAGTAGTTTGCCATTTTATAAGTGCTACCCTCACTTTTTTTTTCTCTCCACTAGAATGGATAATGTTATATTCCTTGGATGTTATCATGCCCATTTCTTTCCATCTAGTCTCACATATGCCTAAAATATTAATATTCAGTCATCTTATTTCTTTCTTAATGTTATCCAATTTGCCATCCCCACTGATAGTTCTAACGTTCCACGTTAGCACTTTAAATGTTAATCTTTCAGCACGCAGTCACTTGATGGCAATCTGGAATCACCTGGTGGACATGACTACCCCTACCAGACGAGGCTGCTCCTATGCAGCACGCATTTGCGTCTTTTCTATGATTCTCTATTACACAAAACATGATTTTCTTGGTATCACAACGGCCTTAACTCCCCCTTACACCTGTGGCCGAAGTCAACACACACAACATTCTAAGCACTTATTTGGAACATTTGTTTAAAAATCACGTTTTGTTTCTTCAGGGGTTGTGAAATTGTCCATGACTTTCATTCTTATATTGCAAGAGAAAATAAGCATGTTCCCAAAATCTTTAATCTGCTTGCTGTCTTTATGCATCGGGCTCCTAATACTGTTTAACGTCTGCATAACTATGGCTTGTCTATGTCTGTTCCCATATTTGTTTTTATTCTCTCCTAGTTACACGTTTGCACTTAACGCGAATACATTTATCCATGTAGCATTAATAGTAAGACCTCTTTTCAGGACCGAGATCAACGGAAATAAGAAGGAGCCAGGCATGAATACACTCAAAGTCCTGGCATCGTCATTACTTGAGAGTGTCAAGTTAAGCTAGGTCAGGAAATACACCCGTTCACGGATTAAGTCCTTGTTTACTTTACGATGGTCTAATGGCTTACATTAGTCTATGACGGAGCAGTAATCTGCTAACTCCGTTTCTTCTGCTACCCTCTATTCCCAATTGGGGAATACACACTCAACCAAACCACGCGAAGATGTTCTAGCTTGCTTGCTTGCGTTCGCTGGCTGTGAACTCCAACGCGAAGTCCTGTATATCGGATGAAGGCATCCTGTTGTCCAACATCAGTGTGATGTCATACCGGACTGAGGTTTGCGTGAGTATCCGTTGTCCCATGTCTGGCTTATTGGTGTGCACACTGGTGGTTCCTCACCGTGCAGGCAGATACTCTCCGACTTCGGAAGAATCAGCGATCCTACTACGTTAACCAAGGACCCCGAAGGGACCTATTGCCCAGGATGCATGACTAGGACGTGTTAGTAGGTCTTGGCTAGTATAGAACCTGGCCCTGGTGCCTTGGAAACACCTCTGCGTCCCTATGTTCTAGCTATTGAAATATCCTGCAGCTCCCTCCTTGTTTTCCCTATATTATTTATCTCTGTAAATCTTTTCTCCGTGTGTTTTTATGTTTTCCCGCTATTTCGTTTTCATGTGGGTTTCAGACAAGAGAGTGTCTAGTTATAATGTCCTCAGGTTTTCTCAGTGTGTGTCCTCATTGGCACCTTGCCGTCTTGAGAGACGATACTTTGTTACATTATGCTTCAAAAGGGCATAATAACTACAACCTACGGCGCTTTCGAATGTGACTGATCAGACCAATTCGCGCTGTACATGTTCGTCCACAGTGGATGCATGTGAACACGTGGTCATTTCCACTATCATGCACCATCTTACGTCTCAAGCGCTCATTGTGACCTATTTGCAATCATCTTCTCCTTTGTCTTTATTCTGTTTCTGATATTTGCCCTCAATGCAACACGGTCGACTGCGACTTGCTCCAAATGTTCATTATTAATTCCTGTATAAAGCATGTCCCTGTTACACATATCTTTGTATCGTAGTAGAGGCCGACCCCGAGATCTCCTACCCGTCTGTAATTCATCAAACAAGATGTCCTTTGGTATTCTACCATCATCTATCCTCCTAACGTGTCATATCCACCTAGTTCTACGAAGATTGAGCATGGAATACACCGTCACACAACCTGATCTTTCCAATACTTCAGTATTTGTGATTTTGTCTTGCCACTTAATACCAAGAATTCTTAGAAGACACCGCATATGAAAGCTATTTAAACGTTTCTCTTGGTGTGAGTTAGTTGGCCAGGCTTCACTGCCATAAAGTTGAGTACTAAGGACACAGGCTTGAAAGACAATGACTTTTTTTATGGCAGAAAACTTCCTGCTCTCCCAGACTCTTTTTTGTTAACCTGATCATTGTTGTTGCTGCCTTACTAATCCTGAAGTTGATTTCTTGATCTATGAATAAGTTGCTATTTACCTCTGATCCTAAATCTAAACTGGTCTACTATCTCCAGTTCGGCTTCGTCAATAAAGATTGATGGTACCCCATGTGCACCTTGTGACATAATCTGTGTCTTCTTTTTGCTAATTATTAAACAAAACTCAGAACAAGCATTGGAGAATGCATATAGTAGACGTAATTCTTCCTCAGAGTGGGTCGTAACTGCAGCATCATCTGCAAACAGCAACTCTCTGAACAGTATCCTCCTAATTGTGGTCTTGGCCTTCAATCTCTGAGCATTGCAGAGGCCGCCATCTGAGCGTGAGTGAATGTATATACCACCATCCTGATCACGAACGGCATATTTAAGTAAAAATGGAAAGTGTATTCCAAAGAGAGGGGGAGCTAGCACACAAACTTACTTACTCCACTCTTGATTTCAAACTCTTCAAACATTGCACCATGAAACTTGATTATACCCTTCATGCCTATGTGGAACGATTCCACAATAAACATAAGAGTTGGTGGGCAGCCACTCTTCTTTAATGCCTTGGACAGATCCTCACGACTGACCAAATCAAATGCCTTTGTGAGGTCGATGAAGGCATTAAACAGTGGTTGATTCTATTCAATGCATTATTCTTGCATTTGTCGCAATGAGAATATCATATCAATGGTAGACCGGTTCCATCGAAAACCATACTGTGATTCGGGGTAGACTTGATCTCTCAGGACTTGAAGTCTGCGCAGAACAATTCTGGAAAATATTTTCCCAACAATACACAGAAGTGAGATAGCTCTATAGTTGTTACAGTCACTCAGAACCATATTGTTCTTGTAGAGCAGAGGTTCCCAAACCACGGCCCATGGGCCACTTGTGGCCCACCAGCTGTCAGAAAGTGGCACGCGAGGCCTCGTCACGTTTCTGGGCACTGAAAAATAGTGTCTGTGCCTGTCTGAAATAAATGAATTGAATACAGAATGGGAATTCTGCTGAACGATGACTGGCTTAATGACCTGGCATTTTTGGTGGGCATCACGTCTCATTTAAACTCTTAGAATTTTGTTGACGAAAGATAAGAAAGGTAAGAATGATATTGCACGACTTTTATAATTGTATAACTTTATGGCCCGCTTAACTACTGAAAATAGTTGATATAGCCCTCTGTTTAAAAAGCTTTGGAACTACTGTTGTACAGTTTTATGATGCTTGAATCTTTGAAATCCTGTAAGACTTTACTTTCTCGCCAGCATAGCTCTATTAGGTGGTGGAGCTATAGAATTAATGTGCCGTGACCACTCCTGATAACCTCTATTGAAATCAAATCCTTGCCTGGAGCCTTACCAGATGCAAGTTCATTAATAGAACACTTAACTTCTGTTATGGTAGGAAGTGTGTCCATGTGGTCAAGAGTTGGCAGGCCCTCTATGGCGCTGTGGGACTAATCCGCTGGTTTGGTTTCGCTTGAGTAAAGCTCCAAATAATGCTCTACGCATTTATCCATCCGCTGTTTCTTATCAGTGATGATTTCTCCAGTCAAGGTTTTCAGTGGTGCACATCTTTTGATTATAGAACCACATACCTCCTTTATCCCTTCATATGCTTCTGATGTCTCCCTTATCACTTGCATTTTGGATGGACTCACATAATTTGATCCAGTAGTCATTTGTCTGGCAGCCTTTTGCACATCCTTCCTAGCTTGCTTCAGCTCACTGAGAGTTGTTCTTTTCTTGTTTCTTAAGAGAGATATCTTCTTTTTATAAATAAAGGGCAACAGTGTATGGCTGTGTACCGCAAACAAGTCCTGCCTATTATTATCTACAGTGCCATAAACCCCTACCGCTGTTTTATAAGAGTTTCCTTAATTTTACCACACTTTTCACTTGCTGTACAATTGTCTGATGTATCAGTGAAAGCGTCTTCAAGTTGCTGTTGGAACTCATAGCACTTATTGGGATCTTGGGTGTTAATAATATTAATCCTTGGGCTAGATTTGTGTTTATCGTGTAGATTCTCGTTGGTCTCAATCTAACCCTTGCAACAACTAAAGAATGATCAGTATCACAGTCAGCACTGTGGTGACCTTGAGTTAATGATGTTTGGTTCAGATGTTGTCTCCGTGTGATGATTAAGTAAAGCTGATGCCAAAGGCTGGATCTTGGATGTTTCCATATGACCTTATGCCGCTTCTTTGTTTCAAAAAAGTTATTTCTAATACATAGGTCATTTCTGGTGCAATGCTCCAGCAGCCTTTGCCCATTATCATTCATGTGACCGATGTTATATTTTCCAAGGCACACTGGCCATGAAGTCGAGTCCTTGCCCACAAGAGCATTAAAATCACCGAGCATATACGTGTAGTATAATAGTTTCTATTGATTGACCTTTCCTCAGCGAGGCAAGTCTCCTACAGGCCAACAATATCAATGTTAAGACGATTGAGTTCGGCATCAATCACAGACGTTTTTCTCACATTATCAATATTCGCCAGGTCAGTGGAAAATCCTGGACACATGGTTCATATGTTCCAGGTTTCAAGCCGTAGCTTGAGGTGTCTATTTTTTTTCTCTTTAGTATAAGTATCCGGTGCATTGGTTTTACAGCCTCTTTATAGCCCGCGATTCAGATTTTGTCCTAGCCCCAAGCACCCATTGAAGCAGACAGGCTGTGGCAAATCAGCACCCAATTGGCCGGGGGCTGCCAAACTTCAGGTGACACTTGTAGGGGTCTCACGCCGTCAGAGGCTGCCCGTGGCGCCCAATATTTACGCCAATTGACAAGAACTTATAACCTGAAATTACTATCTCTCGCTTTGATTCCGAGACCTGTTAAGACCAGGGGTGGAATTATACCTCTCTATAGCACAAAGCCTGGGCTGAAATATAGAGACCATGTGTTGCCCGTTGTGGCATGATGTCTTCAGACGTTCGCATCCCCAGTCCATTTACATTTCTCAATACTCAGTAGTTAACCACGTAAGCCGTCGTGATACCCTAACTAAAAATAGAATCGTAGATTCTAGATCGAGAGAGGGTAGATGAATGGTGGGGTCTCAATTTGATTGGGTACCCTTGGGCTGGTAACGCTCCTTAATACATAATTAGCCCGCCAGTCGAAGCCTTGATTCCATCCCGTAAGGACGTGTTCAAGATGCAGTGGTAAAATTTGCCCAAAAGCATTCTTTAGGATGTGGTCATCTGCACTCCAGGTACCTAAATCATTTAATATGTTATGTGTAAACCTGATGAAGTGAGAGAGAGACGAATGGCCGAGTATTTTCTTGAGAAAATGTAAAAAGAAGACAGGACTTCGGTACCGTGACTCTAAAACTGCCGCTCAAAACCTGTCATGTCTACCGCAGTGAAACATTCTTACCATGTCTATTGTCTGTCTGATTTGATGATTTGCATATGCTTATGACTGTAAACTATGCTCAATGCATATTGCAAAACCTTTGTGCGCTCTGACCATTCGTTGAGTGCCTATCATGACCATTCTTAACCAAACTGTACATCGCTCTTGAGAGTTACCTTTGGCAGTTATGTTTCAGAATGTGTGATGCTATATACTGCATGTAATTTCTCCCTTATAATGGCTGAGAATGTTTGAATGAATGAGATGGTAATTATATAATTAACTTCTCATATTTGTAAAAGTAAAGACACTTATTATATCCATGTTTGCAGGACTGCATTGCACTGTGGAAATTAACCTACAGTGTCTGTCAGATGAATACATGGGAAGGCTCATGCTATTTGTCAGGGAAAATTCATGTTTTCTTCCATTATGTGTATTCCACATGTGAAAGCATTTCTAGTGCATGATTTCTGCCATACAATGCCTACTTCTTGGTGCTTAATCACACTATCTGTTCTCATGGTACACCGGTCCCTGTGATCTACTCATTGTGAGAATTTACAAGATAATTGTGTGAAGCTGCCTCTGATTAGGAGTATGTGCCTATGACTTCACGGTTTTGGGGATGAACCTGGTGAAAGGATATCACCCCAAACCCCCAAATAAAATTGCACTTCATCATCAGTGAGAGGCGGGTGTTCGAATATCACACTCCCCTTTCCCCTCCCATTCCTCTCTGAATCTGTGATAGTACTGTATAACTGTGACAATGGTTCAATAGATGTAAAACACATGTTGTGCCTTTGTTTATTAACAGAGAATGAGGAGGATGGGGGAGGCCTTTCAATTACCAGGACAACTCCAGGGAAGTCCTGAGCTCTAGCTTCAACTCCAGCTGAAAAGTCAGACTCCAAAAAGACCAAAATGAACAACAGGTTGCAAAGATTCAGCCTGAATCCACTAATTCTGGCCTATACAGATGGCACTGAAGAAAAGTCTTTCTTAAAAGCCTAAGACAGGGATACTCTCCAATTTTGTAAAAGCTCCAGGCTATATCTTCAAGATAAATTCAAGAAGAAACCTTAAGAGGAGAGATCACCTGGTCTTCAGCATGTCACTACTGGCTAAGAGTGGACATTAAAGGTGCACTTGGAGCTGACCCTATCACAGCTTAATATTAATAATGGCTGAAAGCTGAAGGAGCAGAAGTTAATAAATAGAGCAAATTCACAAAATGGAATGGTGTTAAGTCGGTGTGGTGATTCAGTTCCATCAGAAATCTTAGGAGTGATAGACTGTGAAGAAAGACAGCTGGGACATATTGTTTCTTTTTAGATCTTCCTCCACTGGAAAAGCAAAAGAACAGTCTTGGGTGTCAACTTCATGAACAGTCAAATTTAGGTGAGATAGACAGAAAGAAGAATGCTAGGACATATTGTTTCTTTTTAGATCTTCCTCTACTGGAAAAGTAAAAGAACAGTCCTAAGTGTCAACTTCATGAACTCACCAGTGAAAAGATAGAGCTTTAAAATTTCTTTCAAGATTGTGACAGCAGGGAATAGCCTGAATTGGAAAACCATCATGGGGAGAACTGTAACCTGAGCTGTCCAACACCATCATAGGTGCTAAAAGGATTAAACAGACCAGTGGAGCAGAACGTCCCTATGCTTGCCCCAATTTATGGTTTATCATGTGTTTCCCTCATTGACAATAGAAGAAATGATAGAAGCCTAAAGTGTTGTGGTGTAGGATATCTTGATGAAGTAGAGATGTGAAGTAGGAGAGTTTATTTAGATTGATGTTTCAGTGGGGATATTGAGTGATGTGTTTGGGTTTTCATAGATAATGTCACTATAATTTGCATATAAACATATTTGAGATGTAAATTGTTGGCAGAATATGAAGCCTGAGTCTTCACTTGACCTCATCAGACATTAATAAAGTATTAGTAGTAAGAGAACAGTTTTTGAGATACATGTCTCTGTGATTGTCTTGTACATTGTTGAGAAAGAAATGTCCAACTGGTGTCAAGCATCTTCATGGTGACTGTTACTCTACTGTTGCTGTTGGTTACAGAAATTGTGAAAGTCTGTGTGGTTGTTGTCAAGTATCTTCCATGATGTATGACTTGTCTAACCTGTTGGTGTGATCATTCTTTGTGAATGTTTGTCCAACTGTTGTCAAGATCTTCTCATGTTGATGTCTTGTTCAACCAGTGTAAAATACAGTTGTTGTTGTTTATGTTCACTGCAATGGTACAATTGTCAATGTGATCATTTGTCCAAGTGTCTTGTGTCACTTGAAATAAGTAATGAGATCAAAAATGAGGTTGGCGACCAGAGCACAGTCAGCTGGAAGATGAGAGAACTGCTTTCATTGGTTACTGTGGCTAACTGCCAAGATCTCTATATATATATGGCCTAGAAGAGAAATCATCAATAAATAATTCTGTGTAGAACTTAACTTAGGTCTAATTTCTCACAGTGGGGGTACTCGATGAGCCAAAATTCTGAATGGTTTCTCTACAAGGGTTATGCGAGAATAAATATCAATACCTCTAGACAACACTTGCTGTTACTAACCTGTATCTTTTATAGAGAGATATACTTTATAGAACTTCACTCATTGGAACTTCTGTAATTCTCTATAAACCCACAAAAAAACCTCACACCCGTGCTGTATAATTTTTCTCTAGGCCTGCCTAGTTCACCCCAGAGGAAAGTTAGCATCAATACATCTGGAACAAGATAAGCTTCAGAAGCTGCCGAATCAACAAAACAATGCTCTAACTGTCCACCTGTCGGAGCTTCGATCCTAGACCAGCCGCCAACCAAGGCTTAGGGCCTGGTCTGCCCTGTCATGACATTTTGTCTTTAGGTTGCATTTCATCGCACCAGGATAAGGCTTGTATCCTCCCAATTGCGCTCCTCTACCCGAAGCCGTTGACACAATATGGCGTTTATGCGTTTGTTTTTTTTTGTTTTTTTTTCTTCAGGAGTTGAGATTAACACATTGAGCACAACCCACCATTGGCAACGTTGATCATATTCCGGTACGAACCTAAGGCCTTGTCCACGTCAGTTTGGAAGCAGTAGACTCGAGTTTCGATCTCGTTTGAGCTCGTCAGTAGTGCACATCCTTGACTGGACCCGGGATCAAACCCGGATCACTGGCGTGTAAGGCGGGTGGGTAATCACTAAACTATTACTAGAATATCACAACGTCACCCATTCACTGGCACAGGAATGGAGCATAATGGGGACGACCCGTTGCTGTGAAGTTGGAACTGCGACTAACTAACTAACTAACTAACTAACGTCACCCATTGTAGGCTGTAGCTCAAAACTTGTCTGATCGCCGCGATTGACATCCGTCAATTGATGTGGCCCCGAATTATCAGGTCTTCTCGACTGGCAAGGCACACCAGGCTGCCTAAGGTATGGGGGTCCAGTATGGTAAGCGCCGCCCAACATTCGGCGCTAACAGAAAGCAGGTAGTACCGTCTACTGTCATACGGTAGCTCAATCATATCTAAGATCTACTTGGGTCTTCTATACTAAAAGTTCTGTTACACATCTTTCATATAATGTTATGACTGCCACTAGATATTTGAATTTATTGATGTGGTAATTTTTACTTTTACGTGAACATAAAATATCGCACTTTGGTGCGGTCTTTATCTTTGACATAACCATTTGTTCTATATGCTTGATATTCAAGAAAAGTAAGTTTTTATTCAACCTATATTAATACAGTGTCCAGCAATTGCTGAAGATCTGTTCGTTTTCAATTATTAATATTGTATCATCTGCATAAAGTATATGGTTTAATCTTTGAGCTCTCTCAGTCTCTCCCTCCCTCTTCCCTTCTGTCTCTCTCTCCTCTCCTCTCCCTCCTCTCTCTCTCTCTCTCTCTCTCTCTCTCTCTCTCTCTCTCTCTCTCTCTCTCTCTCTCTCTCTATCTATTTATTTTATTTTTTTTTCACTATAAAGAGAGAAGTGATCCGAACTCAAAATACTTTTTAGTTTTACCCCCTTGCTGACATCTGTTCACAGTTGCTGACTTTATTGTGTGTGTGTTTTTTTTTTTAGATAATTTTTATCGCATCTACACTTTTCCAGCAACCATATGTTTTATTATTCTGAGATATTTCCCTTCGAGTTTAGTATTATCCAACAGTTTGGTCATTTCATCCTGCTTTACTTTATCAAATGATTTGGTGTAATAAGCGTTATTGTGTTATTTTCCTTTCCTTTCCATACTGTGTTGTATTAAATTTAACTTTTATTTTCCGTCTTGTACTTCTCATTATATTTCTAGGAAGAAGTAAGGTGACGAACGAACGAACGAAAATCTTTATTTTCAAAGGGTTAAGAATTGGGCACGCAGGCCCGTCTGACATTCTGCCCTTCTTCTCTATTTCCTCTCATACATTCTTTCATTCAACATCTCTTATTTCAATATAACATATATTGAACGTATTCAACATCTCTTCGTAAAATTACAAACTGACGTGGTTTGTGAGGCTGACTGTACAAGATTCTTAGCATGTAATTGTCCCTCGTCTTGTTGATAAAGCTAATAATACGCATTTAGCATATGGCTAGGTATTCAATCATTATTGTAAATATCTTTTAGCTGCTTGTTTAATATTTCTATTTTTAACTTCCACAGTACGTCTGTAATTTCTCTGCAGGTTCAGTCGTTTTTATTATCTTCATATGTTTCGTATCATCATTGACTTCGTTATATCAGACTGCTTCTGGTGCTGTTGGTGTTGATTCTTCGCTGGCTGTTGAAGACGAGGACGGATCACGTATGGGAATGTTCCGAATGCTTTGATATTGGTTCTTGACTCAATTTAACTCATATAAACTCAACTCATTTGGCTTCGTTAAGCATCGGTGGACCTTTTAAGTTACTTTATTCTATTACTACTACTCTTTCTCATCCTCTGCCTCCCGTATGTGTGTGATGTTCTGCAAAGGACATGTTACTGAGTGAATGAACTTCACATTACACTTCTAGGAAGAAGTAAGGTGACGTGACTTATGGGACTGATTGTACGAGTTTGTACGAGATATGCCATCTCATTATCATACTCTTTCACGAATGCCTTGCCTATCATCAATTTCAAACATCACGTGTTTAATCTCGTTCTTCAGCCTGTAAAATCACTGATTTCCCTGTACATATTTTGTGTATCTTTGATAGAATTATCGGCCTCTCTAGCTGCAGGTAATTTACGAGTAGATCACTTTGGGTTGATTTTTTTTTGGAGGGGGGGGGGGGGGGGCGTCGTACGTGTGTCGGCGTTCAGAATTTTATGGCAAACTTCCGAACGTAAAATTGCCAACAAATCACAGCCAACAAATAACTGCCAAAACATATTGAAGTTGTCCTGTAAATGATATATAACTAACTTTAACAGAATTTATCCCATTTCTCTTGCACTAATCGTTTAACCAATTATCTTTTGTTTTTCTATAGTGACATCTAACATTTTTCTTATCATATTCTTCTTTGATTTATTTGGTTTTTTTTCCGGGATTTGAGATTTAAAGATCGAGCATAACCCATTACTGGCAAACTGATCGTATTGCTATTTTTTACTGTGTTTGCTTTTGTCTATAATTGTTAAGATTTCTTCAGCCATCCATGTCTTTTAACCTGCAGGTTTTCATGTTCTTTCTAGTAATATTCGATCGACGCTCAGAGGAAAGGCGAGACGAACATACAATCAGATTGCTACTGGAACTATTAGTGTTGGAACTCTTCGCTGGCTGCTGAGAATGGGGACGGAGCGCTTATGGGAATGTCCCGAATGCTGTGATGTCGGTTCCTAAATCAATCAATCAATCAATCTAGTAATATTCAGTTGCTTGTTTGTTGGGTTAAGCTTCTCAGCATTCCCTATTGTTCAATTGTGCTTTGTAATCTAGATACTGCATTGCATCTCTTCTTTTACAATCACTCTGTATCGTTCTTGAATTTCATCCAACTGATGCAATGATTGCCCCTTGTATTTAAATTTATCAACTTGGTTAAACATTTTCCATACTTTTGTTATATCACACTTTGGTATTATCTTTATTCCCATTGTTTCTGTGTTCTTAATATTCAAGGAAAGTCCCTTTTTAGGCACTATCTGCTACTACGATGTTCAAACGTTGTTGTAGATATTTTGCGTTTTCAGATAGCAAAACTATGACATCTACATAGCGTAGATGGTTAAACCTTCAACTCGTACTTCCATTAATTAGTTAACATTTAATTCTCCTTCTGAGTCACTTCCGTAGGTAAGAACTCAATCATGGGCACAAAGTTATTCGCAGTCTATCGACCAAAGGTATTAAATAAAAACACATTTTTTTTACTTCTGCGTAGAATTTAAATTACTGGCGCAATATTCATATAGGCTACAGAAATGTCAACTCGGTGTTGAATAAAATTGTGAAATTCGAACATGAAATTCGTTTAATTCCATGTTTTACACAGAAGATCACCTAGGCGACGCAAAAGTATAGTTCACAACTAAATTAACACAATTTTCCTGCGGAAAAATTAGGTTGAGTTGGTGACTTTTGTATTTTGTAAATTAACCAATCAGATTTAGACTTGGTGACTAAATGTTGTTGTTGTTGTTGCTGTTTGAAGTTTAAAGTGTCATGTTTGCCTTTCTGTTCTTTCCAGTTAAAGATTTTAAGGCGACGTAGGTAATTTAATTACTGGAAGTAAAATATACGACCTTTCGCCACGTCTTGAGACGTTTTGGCTTTTTACAAATTTGTAATGGCATATGCCTCTTTTCTGAATTTGTCAAGTTAATTTTTATCTTGTTTTAATACATTTTAGCTACCGAAGGTAACAACTAACAAGTATTAAACGCGTTGGTTTTCATACTGTTTGTACTGTTCTATGCGCACTCATGCATTGCGCAGCCACCTTACTGTTTAGTTCAGTTTTCAAATTCATTATGTTGTTTGTCCATCAAGAATGATGATGACCATTCATTTCATCCAGTGGGGTTGAAGGTATGGAGCCGTGAGTTCTAAGATGGCTGATAAGGCCTATTTTGGCTCGAAATGTTCTTTGACAATGTGGACAAAGAATGCTTGACGTTTCTGGAGGAGGATTTTCTGCAGTGGTTTTTCTGTTCTGTATTTTCTTCACAGCTCTTGCAGCCCTGGTTTCCTCACTAGTGACTGCACCCTTGCGTAATAATGCAAACCACGAATTTCGGTCTCTGGCTGCAGTTTCCCAAGTGTCATGATGAATTCCAAAAGCATTCAGTGAGATTTTCAGTGTCTTTGAAGAGTTTCCTCTGGCAGCCTTGGGAGCAAATTCATTATACCTTCATCGCAAGTCGCAAGTATTTCTTATTATTGAGCCCATTATCATGCCAAAGTGGAAACCGTCGTATGATACTAATCTGAATATATAAATATAATGATCAATGGGAAAAGACATTTGTGTAGCTCAAGAAATCCACTGATGGTTCTGAATAGGCGTATTGCAAATTGTGCCGGTGTAATATTGTTTCAAGACTTTCAAATCTCGCAAATCATGAAACAACAGAAAAACACAAGCGGGGCTCGCCATCTTCTTCACAAAAAACACTTTCAGTAATGACAATAAGCAAGAAAATAGATAAAGTCAAATTAGCAGAGTTACACATTGCTGTTAACATGGCCTGCCATAGTGCCTTACGAACCATCGATCACTTAGGTGAAATAATGGCAGCCCATCGATCTGGCAGCACTGTTGGTCAGATAAAATTGCACCGAACGAAGTGCATATCACTAATAAGAAATGGTATTTCACCATCTTTAAAATATAATCTAATTCTAGATCTGCAAAACAAGAAGTATACACTCATCATTGATGAGTCCACTGATGTCTCGACCCAAAAATATTTATACATTTTAGTTAGATACCTCAGCGATAAAAGAAATGAAATTACTACTAGTTTTCTAGGTTTGATTCCAGTTAGGAGGCTACAGGAGAGAATATATTTAATTTGATTAACAATGAAATTGAAAACTGTGATAAAATCATTTACAAATTGCATTGGTGTTGCATCAGATGATGCTTCCAACATGGTTGGATGCAACAATTCAGTTTGGTCCAGAATGACAGATGTATCTCCTTCATGTTTCAGTATAAGTGTGTTTGCCATTCATTAGCATTGTGCATCAATATGTGATATATGTTATTGTCGATCATCTGAAAATTTTATCGGCTGATTTAAAAGAAAGATTTTCTGATTTGAAACAAATTGATTTCCCAACTTGGATGATGCAGCCAATGTTAGTGCATTTGTCTGATATTTCAAATATGCAGTATCAAGAAGGCCGGATACCTGGCCTAGAGGTTAGCGACTTTTCTCCGTAATCTCGTAAGTAACGTGACGACGGTGAGAATCAGTAGTAGTTCGAATCGGGTCGGTAACTTACGGGGTATGTGAGCCGGCTGCTCAGAAAGCAATGGCAAACTACTGAGCGCAATCTTGCCAAGAAATCAACATGCAGCTGAAAGATGCTGATGTTGACAGCAATGTCCTGTAAAGGATATGCAAACAATTTTAGTATCAAGAAGAACTCGCAGGAATGCAAAATGATGAGTCAATTAAAACTTTATTTAATTAATATAAAAGGAGCGATGGCATGGCTTTGTGAGGAAACCGAAATCAAATATCCAAATGCAACCACATGTGCAAGAGAACTATTGTTACCGTTTCCATCTTCATATCTAGCTGAATGCAGATTTAGTGCCATAAATGATTTGCTGCTAAAAAAAAAAAAAAAAAAAAAAAAACAGAAATCGGCTGGATATAACAAAATGGAGAGACTTGAGACTGAAGTTAACTAAATTGGAACCTGACATGCTTGCTTGCTTGCTTGTGTTCGTTGGCTTGAGCTCCAACGCGAAGTCCTGTATGTCGGATGAAGGCATCCTGTTGTCCAACATTAGTATGATGTCATACAGGACCTGAGGTTTGCGTGAGTATCCGTTGTCCCATGTCTGGCTTATTGGTGTGCAGAATGGTGGTTCCTCGCCGTACAGGCAGACACTCTCTGACTTCGGAGGAATCAGCGATCCTACTGACATTGGCCAGGACCCCGAAGGGACCTGTTGCCCAGGACGCTCGACGAGGACGCGTCAATAGGTCTTGGCCAGTATATAACCCGGCCCTGGTGCCTTGGAAACACCTCTGCGTCCCGAACCTGACATAAAATCTCTTTGCAGCAAGCATCAAGCGCAAGGATCTCACTAAATTTAAATAATAAATAATTACTAATAATTAAAATAATATAGAAAAATCTTTCATTAAAGTTAATATGTACTTGAATTTCAGTTCTCCATTATATGTTTTGAAAATTTACTTACTATGTTTGCTCAATAATTCTAGTGATTTCTTCCTAAAACCTATCATTCAAGTTTATTTAGTGAACATTTCAATTTTTGAATATTAAAAATTATGTATATATTAGGGGGGGGGGGGGGGGGGAGGGATAAGAATTTTAGAAAGGCAAAGGTGGGGGGTAGCACAAAAAAGGTTGTGAAACACTGTTCTAAGGCATTGATCATTTCCGTTGTGATGTTGTCTGAACCGGAGTGGGTGGAGGAGGGGAATCATGCCAGTATTTATATGGTTAAGAGCATTCAGAACTTCCATCTTCAAAATTATTGGTATGTTATTATTATATATAATACTAGCTGACCCGGCCCGGCTTCGCCCAGGCCCTGGAGGGAATCTATCTATCTATCAGTCTGCTTGTTTGTCTGTCTGTCTGGCTGACCCGGCCCGGCTTCACCCAGTCCCTGGTGGGGAGCATCTCATTTAATTCATATACGTAGTCATATAAGCTCTCCCGTTCCCGACTGTCTGTCTATCTGTCTGTCTGTCTGTCCCGGCCCGGCTTCACCCAGTCCCTGGTGGGGAGCATCTCATTTAATTCACATACGTAGTCATATAAGCTCTCCCGTTCCCGATCACCCAGTCCCTGGTGGGGAGCATGTCATTTAATTCATTCATATAAGTAGTCAAATAAGCTTCCGTTCCCGACTATATGTCTATCTATCTGACCCGGCGTGGTTTCGCCCAGCTCCTGGCGCACAGTAACTTAAAAGAATGTCCTTCCACACACCATTCATTATTTTTAATGAAAACTGTTTTTAATCACCGACATGACAGTTGATAAGTTTTGTAAGCAGAAAAAGATGGGTTAAAATGTTATGCATAATGCATTATTTTTATGCAAAATTTAAAAATACCTTAAAGATTATATCATTATTTAGTATAACTCATATGCCTAAAAATAACTATAGACAAAGAGTTTAACAATAGTGCAGGTAAGTCCAACAATATGACTATAAAGTATATAGAAATGTTATTAAAAGTTATGCCCCTTGAAATAACTTTTCTAAAGTGAAGTCCCCCTGCTATATAGACATTATATAATGAAAATGGAAAAGTAAATGTTATTAAATAAGTGGAAGATTTTACATTAAGATATTATTATAGTCGGTTGCACAGGAATGAAAGGAAGACGTGTAGAAAATTTCATCTCAATCGGATGTACCGTTATCGAACGCATCCAAGACCCACAAACAAACATACACTCTGTTTTATAGATATAGATCATACTGTTCTTCTCTTGTGTCATGATAAGGGGTTTTCACATATTCTGACCATACATGTAACATCTGATCTGTCTCTATTATAATGTTTCCATCTATTGTTTTAGACAGCCTATTGATGTGCGTGTTCTTTTATTAGTAAGCTCCTGAATTATTTTGCGTATTAATTTGGTATTTTACTAATGTATTGTTTTTCAATGGCTTTCTCTAGCCATGCTTCTTTCGCCCCCTTACATAATGTTCTCACTTTTCTGTGAATTTTTTGATATTTGTTATTACTTTTGTTGTCTCTTCTTGTTTCCATTAGTTGTAAAATTTCTCCAGTTATCCATTTCTTACGACTCACTTTCTTTAATTTTGGTATAGTTGTTTCTGCAGCCAAACTGAGTGAATTATTCAACATTTCCCATTGTTCATCCACATCTTGAAATAGGATTTCTAGATCAGACAATACATCAAATCTGTTCTTTACTTCTATATTAAAATTGTCTTGTATTTTCTTCCCAGTTTTCAATGTACACAGATCATACTTAGTACTTCCTTGTGTATATTTGACTTTTAAAAATTTTACCATCAATCTGCCTGTAAACAGTCGGTGATCACTGTAACAGTCTGCATTTGGAACTGTTTTTGCGATTGTTAACGCATTTGAAAACCTTCTGCTAATCAAGATGTAATTAATCAGATGACTAAACCTGCTGTCAGGACTCCTCCATGTCCATAATCTTCTTGGATGTTACTTAAATCAGGTGTTTCCGACAGACATTTCATGTTCTTTTGCTCATCCTACAAGTTTGTATCCTATTTTGTTCGGTGCTCTCAAACCATGTTTGTCTACTGTACACCCATCGCCTTGATTTCCAACTTTCGCATTGAAGTCACCCATTATAATATTTTTTTCTGAAATTTTACATTTCTTCAAAGCATTCTCCATGTCATTATAAAATTCCTCTATACTATCTTCACTGATATCTCCTGTTGGGACATTTATTTGAATAACGTTTGTGTCAAACGGTCTGCCGATTAACTTTACCAATAAAACCCAGTCTGACACTGCTCAATATCCTTTAACAGATTTTGATGTTTTCAGATCCAAGATAATTACTACACCTCTTTGCATTTTTTCTCCCCCAGAATATATAATCTTAAAATTCTCTCTTGTCTTAATCCCTGCCGCTTTCCACATTGTCTCACACATTCCTAATATGATGATCATCTCTCTTCTATTTTGTGTTTGTTTGATGTTATCCAATTTGCTGTCGCCGCTTAGAGTACGAACATTCTATGTTGCCAATTTCAGTGTTGCTGTCCTTTTCTTGTGACGCTCTGTGATTTGACGAATCATGATGTATTATATGCCTTTAAAGAAGGTAGTTTGCCGTTGCTTTCCTTCCTGGCAGTGACCATACTGGCCGGTGGCCTTAGACATTGTCCCGTTAAAGAGATACTCTGTCTATCGTCGCGAAACTTGAGACCATAGCCAACAACTATCTGTCGGCTGCCCTCAAAATTTCATCCACCATTTGCGCGTAGAAATCAATTATTGCAGTGAAAATATAATGAAATCTTTGTGACATCTATTTTGCAGGAGGTCGTGACTTTGGTGAATAATTCACGGGATAATATCACTGACTGCTGTCTTACCAACGCACTACGAGCAGGCTTCATGGACAAGAAAAGCTCATTTAAGGAAAGCTTTATTGCTGGACATGAGATAGGCCTACTGGGGCCAATGGCTCTACAGAAAATGAAGTCGCAAACGTTTCAGGCCAGAATTCGGGATTTGGAGTGTTATGATGGTGTTCCAGAAGAAGATGAAATGATTGTATTTGAATAAATGTGGAATTTTGCACATGAATAAATTTAGATTTTTGTATCTGAAAAAAAAAAAAAAAAAAAAAGATTCCCCCGAAAGTAAGCCTTAATGCATATTTTTGAAGTAAAATTAATATAAGACCCTGTCTTAATTTCGGAGAAACACTGTACTACTACTACTGCTACTGCTGCCACTACTACTGCTACTGCTGCTGCTGCTGCTGCTACAACAACAACAACAACAACAACTACAACTACAACTACTACTACTACTACTACTACTACTACTACTACTACTACTACTACTACTACTACTACTACTACTACTACAGCTGCTGCTGCTGCTCTTGCTGCTGCTGCTGCCACTATTAATACTACTGCTGCTGCTGTTATTGTTCCCGCTGCTACTGTTGACTACTACTACTACTACTACTACTACTACTACTACTACTACTACTACTACTACTACTACTACTACTACTACTACTACTACTACTACTACTACTACTAAGATTACGTTTTGTTTTTCTTTTCCTGTTATCTTAAAATGGCCAGTGTCACATTATCAAAAGTTGTGTGGAACGTTCCCTAACATGAATCTCACAGGCCCTGCTTTTAATTGCCGTTTCATTCTTCTTTTTATATACCTTACACATTGTATTATCACCCATATACTTTATTTTTGCCTATGCCATTTGTCATTATCCCTACAAGCTCATTCGTCGTTAAGTGTATTGACGAATTCTTTATCAAGAGGTCAATTATCTCAAATTCTACTGTAAAACATTAGGCGAATGGAGAACTTTGTCTTCAAGCAAATTCCCGAGAATTATAAAATCACAACAATAAAAACTTACAGGGAAGTGCAAACCCAGCAAGAAGATTTCCTCAACAAAACGATACACGATACGCACGGAAAATTAACGCAGCCTAAGGTAATGCTATTGTTATTTAAAATGTCAATAAAGTCCCTAGACAAATAACGGCGAAGAAGAACAAAAAGAATGAGATATGACATTAGAGGTATTAAATTTGATGAACCCCAGTGTCTGTAAGTGGGTCGATTATACGAGTATTAATCAATCTGAGGTCTCGAATGGCAGATCAATTTTGCCGGAAGCGAGGACAGAGAGAAACTTTTAGTGCAGGCAGACAACTGCCTTTAGCACATGGTTGGGCACAAAGCAGTATACTTACTTTCTAACGCTCGTCCTAGCATTTCAAGCAAATTAAATATTGCCTGGCTAAATGGAGTCTCGGGAAAATATTTTCAATGCGCTGTCTTGTTAATTCAGTGGTCGGGTTCAGTCTCCATCAACTGAGGGATTAATTTGTCCGACCAATACGTCTTTGAGATTAGACCCCTAATTGTATATTACGAACCCCCAACAATTCAGAATTGTCCTGGAATAAAAGACGGCAAGGATGGAAACTGAAATCCCCACGTCATTATATACTGGCCAGGAATATGTGAAAGCTGAACATTTCACACCCCCCCCCCCCCCCAACAAATACTGCGAGGACTATCATAATACCATAATCATAATTGTGTAGCGATATAGGGTATCCCCTATCGCACTAGAATTAAGATGCTCCCTTCCTTAAGTACCCGTTTGGCCACCCGATCAGGGTTACGCGAAGCCATAGATGCAGGTGGTGGATGGAGTTGAAGAGCAGCCGACAGATAGTTGTTGGTTATGGTCTCCAAATTTACAATGATGAGGCATTGGACCTCTGTTTTGGGGACAATGGCTACATTCATCGATCAGTATGGTCCCTGCTAAGAAGGAAAGCAATGGCAAACTATCTTTACTGATGCTAAGATAGTCATGAGAATCAGAGAAACTGTGTAAATTGGTGTTCCATTGGAACAGCCACGCCCGGTAAAGGTAGTCATGTGCACCAGGTGACTCCAAATCGTCAGCAAGCGAATGAGAGTGCAAACTATTACCAACATTCAAAGTGGGAACATGGAATGTTAGAACTATGCGTGAGAATTGCAAATTTGATCATATTGATAAAGAAATGAGAGGACTGAATATTAATATGTTAGGTTATGTGAGACCAAATGGAATCGAATGGGTATGCTAACATTAGACGTAAATAAATAATCCATTCTGGTCGAAAGAAACAAAAAACAGCGACGCTTAGCACTTATAATGAATATGGAGACACCAAAATCTATCGGAAGATATTAGACTGTGTCAGGCAGAACATTACTGGTCAAGTTAAGTGGCAGACATGTTTATCTTAACATTATACACGTTTATGCACCAACAACAGACAGAATTGATGACAGCATCGATGGATTCTATAACTATTTGGAGAATACCGTCAAGAAATGCAAGCATTCATAATAAGATATTATACGAAAAACACCGTGGAATGATTGCATGGGGCCATTCAGCGACACAGAGACTGAATGTGACAGCAATGGTCAACATATACTCAACATATGCTCCGAACACAGTCTACTAATAGCAAATAGTTTCTTTCAACATCGTCGTAGCCACACCAAAACCTGGTATAAATGGAATGACATAGACCAAGCATCTCAAATTGACTTTATTCTAATTACGAAATCAGACAGAAGGCTACTATTAGATTCAAGAGCGTTCCCAAATACAGATGTTGATACTGATCACAAACCAGTCATAATATAAAAGATTTCAACGTAGAGGAAAATAAGAAGCAAAAAGGTCGCGTCTAGCATTCGTTGTCTCGGATGGCTGTGTGAGGTGCACCAAAATGGATCTTCCCAGCCAACACAAGTTAGCGAGGCAGGCGTTTCAAGAATGTAACCGCATCGTGCAGCCAGGGTCGTGGTTTGAGCGGGCAAAAGAGCAAAATTTGTACGACCGTTCGATAAAGTCTCGATAAGCGCCCACTCTCTCTCGATGAGTAGTGGGCCTGCAGTCAGTAAGCTGGTATAGCTTTGTTTTCGGTCAGTCCTGTCGGCGTAGCTTGAAAGCTCGTCGGTAGGCGTCCAGTGGTTTTGCATGTATCACCTTGTACCGGGAGGGCGCGCTTTAGCGATGCTACTCTTGGCTTGCGTGTGCGTGAATAGTCCGTCTATCCGATAGATATCTGGTTGATCCTGCCAGTAGTTATATGCTTGTCTCAAAGATTAAGCCATGCATGTCTAAGTTCACACTGTCTCACGGTGAAACCGTGAATGGCTCGTTACGTTAAATCAGTCGAGGTTCCTTAGATGACACGATCCTACTCCGATAACTGTGGCAATTCTAGAGCTAATACATGCTTACCAAGCTCCGACCCTCCCGGAAACAGCGCTTTTATTAGTTCAAAACCAATCGTCGTTGCCCTTCGCGGGGCGCGGCGTTCCCACTGGTGAATCTAGATAAATTTGTGCTGATCACATGGCCTTACGTGCCGGCGACGCATCTTTCAAATGTCTGCCCTATCAAATGTCGATGGCTCCCTCGATGTGTCTCCACCTGGCCGTGGTGGGGGAGCTTGGGTGTCCCATTGACCCCATCTGCTTGCCGATGGATGAAAACTACATATCGGACAGCTTATGGGATAGGGGCCAGACTAAGAGAGGCACAACCTGCTGCTCTGCAGGTAGACTGAGGATAGCAGTCAGAGTTTAAATCAGGCGCACGAAGGCAGAAATTCTGGGTCCGGACAATAGCCTAAGGCTCTCTGTCGAGAATTTAGGCTGAACGCCTCTAAGCCACAAACCCTCGGATCTGAGAGCCGGGCCGATACCCACCTACCGAAAAATAGATGTGGGATACTGAGCACGCTACATGCCCAGTTCTGATACTTGTTCGAAGGCTCTCAGCTGGGGGATATGACGGATTCCCGGATGAGAGGGCCTGGCCGTTTCTCGTTCACTGCTGCACGGAGGTAAGGTGCTGAGCCGGCAGCACATGTAGCCTACCTCGTGATCGAGAATGAAAATGCAGAAAGTGTCCCAGTCGAATGAAATGGCTACGAAACCTTTCTGTATCTAACTCATAGAATGTAGAAAAAAGTGAAAAAACGTCTCACTAACACGAAATGGAACGCACGGCTAGCGAATCCATTGCGTGGTCCGAAGTCAAAAGCAAAAGCTTACCGAGTGGATGTCGCCCGCAGTCTGACCGTTCCTGATGTGTGCTTGAGCGACCAGTGGCAAACGAGTTGCCCAACACATGGAAGTGAGGAACTAAAGCAGCCATGAGCAGGACGTCGCAACTCCTTGGGTGAGCCCAGTCTCAGAGCAAATGGATTACCATGGTCTGGCAAGAATGAGACAACGAAGAGTGACGAAGGGATCTGGCCGACGCTCAACGCTCAGAGGAAAGACGAGACGGATTTATAATCAGATTGCTACTGGTACTATTAGTGTTGGAACTCTTCGCTGGCTGCTGAGGATGGGGACGGAGCACTTATGGGAATGCCCCGAATGCTGTGATGTCGATTCCTAAATCAATCAATCAATCAATCAATCAGAGCAATATGTGCCGGCTCTGCAATTATGGAAGCCGCCTTGGATAGGCCCATGGTCTGTCCCTGCCTTCCCTTGAGGGTTAACCGTCATGTCGATGATCGTTCTATCTTGACCAGATGAGATGTGGGCGACATCACAACAATAAGTCTAACGTGCCTCGAAACCCGAGGAAGGCTAACCTCATTAAAAAATGTCTGCTGATATCAGAAGTGCCGTCCTACGGGTGGCAAATTAAAAATTGGCACTACGCATTTACGTCCGAGTGAAATGTCTCGTCCGAATGTCTCTCGTGCTAGGAACAGCTCTGACTACCTAGTTTCTGAATGCCGTTCTTGTTCGGAACAGCTCTGACTAGGTAGTTTTCCGAATGTCTGTCGTGCCTGGAACAGCTCTGACGGGCGCAACGACAAGCACATGTCCGAAAACTCGCTTAGTGGATACCGTCTGCAGACCTGTATGGTATGTGCGGGAACGAACCGGGGCGAACGAAATGCCCAATATATTGAAGTGAGGAATTAAAGCAGCCATGAGCAGGACGTGATGATTCCCTTGGTGAGCCCAGTACCAGAGCGTTATGTGTCGGCTCTACAATTATGGAAGCCACCCAGGATGGCGGTAAATGCTACGGACTGTCCCTGCCTTCATTTGAGGGATGAACGTGCAGTCTTCGACTGTTCCAACTTGACCAGCTGGGAGGTGGACGGTGCCACAAAAGTGAGAGTCTCCCAGGAATGCTAACCTGGTCAAAAATGCACGCTAAAAGTCGGATGTGTTGGCCTACGGGTTTCGGACCAAGGGTGCATAACAGACACACCGCAATCACATCTGAAAAAAACACTCCGAATGAACGCAAAGAAGAAGAAGAGAAGCAAAAGGGTAACAACACATGTCAACAATTATAGGAGGGTTCCAGAAAATACTTAAAGACGAATTCAATCAAGAAATCAAAAACCTACATAAGAACAGCCCTGATGACCACTCAAGCGTAGATAAGGAATGGACAATTTTCAAGGCTGCTATGGTCGACACATGGGAAAATAAATGTGGAACAAAGAAAGTAGACCAGGACAAAAGATTAAGAACAGCCTGGTGGAACAACGAAGTTAAAGATAGCATATTCAAAAAGAAAGTAGCGTTTAAAAAGTGGATCACAACTACATCTGAACAAGACTATGTTACTTATAGAATAGCACGACGTAATGCCAAACGAACAATTAGAGCATCTAAAGATGAATCCTGGAGAATATACGGTGAACAGATTGCGACCCTTAGCAAAGACTGCCCAAGAGAATTTTATAAACGTGTCAATGCAATGAGAAACAGAGATGCATGTTACAACCCAACCACCATCATAAACAGCAAAAGATGTATACCAATATTTAATCCACAACAAAAACTAGCAAGGTGGGCAGAATACTTTCAAGAATTACTTAACCCCACACATAACATAGAAAACCTCACTTTTGTGCCTAAAAGCCAAGGACAACAAGAACCAAATTTCATACCTGTAGTAGTCAAAGCAGTTATACAGAAAAGTCCTAAAAACAAATCACCAGGTCCAGATGGAATAACCACAGAAGCTATTCAGCCTGTGGGGAAACAGGAGTTAAATGGCTTACAAGACTTTTTTAATTTAGCATGGGAAGAAAGAAAAGTCCCAGATGATTGGCAACAGGCAATAATAGTACCAATATGGAAAAAGAAAGGCAATATGAGAGAGTGCGAAACATACAGAAGTATATCACTCCTGAGACATATAGGGAAAATGTATGCAAAACTATTAGAACAAAGAACTAGACCCTTAGTCAAACAGCAGTTAAGCAAAGTACAATTCGGTTTTCGGAAAGGTAAAAGTTGCACTGATGCATTATTTACACTTAGACAAATATGTGAAAAAACTATCGAATATAGTGACCAGCAGAATATTGTGTTTGTAGATCAGGAAAAGGCTTTCGATAGAATAGACAGAAACAAATTATGGACCAACAGCTAGAAAACATCAAAGCCATGTACCACTCGAGCTGAAGTGCAGTAAGAACACAAGAAGGTATATCAGAAATGTTCACAGTCAATACAGGAGTGAGGCAGGGATGTGTGCTCTCTCCCCTGCTATTTAATATCTACATGGACAGAATATCAAAAGAAGCAAGTCTTGACAGAACAGATTCAGAAAATTTAGAACTCTTTACTCCAGATGAAACAACTGATCCACAGGAAATAAATGAACTTCTATTTGCAGACGACCAGTGCCTGTTTTTTAGCGACGAGGGCAGACTGCAAAATCATATTAATAATCTGAGTTCAACATGCAGGAGATACAATATGAGTATAAATACAGCCAAAACCGAAGCAATGCGAGTTAGCAGATCGCCGGGCCCACTAAGTATACAGATAAATAGCACAACTCTGAAACAAGTTAAAGAATTCAAATATCTTGGAAGTATGATCACAGAAGATGGCAGATTGGACAGAGAAATCGAAATCAGATGTCAAAAAGCTAGTGCACTTACATATCAACTATCACCCTTACTGAAACATCCAAATATACCCTTGTCCGCAAAACGACAGATAATAAACAGCATATTCACACCAATCCTATGCTACCAATCTCAAACCTGGACTGTATCCAAATTACACCTTCGCAAAATCAACACCTGCGAAATGAGATGTCTGAGGAGAGCTAACAACTTAACAATCCGAGACCTAGTAAGAAATGCTATTATCAGACTGTGGGATCAACACCGTGTGCCACATTTATTGAAAGACAGAAGATCAAGTGGTTTGGCCATGTCGTTAGAATGCAACACCAGCAACTACCATCACTGGCCTTACATAAAAGATCATCTGCGACGAGACCACGAGGACGTGCAAGAAGAAAATGGATTGACGACATCTAAGACATTGTACAGCCACACGGAATGACACTACCCAGTGTCGCCCACCGGGCGCTGGAACGCATATTATTCCTCCCCACGGTGCTTGACGGCAGAAGTGGAAGATGATGATGAATGGGTGACTTTAATGCTAAAGTTAGAAACCAACAAGACGGATGCAAATAGGCAAGTATGAACTAGGACAACAGAATGAAATAGATTGTTGACTAGTACGGTGGGCGAAATGGCATGATAAGATTATTGGAAATATCTGGTAACACCATCACCCATGAATATTATGGACATGAAGGAGTCCTGACCATAAGCTATGAAAGCAGATTGATTACATCCTCCTCAACAGAAGATTTCGAAATGCCTTAAAGGTCGCAAAAAAACTATATCAAGCGGAGACTGCTACAGCAACCATTGATTAGTCGTTAGAAGCATACACACACACACACACACACGCACGCACGCACACACGCACACACACACAGAGCGTGAGAGACATAAGATGGTGCATGAGGTGGAAATAAGCGGGACATGATTGATACAGGCATTGATAATGCACATTGGGAGAAAGTGGCCGCTAAACGTGTTGCATGGAGGGCAACTGTCAGAAATGGAATAAAGACAAAGGAGAAAATGATTCCAGATAAAACACACGCAGAGCTTGAGAGACGTAAGATGGTGAATTATTGTGGAAATGACCATGTTTTCGCATGCATCCACTGTGGACGAACATTTACAGTGCGACCTTTCCTTATCAGTCACATTCGCCACCGCTATGGGTTGTAGTTATTAAGCCTTTTTGAAGCAGAATGTACCAATCTGTCGTCTGTCAAGACGGAAAGGTGCCATTGTATGTATATAAATTAAAGAAAGTCAAATATACACCAAGAATCACACAATTTTATATACAGGCACAGAAAAGTGAGGATATAAAAGATCAACGTAACGTAGAGGTAAAGAACAGAGATGATTCATTGTCCGATCTGGAAATTCTATTTCAAGATGCCAGTGGCCATTGGGAAATAGTTAAGAAATCAGTCAGTCAAGCTGCATAAACAACTATTCAAAAATTAAAATGATTGAAGACATCTTAAAACTAATGAAAATAAGAATAATATAACAAAAATAAAAATGAAAAATAAAATTAGAGCTTCACAGAAAAATTTGGAAATTGAGCAAAGAGGCAAACGAAGCATGACTTGAATAAAATTGCAGGATAAATCGAAAACTAACACTGTACCCGGAATACTAAATAAATGCACAAAAGAGTTCATGACATCTCTAAGATAAGAACACACACATCAAAATGATAATAGACACTGATCAGATTTTAATGCGTGGTCACATTATGTAAAAGATCTTTATAACGGTACAAGACAGGAACAGTATGATTTTCTAAATAATAATGAAGGACCATCAATTTTGAAAATGGAAGCTCAGAATGCTCTTAACATTATGAAAATCTACAAATTGATGGTAGTGACCTAAGACTTGTAAAACATATATTAGAAACAACAAGCTACCGTAAATAATTATAGAGAAGTAGGTCAATGTCAGCCTATTAAGAGAGATGTGCGACATGGATGTGTAATGTCTCCAGATCTCTTTTCCCTGTATAGTGAACACATTTGAGAAATTATGAAGATATGAGAGAAATCATCATAACGTCAAAAACATTAGATCTCTCATCTCATTTCGTTCCTCTTGTACCTTGCGGTGTCGAGGTGATGTATAAACTTCGTGAGAGTGCCCGATTATGGGCTTCATATATCGATATTCCCATGGACTCTGCTATTCCCTCCGTCCAACGTTTACGTGGTCGGCCTCTTCCTGTTTCCATCTGGTCTGTACATCATTTCTTGTTGTGGTATGCTGTTGGATGGTAACCTACTTGCATGGCCAAACCATTTGACTTGCTGCTTTCTAATAAAATCTTGTGCACTTATAACCCCCACTTTAGTCCTGATTTCTTCATTTCTGATCTTATCTCTTCTTGATACGTTGAGTATTCTTCTCAGGAACCTCATTTCTGTTGTTGTGATTTTTCTTTTCTCTTTTTCTGTCATTGTCCAGGTTTGGCATTGGTAGCATAGAGTTGGCAGGAAGATTGTGTTGTAAAGTGCTTTCTTAGTAACTATTGATACATGTTTGTTCTTTAGTCAGTCCGTTTATACTTCTTAGTTTTTCTACGAGGATGAAACAGTATTGGATGCAGACAATGACATCATCTGCAACAGTATGTAGATGCGGTTATTGTATACAGATAACAAATAGGGTTAGATTTACATTTTAGGAAAACACAGATTATGGTCGTCACTAAGAGAAGGAAATATCACAATGTAATATATAAATACATGGGAATATTTTTAAACAAGCGAACCGTTATAACCATCTCGGAACAGTCATAACATCAGATAGGAGGTGCCTTGAAGATAGAATAAGAATAGCTAAGGCGAAGTAGTTTTTTGCATGATGGAAAACATTCTGACCAATAAAACGATGTCAATCGCAACGAGAAAAAGAATTTTGAAATGCTATAAATAACCTGTGCTTTCCTTTTTTTTTTATAGATATGAGACGTGGACAATGAACAGACAAGCTGAAAAACATCTATTGACAATGAAAATGTGGTTTCTGGTGGAAATGCCAAGAATACCATGGAATAGAGAAACATCAATGAGCAAGGCCTACGAGAAACAAATGAAAACCGTAAAATGGTAAGAGAAATTAGACGTAGACAGTCATACATTTTTGGATACGTTATAAGAAGAAATACATTGCAGAACTGGGTGTCAATGGGTAAGATTGAAAAGAAAAGAACAAGGTGAAAGCAGAGACGTAAATATCTGGATGGCGTAGCCAGTATCATGGTCGAGACAAGAATAAGAAGCTGATCCATGACTCCGGTGATCGTGTGAGATGGCGAAACATGACCACCCACGCTTTTCGACATGGTACATAATGATGATGATGATGATGCTTCCAAGCAATAATTAATTAATTGTATGTCTTTCTGTCACCGTGTATATCTTTCTGTCACTGTGTATGTCTTTTTGTCACCGTCTATATTATTTTTGTCTGCCTGCATATTTTTCTACCAGCGTATAAACATCCGTGGTGGAACAGTGGCCAGTAATTCTTGCAATTTTCAGACTTTATTATAGTAGCCCGCTTTGCCTTTGGAGATTACGTGCCACGCAGGCTCAAAAGTTTAAATATTGTTTTTGATATTCTTTATGCGTACATAAGATACAAAACATTTTACTTTTTCTTTTCACATACGTTCATCTTCAGTATTATATTAACATCTTTCTAATTGTATTATTGCCATTGTGTTTCTTTTCTCGTGCACTCCTAATAGTTTTGTTAACGTTCTTGTTTCTTTAATAAGAAGAAGGAGATGATGATGATGATGATGATGATGATGATGATGATGATGATGACGATGATGATGACGAAGACAAAGAAGAAGAAGCAGCTAATAGTTATGTTAACGTTTTTGTTTCTTTAAAAAGAAGATGATGATGATGATGACGATGATTACGAAGAAGAAGAAGAAGAAGAAGAAGAAGAAGAAGAAGAAGAAGAAGAAGAAGAAGAAGAAGAAGAAGAAGAAGAAGAAGAAGAAGAAGAAGAAGAAGAAGAAGAAGAACAACAACAACAACAACAACAACAACAACAACAACAACAACAATAACAACAACAACTATAACAACAAGAGCAGCAGCAACAACAACAACAACAACAACAATACCAACAAAAACGAGAAAAACTTGTGTAATTTGTGTCTTACAATCACTTCCGTTGTTTTGTTGACTCGGCAATTCTGTTGATAATAAAAACGAAATTGATCCTATTCCGCGCTAGGAGGAGGACTGGGTATAAAATGCTAGCACAACATGTTTATGCGCCAATATTAACTTGATTGTTGATGTGGCAACTATCTCGTCTGCCTCTTTACTTTCCAGGATATACCCTGGTACCCGATTTAGGCAGGGTTGACCTGGGAACATAGGTCACTTGTGTACAAACAAATCCAACGGATTAGTATTCAAGCGGGGTAGCCACTCCGCTCATCATCATCATCATGTGCCATCCCGGTAAGCATGGGGAATCATGTTTGGCCAGCTTACTCGATCAACAGAGTCGTAGATCAGCTCAGTGTTCACTACGCTGCATTTTGAACAAATTAACTACAGGCCATTATATTCACGAAGACATAACCTTAGACCCAAACAAAGACGGGTAAACAAAATAAAAGTAAGCCGTATTTCTGTAGATATATAAGAAACACGTTCATATATTGCAGTAATAAAAGTGTCCCTTATTTCTTCCAAACAAATACAATAAAGAAGCAAGCAGACAACAGAAACAAGATAATAAATAAGTACAGTACACAACGTGTTATTTTTATATAATTTATTGTATTTGCAGCACACCAAATGTCAGTCAACGTCAGCCGTTCAGATTCTCACAACTGGTATAGTCCGAGTTGCACAATCGACATTCACATCCGGTGGCATCGAAGACTATCTCTGTGGGATCCGGGTAATCTGGGCAGCCTGGAACAGTGGCGACTCTACTCACTCGGCCAGTGTAGGTACACACAGGGTGGTGAGAGATTCGGTAGGGCATTAAGTAGTCGCCGATCTGAAAAAGATAAAATAAGATATTTACTGTAGAATCGATTATGCTTCAAATATGTTAACTGGTTTAGTGTAAAAGGATAATATGTTGCCAAAGTTGACCTCACATTTGAACAGAAGGGCGGTACATCGCCATACTAGGGTCATCGAGTTTTTTTTTTTTTTCTTCCGCAATGTCAATTTTCAGTGAATGGAAGCACAATATAATATTTGTTCATTTGATTATGGACAATGTCTGTTCCAACCCTACTTTTCGCTTGGAACTGAATACGTTAATCATCATCAATAGCAGCAGCATGTTCTATGCGACAAAGAGTGATCGACCACTGTTCTCCTGTGTCGCCGATCAGATCTTTGTTCTGGTCCCGACATTTCACCAAAAGATTTATTTAGGTGTTTATTGTTTGCGAATATATTAAGGTAAGGTATAGTGGCTTACATAATGAGCCGTCGCAGAACAGAGATTAGAGCAAATTGTTTTACCGATCCGGGGAATCGTGGGTTCAATTCTCCATAGAGGTAAGAGTTTGTTTTTATCTTCTACCATATTAACAACTTTTAAGTCATAATCATGATATACCCCTATTTCCCATTTTCACCATCCATTTTTGTTAGGTTCAAACCTACGTTTGTTTGTCACTGAAACTATTAATAAATATTGTTAAACAACGTTATCCAGACACAGTTGACGCTTTTACTTATGTTTACTGATGCAGAGACCCAAGAGTTGTGGATATACAGAAGAATAGGTCGTATTTCGTGGCAACTAAAACAATCACATGCCAGGGGTTCTGGAAAACTGGGAGTGAAAAGAGCATTGATGAAAGAAATAAAAAAGAGGCAAGTGAAATATTTCGGCTACATTAAAAGATATAACACTCATATATATATAAACCATATTGGAATATAAGGTTGAAGACAGGCGAGCAAGAGGTGGATAACAATACAAGCAGGAAGGGAATATCAAGAGACGAACGAAGAGCAGTCTGACAGAATGTACGATCAAGGCGAGAGACAGACAGTGCTGGAGATTCATTGCAGCCAACCTTCATTTTGGAGATGACACCTGATTGATTGATTGACTGATATCAATCGGCATTCTAAAATAAGACCACACAGACCGTGAATTAAATAGCTTTTTGTATATTATTACTTCAGTGCTCAGATACACAAACAGGCAGGTAAGCACACATTTATACACACAGAACCCCTTTCCACACCGTGGGGCATACTGGGTATATTGTGCCACACCCTTATCTTTAGACTGACATGGCACTAGTGGGTGTGTAGTAAACACTACACCAGACGCGTTTATTTACAATGACATTTACAAGTTCCAATTTTAGGCTGGGTCGATCTAGGGGACCAAGTCATTAGAAACATCCACACCTCGAAGGAAGTTCGAACACGTGACCACGGACGGGATCGGCAGGTAAGATTGCAAGCCACTGCGCCACCACGGTTCACATAGCATATTTATAAGCTGGAGAACAAACATTCTGGCAGACAAATAGATGTAGACGGTGACAGAAAGACACACAGGGCCACAGAAAGACATACAGGGCCACAGAAAGACATACACGGGCACATAAAGAAATACACGGGCACAGAAAGACATACAGGGCCACAGAAAGACATACACGTTGACAGAGAGACATACACGGTGACAGAAAGACATACAGGGCCACAGAAAGACATGCAAGTAGACAGAAAGACATACACGGGCACAGAAAGATATACAGGGCCACAGAAAGACATACACGTAGACAGAAAGACATACACGGTGACAGAAAGACATGCACGGTGACAGAAAGACATACAGGGCCACAGAAAGACATGCAAGTAGACAGAAAGTCATGCACGGTGACAGAAAGACATACAGGGCCACAGAAAGACATGCAAGTAGACAGAAAGACATACACGGGCACAGAAAGACATACAGGGCCACAGAAAGACATACACGTAGACAGAAAGACATACACGGTGACAGAAAGACATGCAAGTAGACAGAAAGACATACACGGTGACAGAAAGACATACGCGTAGAGAGGAAAACATACACGTAGACAGAAAGACATACACAATGACTGGAAGACATACACGGAAAGAGGAAGCCATACATTGAGATATAAAGACATACACGGAAACAGTAATACATACACACAATGACAGACTGACATACATTGTATCTGTACACACACACACACACACACAGATATATATATATATATATATATATATATATATATATATATATATATATATATATATATATATATAGATGGAATAGTATTTTTATTCTGCTACAGAGTCTTCTTCAGGCCAGAGAAGCATTAGCTGTCTACAAGTCTGATGAAAAGATGCAATACAAAGGTCCAAAACTGTCAGATTCGGATTGGGAGAAGATTTCGAAAAGACCACGGTCCTTCTTGTCGGTCAAGACTATGTTTCATGTAGCTGTGTATTGCCACTGCTATCATCGTTGACAAAGCATATGACCCTACACGATGATGATCCGGGCTACATAGCTAAATTTAAAGCAGCATCTTTTAATGACTTCAGTGATTGTCTAGCTAATATGACAAGTACTGAAATACTACATATTGCAACAGCACTTGATCCACGCTACAAGTACCTGACGTGTTTGTCAAAAGATGAAAAAGAACGAACTTGATTACGTATTGAACAACAAATAGCAGTTAATGTTCATGATGAGCAGATGACTGCTGCAATGAATGACACTGACATTGACAATGAAACTATATGTGAACCAAATGAAGTGAGAACTAGGCGAATAGAGTCTGAAATGGAGAAGAAAATTGTTGAATCGGTTAGCCCTTTACAATGGTGAAAACTTAATGAACATCGATATTAAAAATTGGCATTCCTTGCCAAGACCATTCTGTGCATACCGGCTACCCCAGTTTCATGTGAACGATTGTTCAGCTCTGCTGGTTATATTGTTAATAAGATACGCTCGTAAATTGAACCAAATACTGTCAACATACTCGTCTGTTTGCATAGTTGGTTATTAGATGACATATGAACAAGACAATCCAGTGTTATTTCGATGTTTGACAAATACGACTATAATGTGAGTTATGTGACTATAAATGTGTTGCTTTAATCGAAATTAGCGATTAATTTTTTTTTTTTTTTTTCGCGTTTCCATCCTGTTTCAGGATATTGCGGTCAACACCAGCATCTTTCAGCTGTATGTTGATTCCTAGGCTAGATTACGCTCATCAGCACGCCACGACTTTCTGAGCGACCGGCTCCATACTCTCATAAGTCACTTTTGCGATTCGAACCACTGCTAATTCTCGTCGCGTCACGTGACGAGAGTATTCGGGGTTAGCGGAGAAAGCTGCAAACTCTCGGCCACGAAGCCGGTGAAATTAGCGATTAATTAATCGTTAATTTTTCAAAAGTTAACTATTAAATTTAAATTAATCGGTCGCAACCCTAACATGTATAATTAACGCATCATAACGCTGTACAAGAACAAGGGCGATCAGAGCGACTGCAGCAACTATAGGGGTATCTCACTTCTGTGTACTGTTGGGAAAGTATTTGCCAAAATTGTTCTGCGAAGACTTCAAGTTCTTGGAGATCAAGTCTACCCCGAATCACAATGCGGCTTCCGACAGAACCGGTCTACCATTGATATGATATTCTCATTGCGACAAATGCAAGAAAAATTCCGGGAACAATATCAACCACTGTTTATTGCCTTCATCGACCTCACAAAAGCATTTGATTTGGTCAGTCGTGAGGGTCTATTCAAGGCACTAAAGAAGATTGGCTGCCCGCCAACTCTTCTGTCCATTGTGGAATCGTTCCACACAGGCATGAAGGGTATAATCAAGTTTGATGGTGCAACTTCTGAAGAGTTTGAAATCAAGAGTGGAGTTAAGCAAGGTTGTGTACTAGCTCCCACCCTCTATGGAATATACTTTTCACTTCTACTGAAATATGTCTTTCGTGATCAGGATGACGGTATATACATTCACTCACGCTCAGATGGCGGCTTCTAGAATTCTCACAAATTAAAGGCCAAGACCAAAATTAGAAGGGTACTAATCAGAGATTTGCTTTTTGAGGATGATGCTGCAATTACGAAACACTCTGGGGAATAATTACAACATCTACTATCTGCATTCTTCATTACTTGTTCTGAATTTGGTTTAACAATTAAGAAAAATAAGATTATGTCACAAGGTGCACATGGGGTGCCATCAATCTTTATTGACGACGCCGAACTGGAGATAGTAGACCATTTTACATATCTAGGATCAGAGGTAAATAGCAAATTATCCCTCGATCAGGAAATCAACATCAGGATTGGCAAGGCAGCAACAACAATGAACATGTTAGCAAAAAGAGTCTGGGAGAACAGGAAGCTTACTGCCAAAACAAAAGTCCTCGTCTACCAAGCCTGTGTCCTTAGTACTCTTCTTTATGGCAGTGAAACCTGGTCAACTTACTCATACCAAAAGAAATGTTTAAAAAGCTTTCATATGCGGTGTCTGAGAAGAATACTTCATATTAAGTGGCAAGACAAAATTACAAATACTGAAGTATTGGAAAGAGCACGTTGTGTGACGGTGTGTTTCATGCTCAGCCTTCGTAGACTTAGATGGGTAGGACACGCTAGGAGGATGGATGAATACGAAAGGACATCTTTTTTTGTGAATTGCAGATGGGTAGGAGATCTCAGGGTCGGTCTTTACTACGATACAAAGATGTGTGTAAGCCGGACATGATTGATAAAGACATTGATAATGCACGTTTGGAGCAAATCGCAGCTCAACCTGTTGCATGGAGGGCAATTATCATAAATGGAATAAAGACAAAGGAGAAAATAATTTCAGGTAAAGCACACACAGAGCGTGAAAGACAAGATGGTGCATGATAGTAGAAATGACAATGTTTCCACATGCATCCACTGTAGACGAACATTAACAGCACGAATTAGCCTTATCAGCCACACTCGCCACCGCCATGAGTTGTAGTTATTAATCCCTTTTGAAGCACAGTGTACCAAACTATCGTCTGTCAAGACGGAAAGGTGCCAATAATATATATATATATATATATATATATATATATATATATATATATATATATATATATATATATATATATATATATATATATATATATTTCCCGGTAACTTCCAAGCATTAGGACACTATAACTTTTCAGTCTCTAGAAAAAATCTCCTTTAGAAAAGACATTTCAAGCTGATTGCACAACGTATTCGGGCCGATGCCTTAATACGGGATAAAGTTTGAAAGAAGAAGACAAAAGTCAATTTATTTCCATGTTTAATTTTTAATTTTAGTTGCTGCATGTTACTTTATCCTTGCTTCTTGTCTTGTTATATTTATTTGTAAATTTTTAATGACTTATTCTTTAACTATGCGCTTCTATCGGCAGCAAATAAAAGACAACCAAGTATAAATAATGCACATATAACAACATGGAACTCGGTCATAAAACTAGAAAACTGCTAATCACTTAAGACACAGTGATCAATTACCAGGTTCATTGCAGAAGGTGTCTATCATCACGGACCACTGGAAGAACTCATTCTGTTGTCAGTTCTCTTGCCTCATGCATCTTTCATGCTCAAAGTCCTCTAATGTCTTGTACACACTTTCGTGCTAGTTCACCCTTGCCTCGTCTTCCAGGACAACGCTTAAAACACTGCCAAATCAGTGTTTACTGAGAATCATCATCACACTCCCGACAGATCCATGGGTGCTAATTAACATCAACGCCTGCACGTTTTGGGCACCGTTAACCAAACGCATTGTGCTCTTAACATGCTCATGTCTGGCTGCTCCCCATTTCATTACCCTTACTCTGGACAAGGAAGCAAATTCCCATGTGTCCTTACTTCCTAAGCAGGCACGTGGTCACCACCAATTTGCTCATTCTACGTCTGTTATGGCGTTGATGATGTCTGGTCCATCCATTGTCATTCTTTCCTCCATCACTGCCATGTACTTGCCGAAGCATACCAGGGTAAGTTAATAAGTAAGTCACAAATGGCTGTAGAAAAATAACTAAATATGATAACAACTTGAAACCAGTTTATTTTTATACATACATTGTCCCTTTAATTCTCAACATAATTTCCACCAACATTGATGCTTTTACGAAAGGAGACGAAGCCTTATTACAAACCTTTGAGAACACAGTTTTAAGTCGCATCGTTGGACCCATTATGGATACACAAAGTGGAGAGTGGAAAAGAAGAAGTAACAAAGACATTTATGATCTGTTCAAGTCCCCGCTAATCACTGGTATCATGAAGGCTAATAGACTACAATGGCTAGGGCATATAGAAAGATGGACGATAATAGGGAAACAAAACTCGCTTACACTCAGGAAATAAATGACCGTAGACCCCGAGGTAGACCAAGAAGACGGTGGAGAGATAATATATATACACACCTACAAGCACTTGGAATCAACGACTGGCAAGAGAAGGTCAACCAGAGAGACGAATGGAGACGGATTGTATCTGCAGCAAAGAACCTCAGTGGCTCGGAACGCTGAAGAAGAAGAAGAATTGGTGCATTTATCATGAGGAGCGGCTGGCCGAGTGGCTAGAACGCCGGGCTTTCATTCGGGAGACCCGGGCTCGATCCCTCGGTAAGGTGTGGGATTTTTGTTCTGTAGGGGGCAAAAATAAAATCCTAACCTGCACAGTTCGCGGCGACTGCACTAGCCAGGCGGTCTTAATGCCTCAGACTCAAAGACCCCTCTGCCATACACCGCAAGGTACTGTGTTGGCAGTAAACAACAGTTTGACAGTTGGTGAAAATTATGTTGAGAAATAAAGGGACAATGTATGTATAAAAATAAACTGGTTTAAAGTTGTTATCATAGTTATTTATTTTTCTACAGCCATTTGTGACTTACTTATTACCTGACCCTCGCATTACACTATTTATCATGGTGAATACAAACATAGTAATTTAAACGTATTCCAGTTTATAGTACAAACGAATTGAACACAACACAGTCTCTCTGTCGACTTGTTCAATATTTCTCATTGGCAAAACTCCCTTTGAGCTTCCATGCTGACAACGAAAATCACGCCATTTCTTCACGCCGCATTATGTGTTTAGTGCGTTTAGGTGCAGCGGGTTTCCCCTTTAAGTTGCACAACCATTCCTTTTTTAACATTTTACTTTGAGTTGAGCTAAGAAACGACATCACTGCACTCAGGACATTTCAACACGCGCTCCGTCCTCTTGTTTAACAGCCAACGAACTGATTGGAAGTTTTCCCGAGCTTCCCGCTCAGTTTTGAGATTAGTTCAGAACCTCTGCCGATTCCCCGCTATACCATTCCCTCCACATACGGGTCCTCAGTCTGTTCCACCGCTTTCTCCACCTGATCCCACAAGTGCCAGACCACATCTGCTATGCCCATAGGTAATCTACCATCGAGAGGTGCATTCCCATCCAACCTATCAGTCTATTCATTTCCCCGCAATCCCTGATGACCATGGCAGGAAATCCAAACAATTCTCACAATCTGTGACCTCTGAAGCCAGGCAAGCCATTCTAGACGAAACTTTCCTTTCTCCACCTTACTAATCATACTCCGTGAGCCCGTAATTAATGCAATATGCGTTGCAACGGTCTCCACCAACCATCGGAGGGCTGCTATTACTGCTTCCACATCCATTCTCATTCTGGAGGGTGTAGTCTCACATGCCAGACTCTCTTTTTTCAAGTAGCGTCCATTAGCCTTCGCAAGGAAACCCCAGTCTGTTTCTCCCCACTGACCCATCGATGTAGATCACTATGTCACCTTGATGTGTGTTGCCCAGGATCAGTTGTTGCACCTCAAACTCAGTGCGGCCCGCTACCCATTCTCTGCACTTACAACCCAGTGTTATATTACCTTGTGCTAGTCCGACGGCTGCATTCTGTATGCGCTCCAACCTGTCCAGCTGGCTCTTTGATACCATGGTTGACTCAAGAAGTAGAGCAATCATGGAGGGAAAAGAGGGTGTCCATAACTAATTGACAGAGGGTACGTAGAACAATCAGTTCAGTTGATATAGAATTGAAGGAGGCTGAAAGAAGGAAAACAATTAAAGGTGCAGGATTGTAAAATCCAAGCAGCAGAGGCCAAAATGATTCAGTTCAGTTCAGTTCAGCTGAGACGAATGGCCCCGTTCAACTTTCGACTATATTGACTTGGTTGTATTTGGGGCCTTTACAGTGTATCTCGCTCTTTTTTCGTATATGATGCTGCTTATATCTGCTCCCTTGAAATGGTTGAGTTACTGCAATTGAGTTCGTTTCATCCTTGTGGTTTTACATGTCTGGGCAGAGTCGCGCACTTGTTGATGCCTGGAGTAATTGTGTACCCACCCCGTCATATGGCGTTTTTTCCTTCAGGGAGCTTTACCAGTTGTCGTCTCTCCTGGTGTTCCACCTATTTCCCCGTCTTGGTCTATCTTTGAATCTTCTCGTTCTTGTTGATTTCGTGTGTCGTGGGCTGCCTGGTGGTTCGTTCTTGGTGTAGAGCGATGCGGATTCTTAGCCCATGCGGCTTCATTTGGGTAGTCGTTTTCATCCAATTCTACTTCTTCATCTGTTGCTTCTTCTTCTGTCTGGGGCTTTGAATTTTCTGGTTCAGGTGTTACGGTCTTGAGAAGTTCAATTATATGTTGGAGAGTTTCTTCAGTCCTGTCTTTCGATTTTTGAATTTTTGATAGCATTTCTTCTGTATGGCTCTGAAACCTGGAGTACAACGAAAGGAGACGAAGCCTTGTTACAAACCTTTGAGAACAAAATTTTAAGACGCATCTTTGGACCCATTAGGGATACACAAAGTGGAGAGTGGAAAAGAAGAAGTAACAAAGACATTTATGATCTGTTTAAGTCCCCGCTAATCACTGGTATCATGAAGGCTAATAGACTACAATGGCTGGGGCATATAGAAAGAATGGAAAATAATAGGGAAACAAAACTCGCTTACACTCAGGAAATAAATGACCATAGACCCCGAGGTAGACCAAGAAGACGGTGGAGAGATAATACATGTACAGACCTACAAGCACTTGGAATCAACGACTGGCAAGAGAAGGTCCACCAGAGAGACGAATGGAGACGGATTGTATTTGCAGCCAAGAACCTCAATGGCTCGGAAAGCTGAAGAAGAAGAAGAAGAAGAAGAAGAAGAAGAAGAAGAAGAAGAAGAAGAAGAAGAAGAAGAAGAAGAAGAAGAAGAAGAAGAAGAAGAAGAAGAAGAAGAAGAAGAAGAAGAAGAAGAAGAAGAAGAAGAAGAAGAAGAAGAAGATTTCTTCTGTCTTAGCCTTTATAGCAGAAATTCGAACGACATCCTGCTCAATCTTCTGCTGGACTTGCTTCGTTTCGTCCCGCTTGCGATGAACGGCTGTTATATGTGTCTCTTGCGTCTTGTCTTTTTCTTCCTCCATGCTTTTGAACTGTGATCTCAGGTCCTTCAGTTAGCCTTCCAGTTGCGCTTTGTCACTTTTTGTAAGTCGGTTGGTCGCATCGTACTGCCTCCTAACCTCTTTATATGGTAGGTTAGATTTGATGGCGATCTTTATAGCTTCCTTGCTGTCTTGGTGGCAGGGGCAGCCGAGCTACATGGCACCGTGGTTGCCTAGGCAGTTGGCGCACTTTCTGTTAGGGTTTGACCTCCTGAAGTCCTTGTCAATCTTGGCTTGCTGGCTTTGACTGTATGGACGGGGTCCAGGGCAGTATCTGCATACCTCCACCTCACTCTTACTTGTGGCATGGCTGTGCCAAAACTTCTGGCACTTAGAGCACTGCAGCACTCTCGGTATGTAGTGCTCTGGTACTTGGTCTTTCTTGCCCCATCTAATGTATTGAGGGATCAGTCGGTCCTCCGATGTTACAATGACGACTGTGGAGGGGATGTTGTTCTTGCCGACGATCCGCTCAGCACTGGTGATCTTGAGTTTGCGGTTCTCCCCTGTCAGCATTTCCCTGATCTGGTCGTTGGTGAGATGGTTCTTGACTCTTTTAATGACCCATCGTTTCATCATGCGGTGTCGGGTGGTTTCTGATGTAATGCTGTGGTGAAGCTTGATGTCGGCCTTCTCTTCGTGTGCAGTCTTCTTCATAAGCGCTGTGGTCTTTGGGTGTTTGTTGATGGAGACCACTACTCCATCAGGTGTCTTGCCCAGCTGGTAGATGCTGTTTATTCCCAGCTTGATTTCCAACAGGCTCGGTATCTTGTCTGTTGGTAGCGCCGACAGGTTGGCGCTTGTCTGTTTTATAGTAATTTGCCGGTGAAGTCCTCAGTTGTGGTTTCCTCCGGTGTGGAGGTTTTTGGTAAACTGGGCTGCTTCATCTTTGTGCTGTTGAAAACTTCACGGCTGCTGCTGGCTTCAGTTGAAGTTGTAGTATCGCGACGGGTGCGGCTTCATCTGGTGTAGAAGTGGTAGCATCTTTTAATGTTTCTTGAGGTTCTAGCGTTGTGCTGTGGCTCGCAGACAAGTTTTTTACTTGAATCTTCTTGAAAGTATTGGCGGCTTCCACGCTGCTCATTTTAAAATACGGGAGTCTTCTGGAGTTACCCTTGCCAGGTGCCATTTTCTCCCACTCGGCAGGCTTCCGATTAGGCGACTTGTTCTCGATAGCGCGACGAGTCGACTGTATGACACGATGGAGAAAAAAAAGGTTTTTTTTCCACACAAAAAAGATGAAGTGGGTAAAGTATATAAGTGAAGTCGGTGGGGATGTGACATTGGGAAAATACTGAAAGCTGCATAGACAGATGAACAGAAAGGCGCAGCCATGTACGCATGGGACAGTATACGATGACAACAATAACCGAACAATGACAATTGACAAGGACAATTGGGAGGCATTTCTTGCACGATTTCTAAAACATACTGATCAGCAGGACAGAGCTATTAGAGAGAGAGATACGGTCACAGAGACAAACTGAAACGGACCACCAGGAATGACTACTATGAAGACATGATAACATTTTAAATTTTCATCTCTCAATGTAACATATTTATCAACCGATTCATGCCTAGCCACTCTGTGTTATTTTTTGTCGTTTTAACAAGCTGAAGTGATTATTTTCTTTTCCCGTGGCAAAGGCTCCGTTGTCAAGCCCGCGTTGTAAAATGTATGTAACAGAACCGATCACCCCACAACGTAATGCCCTGGTACATATACATATATAATCATTAAGGCAGTATATGTCACTATAGCTCCTATACTTGTATCCTTCTATTCAATCACAGCATTTCGCCGGTAACTAATCGTCTGACCGACTCGTACCACCGGCCTAACGTATGTTATAGAATGTAAAACAAGTCAATTAATTCAGTAAAATCTCTTGGCCCCAATAACTAACAATTAAATGTGGCATTTAAATAATTTCAAGATTAACTGTTTATATCAACGGAGTTTATCCTTATTTACAGACCTCTTGTCATTAGGTTAGTTTTGTTTCGCTAAATTTCCGTTTGAAACAAATAAACAGTAATTTATGCGCTGTTCACGACGCTTGAAGCTCTATTTCCAGCACTAGATTAAACCGAGTCGGCGTTAATATTTATGGATGAAAAATCATGAAAGCCCCTGTATTTTCTGTTACTGACATGTGATAATCCTTGGTTGTCAAATATGATAAAATATTAATTATTCTTCTAGAGGTCAGCTTGACCGAATGGACAAGAGCGTTCGTTCTTAAACATCCGGTGTGCTGATGCCGAGGTAGCGGTCAGTTGGAATAAAATTTTGAAATTTTCCCTCTTGACTCGCAAATCATAAGTATCATTGAGTAGGGAGTGCAGGGAGTGGCCAGCAGGGGCCACGGAAGTGGAAATCCAGCAACTAATTCAGGATAATGCTCGCCCGGGTGATGTGATTATCTACACAGATGGTTCGGTGTTGAGAGGTAGTAGATGTGCTTGGGGTTTCTTGGCAAAGGCTAATGGTCGACGTTTGGTGCAGGAGAGCCTGGCATATGATAACACAACATCTAGCTTAAGAATGGAGGTGGAGGCAGTCAGTGCAGCTTTCCGCTGGATGGAGAATACGACACACACACACACACACACACACACACACACACACACACACACACACATCGTGATTGTAACTGACTCAGAAAGCATGCTGATTAGGGTGAGGACTGGCAAGCTTCGTGCCGAGTGGCTTGCTTCGCTTAGGAAGTCACGGGTGGCAAGCATCGTCTATCGGATATTTTCTCCGGGCATGCTGGTGTGTTGGGGAATGAACAGGCAGACAGATTGGCTGGCTCTGCAAAACTTGGTGGAGTATTAATGCATGATAAGGCAGACGTGGTTACGGCTTTGTGGGAGCACGTGTACACTTCGGAGGAGCAAATGGATCACAATGGTCTGGCAAGAATGCGACAGCATGGAGTGACGAGGGGATCTGGCCGATGCTCGACGCTTAGAGAAAAGGCGAGACGCACATATAATCTACTGGTACTATTGGGGTTGGAACTCTTCGCTGGCTTCTGAGGATGGGGACGGAGCGCTTATGAGAATGCCCCGAATGCTGTGATGTCGGTTCCTAAATCAATCAATCAATCAATCAATCAATCAATCATAAGTACCGTAAGTCGGAGTGGGTTCGCCTGGTAGCGAGGGACTCTGGCAATAGGGAAAGCTAATCCACGCGCAAAAATCAATCCAGTGCTACTAGAAGTAATTGCACACAGACAATACTTGAGTTCAAAGCGAGTGAGCGCAAACAAACATTTTAGTTTTTCGTACAAGCCATGCCATGTGGATATTGTAAACATGCCTTTGGACAGCCTTCTATCTCGTGAACTGCTATTTCTGGTACTGATGTTCCTCCATGTCATGATGTCAAACTGTGCAGCATCTTCTCTCTTGATCTCCCCTTGTTTCTCATCCCCCTGTACTTTCCTGTTGTGACGACATATTTCACCCGCCCCCTCCTTCTCATGCCATGCCCAAATCATGAGGACTGTCTTCTTCTAATTCGAGCAACCAGTTCTCTTTATGAGCTAACTTTTATCAAGATTGTCAAGACATCTTCACTGCCCTTTCTAACCGTCCTCTGTATTCTCATATTTCTATTAAATCACATAACCGCTTCCACATAATTCTCCACTTGTCTGCAAATTGTCCATGAGATCTGAGATCCATATTCTGAGATCTTTCCCATCAAAGTTATCTTCCAACATTTTAATCAGTTCATTATATTTTACTTTATCAAATGCCTTAGTGTAATCTATGAAGCACAAATATGTCTGTCTGTGTCTCTATTGATCTTTCTATTAGTGTCCGTAATATATATATATATATATATATATATATATATATATATATATATATATATATATATATATTTTTTTTTTTTTTTTTTTTTTTTTTCCCCGCGTTTCCATCCTGTCTCAGGATATTGCGGTCAACACCAGCATCTTTCAGCTGTATGTTGATTCCTAGGCTAGATTACGCTCATCAGCACGCCACGACTTTCTGAGCGACCGGCTCCATACTCTCATAAGTCACTTTTGCAATTCGAACCACTGCTAATTCTCGTCGCGTCACGTGACGAGAGTATTTGGGGTTAGCGGAGAAAGCTGCTAACTCCTCGGCCATGGAGTCGGCATATATATATATGTGTGTGTGTGTGTGTGTGTGTGTGTGTGTGTGTGTGTGTGTGTGTGTGGACTGCGCCTGGCTCTGTAGTTAGCAGGGTTAGAATCACCTAGCCTTTCCCAGGAGGGATGAAAAGTGAAAATTAATTGCTTGCCGATGACCCGCAGACTACACGAGTCATGGGCTAACGGGGTTATGGCTAGCCATAGGGGATGGGCTCCCTATGGTCAGATTTTTGTCCTAAACCTGCGATTCGCCTAGCAATCCGGCAGGGGATCTTCATACTGCTCGTAGAAAAACTAAGAAGTATAAATGAATTGACCCAAATGGATATAGACCCGGCAATGTTAGTGAACTACGAGATAGATCAGTGATGAACGTCTGCGGGTTTAATAGTAAAGAAGAAGAATTTATAGAAACAATGGAAGAGAGGAAAATTGGACTGATGGGAATAGCGGACACGAGAATAAAGGGAGAATGATGCAAGGATATTCACCACAGTTACAAGTTTGCCTATTCTGGAGTGGAACAGCAAGAAAGGGCAAGACACGGTGCGGGATTAGTCATTGAACCACGGCTAGCAAGATGAATACTAGAAATAAATTATATATCAGAAAGAATAAAAGATCAAACAATTACAACATATGTAAAAACATACGCACCATGTAATACAAACAAGAGTGCGAGGAATTCTAAGAAGACATCCATGACGTGCTAAATAAAATATATACGCAGGACAGCATCATAGTTATGGGAGACTTCAATGCAAGACTAGGACACAACAGAGCTGGCATAGAAAAACATCTTGAAGCATTTGGAGACCAACATAATGAAAGAAATGATAACGGAAATAGACAGATAGAGCTATGCACCCAACACGACCTTTATATAACAAACGCATTCTATAAACACAAAGACTCAAAAATATACACCTGGTATAAAAGGAACGACCTGGATACTAAAAGTCAAATTGATTTTATATTAACAAGAAATAACAGAAAAAGAAATATATTAGATGTAAGGGCAGTGCCCAACTTAAGTATAAACACAGATCACAAAGCAGTCATTTCCACAATAATAACCATCAGTAGAAAAAAGCAAAGACCAGGAAAATACATGCCATGCGAATCAGTAAACTTAAAATACCTCAAAAACGAGGCAGTGAGGGAAAATTGTGAGAAAGAACTAACTGAAATCTTTGTAAAATTACCTATAGAAATAAAAACAGTGGAAGAAGAATGGAAGATGTTCAAATCAAGCATTTTGAATACTGCAAAGATAACATGTGGAACCACGAAGAAACGCAAAACACGGATAATGAAAATAACAAGTTGGTGGGACGCAGACGTAAAGAAAGCTGTACAAGACAAAAAAAGGAAAACATAAAAAGTGGTCGAAGAGCAAACAGGAATGCGATTACATAGAATATGGAATAGCGAGAAGACATGTGAATCAAATAGTAAAGAGAGAAAAACAAAAAGACTGGGAGGAGTATGGAGAAACCCTAAATAAAAACTACAAGGAGGCAACTAGAAACATCTACAAAAAGAAAATTGCAATGAGAACCAGAGGAGAACCCTTTGACCCAACTGAAATAATTAACAGCGAAAATGGAGAACCAATAAGTGAACAAAAACAAATCCTAATAAGATGGAAGAAGTACTTCGAACAACTTCTCAACATCCCATCAGATGTCACAGGAATTCAAGAAACACAGATGCCACCAAAGAACTAGGACCAGACATACTGAAATAAGACATTATAGAAGCCGTCAAGAGTTTCAAGTACCTAGGAAGTATAATATCATCAAATAGCAAATCAGAAGACGAGGTCGAAAATATATGCAATAAGGCAAACCAACTCGTTGGACAAATGGCACCAATACTAAAGAACAAACATGTATCAGTAACTACTAAAAAAGCATTTTACAACACAATCTTCCTACCAACTCTATGTTACAAATGCCAAACCTGAACAATGATAGAAAAAGAGAAAAGAAAAATTACAACAACAGAAATGAGATTCCTGAGAAGAATACTCAATGTATCAAGAAGAGATAAGATCAGAAATGAAGAAATCAGGACTAACGTGGGGGTTATAGCTGTAAAAGATTTTATTAGAAGGCAGCAAGTCAAATGGTTTGACCATGCTTGTAGGTTACCAACTAACAGTATACCACAACAAGCAATGATGTACAGACCAGAGGGAAGCAGAGGAAGAGGTCGACCACGTAATCGATGGACGCAGGGAATAACAGAGTCCATGGGAATATTGATACATGAAACCCATAAGCGGGCACTCTCCTGCTGTTTATACTTCACCTCGACATCGCAAGGTACAAGATGAACATGATGAGAAGAGATGAGATGAGCTCACTGATGTGTCTATGCTTATTTTTTGTATCTTTAATAGAATTTTATTCAATTTTCTAGCTCTGCTCTTTTAACAAACTTTCTTTTGTCTTCACACATTTGTGTCTTATTTCTTTTTTTATCTTAACATATTCTTGTTTGTCATTGTTACTAAGTTTTCTTTGTTTAGCCATCAACTTTAAGATTTCTTGAATCATCCATTGTTTCTTAGCTTTTTGGGAAGGAGGACTCTGGTGCTTTCACTGAAACCACAAGTAGCCTGACTATGGAAGTCATGGCAGTAAGTAAAGCAATAACGTGGCTCGAGACACAGACATTCACTAGGGCATGTTTCCTTAGCGACTCAATGAACATGATCAACATGGATAGAGGAGGGGTCGATCCGAAGAGAATGGTTGCTGTCTCTGGAGCGGTCTCGGCTGGCAAATATTAGTTTCATCTTCGTACCAGGGCATGCGGGAGTACAAGGAAATGAGCGGGCTGACAAGCTCGCAGGTGAGGCTACTGTGGAGGGCGGACGCGCCATGGACGAGGCTGACATTCTGAATGCTCTACAAGAAGTAAGACTTTTGCGTGAACCAAGCGATGACTGTGAATCTACAACCATGGCCAGTCTGCGAGAACAGCAAATTAAAAGAGGGGTGGCCAAACAAGAACACTGCGCAGGAAGCCAAAGAAGATTGAAAAACCAACACAGAACTGGTGTCGTTAGCCGCTACACGCTGCGGGATTTGCTGAGGAGGTGATCCGAGCACTTATGGACTGAATGGTTCGATGTGTAATGAGGATTATCTGTCGACTAACTAACTAACTAACTAGCTTTTTGGCTTCTCTCCGGTAATATTTCTTTGCTCGTTTGATGAAAGAAGTCCCTTAACATTTCCCATTGTTCATTTATACTCTGTATATTAGCTAATGCTTTGTACCTATTTTTCACTGTCACTCTGTATTGTTCTTGAATTGCTTTTATCGACGTTCAAAACCTATTTGTTAAGTCTCATGTTCTTAACCACTTTTTTTTTCTCTTCAATCTTACTTTTATTAGTCCACTTGTGATCCATGATCACTATTACAGTCAGCATCCGGCATTGTCGTTACATTAATTAACGTATTTCTAAACCTTTTATTAATAAGCATGCCGTCAAATCGGTTGAGTATTGTCTTATCAGGGCTTTTCCATGTATAAAGTCGTCTTTTATGGTGTATAAACCAGGTGTTTCCAATTATCATATCAATTATATTTGCCCATACTATTAGTTTCTCTCCTCTTTCATTCTCCCAGGAACTCTTAATTTCCGTTTCGTCTGTTGTTAGGTAGATAAATACTCTAATGATTCTAGGGCTCTGGAGCTACAGGTTTACGTCAGCACATTTAAACTGGGGCAGGTCAACTTGGATATATCCAAACAGATCAATAACATCAGTATCCACAAGGAGCAGCCGAAGAGCCTGTTTTGTATAATCTGTCAGTGCTGTCTTTTGATTACGCTTTTTCACACGTAGATACTTAATTTCATTGTCAATAATTGATTCCGCTGTTTAGACATCGAACTATACATCTTTGTCCCACACAGAATCTCCTTCATGGTGTGTTCGATTATTATGGGACGTTGATTGATTGATTCGCAAACGGTTCAAAGAGAACAATTATTAAACATGGGCTTGTATTTCCTAATCAATGTGCTCTTGTTTGTACAAAGGCTTATGATCTTTTCTAGCAATACGTGATTAAGATTGAAAACATCTTATATGAGTTATTCTGGTGGTCAAATTTTTTTTTTTTTTTTTTAATTTTTTTTTTTTGGTTGTGTGTGACACAACCGTTTTGACAGAAAAGAGCTGGAAACTATTAAACAGCATACGAAAACTAAACTATGTGTGTATTTATTATTTATAGACACATCAGGGAAGATGTTTGAAGTTCCTCAAAGGAAGATTAAGTACCTTGAGAAATCCATCTTGGAACTGAAAACACTTGACGCTTGTCATTCTGGTGACGAGTTTAAGTGACGCCGTTCCTTTTGAAAGAAAAGGGCTGAAGAAAGGTTAACCACATACTGAAAACTAAACTGTGTGTATTTGTAGCCGTTCATGTAATTTATTTTTATTAATTAAAACTCTATAGAATTTCTCTTCTGTTCTTTTCAATTTCTTTTATGTTTTGGCCAGGGAACGCTTTAGGTAGATGGAAATAACCAGAAATAAATATGATTAATTATGACATAAATAATACAGTGCACGATTTATTTCCTGTCATATTTCGCTGTATCTCGTCAGTTGCATACTAAATAATGAATACTGAATTTAAGAATAGACGTCATTTTACTCGAGACCACCCCACACATGCTCCACCCGCTCTTCATATAGTTGCATGCTAGAGAAACACTTGTTCATAGATATTAGTGCACAATAGTGAATCCCTTTTGCTGGAGAAAAACCAAGCAATTCGTCTCAGGAAGCACATCTCGGTTGCTTCCTATCTCTTCCTAATTTGTTCGTTTACATTCCAAGATTCACAGCCATACAGCAAAGGTATATGTTGTATTATGGGTTTATGAATGTGCGTGTGTATGTGTGTCTGCCTGCCTGCCTGCATGTCTCATAACATGGTAATATGCATTGCTTATGTTTACAGCGTTCATTTGACAATGTTTCGTTTCCTTTGTGAATGTAACATGCACAATGATGAGTGAAAGATTAGTGATTGGAAGGGCCAAATTAAGACGGGTCTGCGTGCCCAGTTTGTGACCGTTTGAAAATAAAGTTCGTTGGTTCGTTTGTTCATTCGTTCGTTCATATATGGAACACAATCCTTATACAGCTATTTCTATAGCACCATAGAATTAATTATCTGTGTCCCAAGCTACACACCTTGTGTGGTCAGCCGTTCTCTGTATATGCCAAGCCATATATGGTGTGTTATGAAGCTGTACACATTTTGTCTGAGCATCGTAATCTGGCTTTATATATCAACACGCGTGGCAGCATGGAATACCTCTTCTTGCTGCAGCCCTTTATATCTCATTGAAGCTTAGGAGCTCTGCCAACTCACATGCTATTTCCTGGAGCACCCTTCGTGTCCCCCCTCTATTATTTCTCCCTGTTTTTAATTATTGATAATTCCCCACTAACCGTGATGAGTTTGACCTGGTACAAACTTCTGATATCCCACGATTCCATCTTCAGTTTTCCCGTTGGCCCAATAACACAGCAGTACCCTCAGGTTTATTGTAGGCATATCTATTACTTCTATTGCTTCGCCACTGGATTTATTTCCAGTTCTCGTAAATGATGTACATGACCTTTCGTGTGTGTGTGTGTGTGTGTGTGTGTGTGTGTGTGTGTGTGTGTGTGTGTGTGTGTGTGTGTGTGTGTGTGGGTGGGTGGGTGGGTGGGTGGGTGGGTGGGTGCGTGCGTGCGTGCGCGACGAGCGCGCTAACCGTCAGACATTTAAGATTTGTTTTACCGGATTCCATTTTAAATGTTTATGGATGCCTAATGTCGTAGTTTCCACTGGCTCATAATTATCACCATATCTGAGAAACTAAAACGCTTTGGCGATATGAAACATCACAGTGGCTTGGAGAGAACAGCGATGGAAGGCATGACTCTTGGAAGAAGAAGAAGCACGAAGATGGAAACAGGACACTGCAGACACCTGGGGCATGAAAGTGCCCGAGGCCGGAGAAATGGTTAAAGAAAGATAAGCTTTTCGGCGCACGGCGCTGAGAGCTCCGTTCTACAGAGAACCTGCAACATGAGGGCGTTTCTCATTCTCTTCTCCGTATATTATAAGGCTTTCTCAATATATGTTCTATCCAGTGCCAGAGTGTTCATCCGACCTCTTGATTCCCTGGAATCTGGTTTTCTCTTATGGTTCTGTCTGGGGTCGGAATCGAGTTAGTTTTTAGGAGTAAGGAAGATCGGGTTTGACTGCTTTGACTGCTGTGCACTTCCATGTTGGCAAGCACGAATGACTGTGAACGGTGACTGGCTAATTATATAAATATTTCACAGGGCGCAGTGCAGTTTCACATCTTCTATTATCACGCTGACAATCACAGTAACATAAACACTATTAAATATACTATACTACTCCGGTTTGGGCCAAGATGGCGGGACGTGTTTTCTTCTAGCTTGGCTTAAGGCGGTTGATCGACGGCTTGACAATCCGTCATCATAAAACTTCCCATTGTTTTAGAAACAGATTTCTGGCTCTAAATGTTAGACGCTTCGCACAAACTTGTTAAACTCCAAGGATATTCTCTATTTGGTTATTGGAACATTAAAATTATTCATTCAACGGCCAAGTGAACATCCAGGATCTACAACGGGTAGCAGCGAACCGCCAGACATGGAGAGCCATGACTTCTGCCCTATGCGCCGACTTAGGCTCAAGAGGAAAGACTAACTAACTACTACTATGCCCGCTCCGTGGCAATGGATTTACGGACTCAGTTCGTAATCTCGCATACCCGATTTCGAACACAGCTGCTAGCGATTTGGCAGCAGACCGCCTTGCGTTGTTTTTTTTTTTAAAGAAATGGTATGGGTGTCGGTCGTTCAGAAAGCAATAGCAAACTACTGAACGTAAACTTGTCAAGAGATCACAACAGCAAAAAGTCGTTGGTGTTGACTGCGATGTCCTGTAAAGTATATGTAACTAACAACTATCTACCTTCTACTCTATCACATGGCGGCAATATTTACATAATGTTGCCATTGCCCGGGCGGCTTCAGATCCGTGCGTCTGCAACTACGGTCTCTGCACAAGTGACATTTTTTACAAGTGTCCGTTATCTCTTCTGTTCTTTGAAAGTGCGCAATTCGCTCACAGCTTATTCATAATCATCAAGTGCCATGCTGGCAGGCGTAGGCGTTCATGACTCTGCACAGATCACAGTCTTTGGTTTTCTGGATCAACTGCGCTGTTGATATTCCTCCATGCCACCATCCCAATTCATCCAGCATCATTTCTCTTGGTCTGCCTCTGCCTCTCTTCTCCTCGATCTTTCCAGTTGTCACGATATTCTGCAATGCCTCTCTTCTCATTACCTGACCAAAAAAAGCTGTTTATCTCTTTCTTATTGTTGTATATAATGTTATAGTTTCATTAGCCGTTTTCAGGCATTCGTTGTTAGTTACTTTGGCAGTCCGAGCAATTCACAACACACGTCTCAGGAAGCACATCTCGGTTGCTTTCAATCTCTTCCTAATTTGTTCGTTTACATTCCAAGATTCACAGCCATACAGCAAAACGTGACAAGATCTGACTTTGGCTCTTGACAACTCCACGTTAGTCATTTTGTAACACCAGCTATTCAAGTCGGAAAACATTAATCCTGACATGGAAATTTAGGTAGTACTACTGTCTTGACAGGCAAGCACATTAACTACTAGGTAACTGGAAGACAATATACATGATAAATGCAAGACAGTTAAAGGCTCAAATTGACTATGAAAATAAATTAGGAAAGTCTCCAATAAATAAAACAAATTGATTCCTATTTTGCTCAAATTATAAGACACAAATATTGATGACAAGCAAGACTTTTCGTGTATAATAAATACCACATCAACATTTAGTCTATTCTATAAAGAACACTTTCTTTCCGCTTATTCTATACAAACCATCGACGTTCCATCTATTCTATGCAGCACAATTTCAGGTCTCTATGACATTTCAATCATAGTCAGGGTAAACATTTATGGACATCCCTTTGCTCATGCTATACTTGTCTTAAGTGATCCAGTGCCGAAGGATAATATATAGCTGAATGTGACCTCCTGTTTGGACAGAAGGGCGATAAATCGTCATACTTAAATCATCTTGTTATTTGTATCGTTTCGCGGTATCTTTCGCTATTTTAATGCTCCGTGAATAGACATTTACATTATAATACTTGTTCATTTGATAGTGCACCACGTTTGGTCCAAAGTTACCTTTTTTTTTGTTTGGCAATGAATCAGTGAAGTATTCCTACCCGGGTAATTTATTATTTGAACCTCCTCTACCCCAATAGTTGGTTTACATCCGTCCACTGCGTAGTTGTTTTATTTTAACTCTCGCAAACGCAAACATGTAAACATGTTTTTTTCTAGAAAGAGTTAGTCAATAATATAGTATATATATAAAATGTTATCACAATCGGTTTTTATTAGAGAATCCAGTCCATTTTCTATGTTTAAATAGTTCTGGAATGTACAGCCAATTATATTCTTTGCATTGGAGTGGTCCTTCGCATTCGAGTTTGCTCGTATTGGCAATTCCTTGCATTCGGCTCAATATAGGTTGAATTTAATTATTTTCTACGTTTTCTCACTCCATTATTTCGGCGGACAATTAATCTTACTTGTTCGAACAGAAAAAAAAACTCGCCATGTAGTTGTTCAATTATTGAAGATGTAGACATTGACAAAACAGTTCAGGAGAGGGGGGGGGGGAGAGACGGAGGGGGGGGGGGGTCGAAAAGCGGGAAATATACTGTATGACATTGGCAGAGAAGTGTAGGTAGTTTACTAAATTTGTAAAATACAGCAATACGGTTCATTGTTAACTGAACGAAGAGTAATTATGATTAACTGTTGCGCAAATGAACGATGTGCGCATATATGAATGTTTGGATATCGTAATAGAAGTGCGAAGGGACACAAAGAAAGCAGAACGTAGAAGGTGCGCAGTGACAGACTAAATTGTGCCTACTGGCATAAGTAAAATTTTCTTTAGTTTAGGATGCAGAAAGTATCAATATAAAACAAGGAAAACAACTTGTCAAAAACAATTACTAATAAAGTACAAACATTTATTAATTAGTGTTTGTAATGAACATATTAGGAAGGACTTGGAAGCAACGTAGATATGGTCCCTGAGATTAATGTTACGAATACCTTGGACTGCCAGAGCAACTAACAGCCGTTGCCTGGAAGATGCTACTGAGAGTATAACATTATGTGTAACTACAAGAAAGAAACAAACATAATTCTTTAGTTATGTGACGAAAGGTTACACGCTGGAAAACATCACAACGACTGGAAAGATCAGAGGGGAAAATAAGCAGCAGCAGACAGAGAGAAATTATGGTGGATCGACTGAGATGGTGGCATGGAGGAATATCATCAGCAACTAGATCCAGAACACAATTACAGAGATGTGTGAAGAGACATCAACGCCTAAGCCAACTGGCAGGGCACATGATGATGATGGTTGTAATGAAAGACGGACTCCAGTTGTATGTGAGAACGACCAGAACAAACCGTGGGAATAATGCAGAGTAGTAAACACACTTCAGTGAGTCGAGTGTTGAGGAGACGTCGCTGGAGACGGAAAGGACACAATTTGAGTAAACCTTTTCCATTCCATTCCAATTTTGAGGAAAAAAAAGATGTTTCGGTCCCGTTCAACCGTCGATGCTCTGGATTGGTTATAATTGGGGCTCTTATTGTGCATTTATTTCTGCTTGCGTAGTGACGACTGTGTATTTTTGCTTCCTGGAGTAAGTGTTTTCTGTCCTTTGGTGAATTTCAACTTTAGTGTCGTTTCACATGTCTGATCATCAGAGTCGCACACTTGTAAAGCCTGATGTAGCTGTGCTCCTGCCCCGTTTTATGGCGTGTTTCTTTTTTTTCTTCAGGGAGTGTTTTACCAGTCTCGTCCCTCCTGAGGTTCCATCTATTTCCCCGTCTTAGTCTGTCTTCGTATCTTCTTGGTTTTCTCTGGCATCTGGTGACATTGACGGCTTGATAGCTTGATTTTGGTGAGTAAACCTGTCTATAGCATAGCTATAAAGCTCTTTCCATGGAATTATTGGTGAGTAAACCTGTCTATAGCATAGCTATAAAGCCCTTTCCCTGGAATTATTGGTGAGTACACCTGTCTATAGCATAGCTATAAAGCCCTTTCCCTGGAATTATTGGTGAGTAAACCTGTCTATAGCATAGCTATAAAGCCCTTTCCCTGGAATTATTGGTGAGTAAACCTGTCTATAGCATAGCTATAAAGCCCTTTCTCTGGAATTATTGGTGAGTAAACCTGTCTATAGCATAGCTATAAAGCCCTTTCCCTTGAATTAATGTGGAAGAAGAAGTAAAAGAACGCATAAACACAGAGAGCTTAATGTTAGAGGCAGAGATGAATGATATGGTTAACATAGGAAGAACTACAATCAATCAATCATGTACCATGCCGGAAAGCGTGGGCGGTCATAACTCGCCATTTCACTCGATCACCAGAGTCGTGGATCAGCTCAGTGTTCCTGTCACGACCATGCCATGTGGCCAAGCCATCCAGGTATTTACTTCTCGGTCTTCCCCTTGGTCTGTTCCCTTCAATCTTGCCTAGAGGGGAATCTTAACTAGAGGGGAAGAACTACAAGAACTTGCATACTACAGGAGATGTTGGTGTCAAATGATTGAAGGTCTATGTTCCATTGGAAGAGGTGAAAAGGCAAAGAAGAAGAGAAAAAAGAAAAATGGTGAAAAGGAGGTGAAGGAGAATGAAAAATAACAAGAAGAGGTAAATGAAGAAGAAAATTATATGGAAGAAATTATTTAACTTATTTCACTGAGACGAATGGATAAGAGCGGTCTCACTTAAACTTCCGATTTGCTGATGCTGAGATAACAGGTTCAACCCTTACACCGGTCAGTCGGACTAAAATGTTCACTTCTCGTTCTTGACTTGGGGATGTAAATTAAAAGTACCTCAGAAGTCGCGGTGGGTTCGCCTGGTGGCGAGGGACACTGGTAAAAGGGAAAGCTAATTCACACACAAAACAACACTCCAGTGTACTAGAAGTAGTAGCAATGTATGGACTCAGCTTGAGCTCAAAGCGAGAGAACGCAAAACAAAACAAAAACAATTTATTGAGACCGAAGAGACCAGGGTAATTCCTCGTCATAAATAAACGGATGAGTCATAGTTTTCACATTATATAAACAGACGAGTCATAGAGTTTTCACAATATATAAACGAACGAATAGCAGAGTCCATGGGAATATCGATACATGAAGCCCATAATCGGGCACTCTCACGAAGTTTATACTTCACCTCGACACCGCAAGGTACAAGAGGAACATGATGAGATGAGATAAACGAACGAGTCATAGAGCTTTCACAGTCATTACAAAGTAAACGTCAGCTACATTTACAATAAACCGCATGTACAATACTCCTGTTCGACAGAACATTTACTGAAACAAACATATGTCCTGCCTGAGATGTCACCTCAATACAAGAGAAACAGGACAGCCAACAGACTAACATTGACCATGACAATTATGTAATAATAAAACTGGCGCATCTAAAGCAGTCTGAACAACATAAGCATAACTAACGCCTTTCCATTCGCTTCCACAATTTTAGGAAGTAGTCGTGGACCCAACGCAGAATCACAGCATTTCGCCTGTCGGTACCGGAAACATCAGTATAATGATTGAGATTGTACTGAGTGGAAGGGATAACTAACAAATCAACAAGTCACGCTATTTTATTGGAAACGAGATTTAATATAATCTGTTTATGTGGACTCAACCGAACACAAATAACCACCAGTGAATTATGGAAATCAAACAAAATCGAAATCCGACGTTTCATCACGCGAACGTAATGGACATTTTCCAACGACAATTGACGGCTTGTCTTCGGAGCAGGAAGTAACATGACAGACATGTCTATACTTCATTTTCTCTGACAATGAGGCTCTGAAGCATGTTTTCCAGCTGTGACGTATCGCTCTCTAGAGTTCTCATGAGATGATGGTAGCACTTGTCGGAAGGTAGCACACGCTCTTGTCGGAAGCACTGACATTCTAACGATTACAGCTAGAGAGACAGTTTGAATTGGTAGTGAACATCCATTATCAGATCAATCAATCAATCATGTGCCATGCCGGAAAGAGTGGGCGTTCATGACTCGCCATTTCACTCGATCACCAGAGTCGTGGATCAGCTCAGTGTTCCTGTCTCGTCCATGCCACGTGGCCAAGCCATCCAGGTATTTTCCTCTCGGTCTTCCTCTTGGTCTGTTCCCCTCGATCTTGCCAGTTGTCAATAAGTTCTCCAATCCATTTCTTCTCATAACATGTCCAAAAAGTTTTGACTGTCTTCGTCTAATTTCTCTAATCAGTCTACGATTTTAATTCATCTCCTGTAGTACTTGGTCATTGGTTTTTCTATCTGTCCATGGTACTCTTTACATTTTCCTCAGAAACTACATGTCTGTAGCCATCAAATGTTTTTCAGCTTGACTGCACTTTGTCCAAGTTTCACATCCATACAAAAGAACAGGCTCTATGTACCCCCTCAACACTCTTTTTCTCGTTTCAGTTAACATCTTTTTATTGGTCAGAATGTTTTTCATCTTGCTAAATTCTACTTTCGCCATGGCGATTCTTGTTCTAATCTCTTCAAGGTATCTCCCATCAGATGTTATGACTGTTCCGAGATAATTGTATCGATTCACTTGTTGAAGAATATTCCCATTTACTTGTATCTTAGATTGTTGTACTTCGTTCTTCCTAGTGACGACCATAACCTGTGTCTTCTTACAATTTAATTCCAACCCCAGCTGTTCACTGTGTACAACAACCGCGTCTACTAATTGTTGCAGATCCTGTGCATTGTCTGCAATCAATACTGTATCATCTGCATATCTAATGTTATTGATGTTTCTTCCTCCAATCCATCCATCCACCATGTGCCATCTTTCAATGCTGATTCCATTTATATCTTTTACATTTCTGAAAATATTTTCACTGTATATGGAAAAAAGATCTGGAGAAATTACACATTCTTGCCTAACACCTCTCTTATTAGGTTGATATTGTCCCACTTCATTATCAATCCTTATGGCAGCTTGTTGTTTCCAGTATATGTTGTTTATAAGTCTAATGTCTTTCCCATCAATTTGTAGATCTGCAAGCATATCCACCATGTTGACATGTCTAACTATATCAAAAGCCTTTGTGTAGTCGATAAAGCAAAGGTGTATACCCTTGTTTACTTCTATAGCACGTTCGATAAGTGTTCGCAGCATATACACAGCATTTACTGTACCCTTTCCTTCTACAAACCCACATTGTTCTTCCCCTATTTCAGGTTGTATTTTCTTCCTCACTCTTTGCATGATAATTCGTAACAAAATCTTTGTGATGTGACTCATTATACTAATTGTTCTATGTTGATCACATTCCAAGATTCCTGATTTCTGTGGGATTGCAATAAATACAGAATTACATAATTCAGAAGTCAGATACTCCAGTATCATATAATGTGTTCAGCAGTCTGGTGACTTGCTCTAATCCAAATTCTTCTAAAGCCTTAATCATTTCTGTTGTTATGTTATCTGCACCGGGGCCCTTGCCAGCTTTCATATGCTGAAGATCATTTTGAACCTCCATCTTTAAAATTGATGGTCCTTGATTATTAAATCTAATATCATACAGTTCCTCTCTGTTATCATTATACAGGTTTTCCACATAATCTGTCCATACATGTAGAATCTGATCTTTTTCTATTATGATTTTGTCATCTTTAGTTTTTAAACAGCCTGTTGATGTACTTGGTCTTTTATTAGTAAGTTCTTGAATTCTTTTTTGCACTAATTTGGTATTTTGACTGTTGTGTTGGTTTTCAATTTCTAAGCACTTTTCCTCAAGCCATGATTCTTTTGCCTTCTTACATAATATTCTGACCTGTCTGTGAATTTCTTCATATTTGGCAGGATTATCATTGTTGAGTCTTCTTGTTTCCATTAGGTGTAAAATTTCTTCAGTCATCCCTTTCTTACGACCCACCTTCTTTAATTTTGGAATAGTTGTTTCTGCAGCCAATCTGATTGAATTCTTTAACATTTCCCATTGATCATTCACATCCTGGAATAATATTTCTAAATCAGACAATATATGAAATCTGTTCTGCACTTCTATGTTAAATTTGTTTTGTATTTCCTTGTCATTACTCAATGTACACAAATCATATTTAGTGTTTCCTGTTATATACTTGACTTTCTTCAGCTTTATCCTCAATGTTCCTGTAAGTAATCTGTGGTCACTATAACAGTCAGCAATGGGAACTGTTTTTGCAACTGTTAGTGTGTTTCTAAATCTTCTTCTAATCAGAATGTAGTGAATCTCGCTTCTGATCCTGTTATCAGCACTCCTCCATGTCCATAATCTTCTAGGGTGTTGCTTAAACCAGGTGTTTCGTACAATCATTTCCTTTTCTTTTGCCCACTCTACGAGTCTGTATCCTCTTTCATTTCTCTCTCCTAAACCATAGTCTCATACTGTGTATCTATCACCTTGGATTCCTACTTTTGCATTGAAGTCTCCTATTATGATGTTTATTTCTGAGTTTTTACATTTCTTTAAGGCAGACTTTATGTCATTATAAAATTCCTCTACACTATCTTCACTGGACTCTTCTCCTGTTGGGGCATATACTTGAATAACATTTATGCTAAAAGGTCTGCCACTCAATTTAACTAGTAGAACTCTGTCCGACACGGCCCAATATCTTTGAACAGATGTTGATGTTTTCCGGTCCAAAATTAATGCCACTCCCCTGTGTCGATCTTTACCTCCAGAATAAATAATCTTAAAATCTTCATCTATCTTGATGCCTGCTGCTGTCCATCTCGTTTCGCACATACCTAAACTATTAATTTTTTCTCTTTGTATTTCTTGTTTTATGTTCTCTAATTTTCCGTCGTCGTTTAACGCCCTGACGTTCCATGTTGCTAATTGTATTGTCTCTGTCCGTGTCCTGCGATGATCAGTCTTTAAGCGAATCATAATGTACTAGGCACTTTCAAAGAGGTAGTTTGCCGTTGCTTTCCTCTATGGCAGTGACCATACTGGCCGGATGACCGCAACCATTGTCTCTCGAAAGAGATCCTCTGCCTGCCGTTGCGAAACTCGAGACCATAACCAATAAATATCTGTCGGCTCCCCTCAAAATTTCATCCACCACCTGCCTTCCGTGGCTTCTTTTGAACACTTCCAATAAACGAACACAAAATAACATCACATAATCCACAGGAAAACACTATCCACAGGAAATCCACAGGAAATCCACAAAGAAAAACACTGAACAGCGTCTCCCCGAAGAACAACGCGTCATCTCGTCGCCATTGTACCGGATATTATCCGATAGTCAATTTCATTAAAATTCATTATCAGATAGTCAATCACAAATCTGCCTGAAAATACGTAAACAACCAAAGGACTCTGTTACGCGCCTTGAGGTGCATTGGACATATGGTGCTAAACCCATAATTGATAAACCAAAGTTTTTATCAACGCACAAGGAAAAAGAAACAACAAAAACAAGGCAACTACATTAATACTCGATATTTGAAGGTAATCCAATCAACACAAATTTTCAGTTTCGTTGACACAGCATTTTGTCGAAATGTTGGCCTTTATTTGTGTGTGCTTCTTCCTTTCGAACTTCCTTTTCTTATTTAGTGTTTTCTTTGGACTCTCAAGTTGATATTTATATTGCCACTGGGAGTTACTACAATGCCACACTGGAATAACCTATAGTTGGGTTGAGTAGAGTTGACTCAAGAACCGACATCACAGCACTCGAGATATCCCCATACGAAGCCAACGAAGAGTCCCTATACAGTTTAGTTTAGTTAGTTTAGCTTATTCGACGAATCAACATCACGGCACACGAGTGTAACCCATAATTGCTCCGTTCTACTCCTAACTCAAGTCTGAGTCCGGAGAATCTCAGTTCAGTGCACAAACTCCGTAGCACCGTACGAGGATCCTGTCATACTTTGGGTAGATTTTTAACTCGAAATTTTGCCCGGGAAGCACCATTAGGCTACTCTTTTTCGATGTCCAACTGCCAAGGGATTTTCTACGTGCGCAACAATACACATGGGCGTCCGATCTCACTACCCAGAGAGACGGGGAAATTTCATTACTAGAATTTTGATTGACTGATTGATTGACCTAGGAACTGACATCGCAGCATTCGGGGCATTCCCATAAGTGCTCCGTTCCCACCCTCAGCAGCCAGCGAAGAGATTCAACACCAATATTGCCAGTAACAATCTGATTATATGTCCGTCTCGCCTTTCCTCTGAGAGTCGAGACGCGGCCAGATCCCCTCGACACTCCTTGCTGCCTCATTCTTGCCAGACCATGATGATCCATCTGCTCCTCCGAGGTGTACGCGTGCTCCCACAAGGCCGTGACCACGTCTGCCTTATCATGCATCAACACTCCACCAAGTTTTGCAGAGCCAGCCAATCTGTCCGCCTGTTCATTCCCCAGCACACCGCCATGCCCCGGAGAAAAGATCCAGGCGATGCTTGCCACCCGTGACCTCTGAAGCGAAGCAAGCCACTCTGCACGAAGCATGCCTGTCCTCACCTTCCTCAGCATTCTGAGTCAGTTACAATCACGATGTGTGTGTATTGTATTCTCGATCCAGCGGAAAGCTGCAGTGACCGTCTCCACCTCCATTCTTAAGCTAGATGTTGTGGTATCATATGCCAGGCTCTCCTGCACTAAACGTCGGCCATTAGCTTTTGCTATGAACCTCCAGGCACTTCTCCTACCTCTCGACACCGAACCATCTGTGTAGATAATCACATCACCCGAGCGAGTATTATCCTGAATTAGTTGCTGGATTTCCACTTCCGTGGCCCCTGCTGGCCACTCCCTGCACTCCCGGCTCAATGTGATTATAACTCTACACAATTCTGACTGCTCCGCTGGCACTCTGACCCACTCCTCTCCTAGCCTAATGTTCTCCAAGATGCACACATATCTGATCGTATCCTCCTGAGCCATCCCTGATTTCCCTCTTATCAGTCGCTGACCCTTAAATGCGTCCAGCGCCTTACTAGAAGTCCACGTGTAAAAATCCCGGCCCACACCGGGGCTTTGCCATGACACAAAGTATTTGAGCAGAGTAAAGTTAGAGGCAAGGGAGTTAAAACAGTGGAACTCTGGAATAGGAGTTGGATCCTTTGAGGCCAGGACACAAAGTTATATAAGCATAGGAAAGGTACACAAGGGAGATAAAATAAAACGAACACGAGAACGAGAGTTGGATCTCCTTACCAAGGGGTCAATGTGGTCAAGCACACATCGCGACATCTCGTGCGACGTGTGACACACTCGGAAAGTGAACGACTTGACGGACAGCTCATGAGTGGAAAGGATTTGAAACGTCACTCAGTGGTTCAGGGTCAGACAGTAAACATCGTACGCTCTACGTTCGACACTTGTAAGTAAACTCTATGGATGTTCATCCATCACGAATGATGAGGACCATTCATTCATTGCATCTTTTAATTTGATGAAGAACGAATGACTTGCGCTTTAGATTGGATTATAGTGAGGAAGTGGTTGCGCAACTCCTTCGACCTCACTCTCAAGTAGACTAGACTCTATTGACGACAGACGAGAGTAAACTCAAGCCATGCTTGATGCTTCATGCTACCATGGCTTAAGCAACTGGGAGTGTTGCGCATAGAGCATGCTAGATGTTACTGAGATGTGTTCAACAAACGTGTCAAAATCGATGGGACGCAGGCCTTCTTCAGTTGTTCTTCAGTGTGTTAAACGTGCCAGGAGTCGTGAGTTGAACGAGCCAGAAGAATGAATGCACAAACCCCTAATAACATCTTGGCACACTTGACCCCGGGACCTCCTGCACTCAAGGCGGACACCATACCTCGAGACCACTCAGCCCTCCTAAGTCCCTATACAAATGGTACCAACTGTAGTTTGATTATGTGTCCGTCTGGCCTTTCCTTGAAGTACTGTGTGTCCGCAAGATTCTCTGATTCCCTGCCGAATAATTCTCTCCAGGACATGATGATTTATATGTCTCCTCCATACTATACCCATGATCCCTACCTGATCATGTCTTCTTTATCATGCACAATACCCCGCCCAAAGGGTACAGACCCAGCCAGTCTGTCCGCCTGATTATTTCCCCACACAGCAGCATACCCTGTGGAACAGATCCAACGGATCCAACCTATCTGTGATTTTTTAATTGAAGCATGCCACTCTGCACGAAGCCTGCCTGACCTCACTCTTCTCGGCATGCTGCTGAGTGGGTTACAATCACGAAACGTTTGTGCTGTTTATCATCCAACCAGAGAAAGGTGATAGTGACCGCCTCCACCTCCATCCTGAACCCAAATCCTATGGCATCATATGCCTGGCTCTCCTGCACTAAACGCCCTCCGTTTACCTTCGCTATGACTCCCAAGGCACTTTATTTGCTTTTTACTACCTATAGTCTAGTCTATCACCATCACTTGTACATGTAGGTGTCTTACCACCTATAGTTTAGTATTAAGCTATCACCATCACTTTTACATGTAGGTATCTTATCACCTATAGTTTAGTATTAAGCTATCACTATAAATTGTACATGTAGGTATCTTACCACCTATAGTTTAGTATTAATCTATCAACATCACTTGTACATGTAGGTATCTTACCACCTATAGTTTAGTATTAATCTATCACCATCACTTGCACATGTAGGTGTCTTACCACCTATATTTAGTATTAATATATCACCATACTTGTACATGTAGGTATCTTAAAAAGTCGCTTAAAAGTCGACAGGGTCGACTTCATTGCACCGGGTTTTATCCCATATGGCTCGGTCTCTTTCCGCAGCGCGGAAAGCGTCGTTGCAAAGCACGAACTCAGTAGCTCTAGCGACGACCCACAGGAGTCTCCGAAAAATTTAATTCGTGAACCGAAGGACGCGTCCGGAATCGAACTCAACCTTCGGAGCCCGAGTTAAACGGCTTGACCACTTCGCCACAGAGACTCCCTAAGGTATCTTACCACCTATAGGTTAGTATTAATCTATTACCATCACTTGTGCATGTAGGTATCTTACTACCTATAGTTTACTATTAAGCTATCACTATCATTTGTACATATAGGTATCTTCCCACCTATAGTTTACTATTAAGCTATCACTATCACTTGTACAAGTAGGTACTCACCTCACTAGAATCACAACGTCCCCAGCAGGAATTGACTGTCACCCAGCCGCTACACTGTAGCATTCGGCCATCTTTATCATAAACTGTCGGCTTGGTGACTTGCATTTGATATTTCCTCATGTGACAGTTCAAGGTCGTGCTAGGGTCAATTAGGGATGCAGGAGTGGTCAACAGACTAACCACCATGACGACGACAACGATGACTGTAGTAGACGGACAGGGAAGAGGGAAATCGTGAAGCCGGGGAGCAATATTCATAGCTGAAATAAACATAGAATATATAATTTGAGGACACATTCACAGAATTTAATGCTCACTTACAGAATACTGAAATATGATGTGTTTAAACATGTCTCGAAAAAGGAACCCGCTATGTGACAATTTTGTTTGGTGTGCTTTCCCTCGAACAGTTCATGGTACATATTTACAGCTGGATGGACATGAAGTTTTTTTTTTTTTTATTCGCATATCCTTTTACAGGACATCGCTGTCAACAGCAGCATCTTTCAGCTGTCTGTTGATTTCTTGGCAAGATTACGCTCAGTAGTTTGCCATTGCTTTCTGAACGACCGGCTCAGTTATCCCGCAAGTCACCAGCGGGGGACGAACCGCTCCCAGTTCTCGCCCGCTACGAGACTCTGCGTGATAAACGGGATTTTAGGAGAAAGTGGTGTAACCCCTCGGTTTTTTCGCATATCAGGACATCGCTGTCAACATCAGCATCTTCCAGCTGATTGTCGATTTCTTGGTAAGTTTACCATTGCTTTCTGAGAGACCGGCTCACATACCCCTAAGTTCCCGACGCGGAGAGAACCGCTACCAATTCTCACGCACGTCGCGTTACTTACGAAAGTATACGGGATTACGGAGGAAGTCGTGTAACACCTAGACCAGGGAGACCGGCAGTGGCAGGTTATTACTGTTTAATACCACGTCAAGATGGCGATTCGACACATGCCCTCTTAGTCGACAGGCGAGGGTCCCATCCAGCACTGATCCCACATCCCAGGGTAGAAAGGTTAAAAACATAATATATCGGAAAGTCTGCAAGGCTCAATGGATAAGAGTGGTCGTTCTTAAACTTCCGGTGTGCTGATGCAGGCCGAGGTAGTCGGTTCAACCCTTACAACGGTCAGTTGGACTGAAACATTTACTTCTCGTCCTTCACTTGGGGACGCATATTACAAATACCTCTGAAGTCGGAATAGGTTCGCCTGATGGCGAGGGACACTGGTAATAGAGAAAGCTAATCCACATGCGCCGGTCTCCGTAGCGAAGACGTTACTGACGCGGTTCGTAATCTCGTATATCCGCGTTCGAAACACAGCTGCGCGCGATTTGACAGCAGACCGCGTTGCTCTGGTTTTATACGAATTGGTATGGGTACCGGTCGTACAGAAAACAATGGCAGACATCTGAACGTAAACTTGCCAATACATCAACAGCAGAAAAACATGCTGGCGTTGACTGCAAACGTCCAATAAAAGATATGCAGCTAACTTTTAATCCATATGTAAACACCAGTTCAGTTGACTAGAAGTAGTAGCACGTGTGTGGACTAAGCTTAAGTTCAAAGCGAGTCAACGAAAAAAAAAAAAAAAAACATAATAAAAGAATGCATCGTTTTGTAATACTATGATGTAACTATCGGCATTGAGTGGAAATGATACGCCCCACGCCCTGGAGGACACTTCGCCAACAAGACCTAATAAAAGAATGCATGGTGTTGTAATACTATGATGTAACTATCGGCATTGAGTGGAAATGATACGCCCCACGCCCTGGAGGACACGTCGCCAAGAAGACCTAATCACAACCAAACCGCATGTCGTACTTTGCCGAATCAATCGTTGGTTACGTCATAAAACGCCCCTCGCAAACGTGCAGTTCCAGTACCCGTCTTGCACACCTCTCTGGTTCTCTAGCTTGGAATGGGGGAAACGAGTTCAGCAATACAATCCCCGTGAAGATGGCATTTTGATTTTGAAGATAGTCTGCACCAACCTTTCTCCAAGGGATATCCTTCTGATGTGTCTCCTCCACCTTGTAGAGGAGAGGTAGAGAGGTCTGCTTGCTCCAATGACCTCAAGAGTTATGCAGGCAGTAGCGCCGACGTTGGACACGTCAAGGTATAAGAAACAGGCAAAGCGATACACAAACCTGTTTCCTTGTAGGCAGAAATGCCTAAGTCAGAAATACTGAGCGACAGGTTGGGGGGAAAGTGTACAGCGCAAATCACCAAATTATATCACAACAATAAATACAAGTCTTTTCTGTGCTAAGACAACTGGAACACCAGTGCTTCGACCTTTAGAGTTAAAACTGTCTTCAAGAGGATTCACTACTAATAAACTGCTGTGGTGGACGAGAATCAAATCCGTGATCTGGTTTCCAACCAGTTCCTCCTTTATATTTAAGCTAAATACCAGGAATGATCAAATTGCGTACAATTTGCTGACAGATCTAAATAAATGAGAGAAATTACGTCATTTGCGGTCAAGCTCACATTTCGTAATTTCCAGAAGCCATTAATGACTCACATTTTCAGGCTCGCATATTGTGTTAAGTGTTTGATACCGGTAGCTATGTGAGATGTTTCCAGACAAGGCCACGATCGCTCTTATTACCGGAGCCATAAAATTAAGTCACATGAAAATGATCGGACAGCAGAAGCTAGTGACATTTTCATCACGAAAACGTCGGTCCATCTGTATGTTTGTCTTATGCCTACTCGCCGATTAGGACAACAAATTAATTAACTAGCTACCTATCTATCTTTGTCCCTCCGTCCATACTTCCATCCACCAATAATTACCTCATCTATGTAGATACTACGTACTTAGAACCTAACTAACTACAAGTTCGTCTGATTAAATTCCAATATGTGTATATTTCTTCTGTCTTTCTGTCCTTCGATAAATCAGTTAAACCCACTGATTATTTATCTGTCTATCTACCTGCCTGATTGCCTGCCTGCCCGCCCGCCTACCTACCTACCGACCTACCTACCTACCTACCTACCTACCTACCCACCTAACTACTTACCTACCTATTTACCTACCTCCTTCCTACTAACGTGTCTGACATTGAATTCCTATTTGTGTATTTTTCTCTGTGTCTCTGGGTGGGGAAATCAATTGATTCACCTACCTACCTACCTACCTACCTACCTACCTACTTAAATACCTCCTTCCTACTTACGTGTCTGACAGTGAATTCCTATCTGTGTATTTTTCTCTGTGTCTCTCGGTGGGGAAATCAATTGATTCACCTACCTACCTACCTACCTACCTACCCACCTACCTACTTACCTACCTACCTACCTAACTACCTACCTACTTACCTACCTACTTACCTACCTACCTACATATATACCTACTTACCTACATACCTACCTATCTACCTACATACCTACCTACCTATCTATCTATCTATCTATCTATCTACCTACCTACTGTCGCATATTGCGCCCTCAATTCGTTTCACTTCTGCACATCACTACTTCAAAACACAGTTTTTACCAAAGTGTTTGCACAAGAGAGCATCGGAATTTGAAGAATGTGGCATCAGCACTAAATATAGCCATGTCAGCCAACGATGGAAAGGTCAGATGTTCGAATCCGACTAAACCCATTGGTTAACCTGGAAAAATAGCGTCGCCGCTGAGGCTGTTGGGACGAGAAACACTTTAATTTGGCACATGCAGATCGACCGTCATGAAGGCCGGGTGTGTTTTTCATGGGGACATTTCTGGACTTGTATGTCCCTTGCCTAATTCAGTTGGATTGCCTCTGTATAGCTGACTTTTGAGTCAGGTAAAGCTTTGTATATGTGAGTGTGTGTATGAAGGTTCCGACACGATTGCATATATATTCTTCTAAATGAAGACAGCCGCCAGCTTCCACCCTGTCCCGACAACGGCTACTTTCCGTCATCACTGGTCTGGAGAATATCTGACTCCATCTATCTTTTGTTTCCAGAGAGAAGTGCCGTACAAACACTATGTCTTAAGCTGTGAGAATAGGCTCATTTAAGCCCAAATCGCTATTCTAAAACCTAAACCATACTAGCTTTCTGACTGCGTTCAGAGCAGGTTTAGTAAAGGACAAGCTATGATTTATGTGCTGACCGTGCCTTAGTTTTCAATCCACAGCGAATCTTCGACACACGAGAATGAGAGAAGGAGGAATAAAAGTGCTCTTCCTATTATCTTTATATGTCCGTGGTGTGAAGAAAGATTGTGTTATGTAACTGTTTAGCATCATTGACGGGTCCAGCGTTTTATACTTCTGAGATTTATTCGAACACATTGTGACATGATCATCCCTGTATCTAGCACTCTGATCGAACCACAGTCAAGCTAACAGCCCAGTTCAAGCACTCAAGTGAACAAATAAAGAGAAGATTGGTGTTGGAATGAGAGAATGAGTGCACTGTGTCATCTCATCTTTCTATCACTCGGTATTTATGCTGTGTTAATGAATGAGAGGCAGTGTGAATACTCACAATGAATGCTTCACCTATGCCTCAACATTCATACCAATCATATGTTAATCATTATGTTAACTTAGGAGTGAAAATATTCATTGTATGCTTCTTTACATTATTACATTAATTCAACCTGTGGAATGTAATTCTATGAAAACACTTCCCTGTTTGACAGAGTAAGTAAAGAAGAGACACATAGTATGGCATGGGAAATATCACCCCAATCTCAGAAGAAGTAAATAAAGGTAATGACAGAGGAGGTGAGAGGGTATAAACAGGAAAAGTAACCAGGAAGACTAAAACAATTGAGGCAGCACTGATTGTTAACATGAGTTATTATGAATAAGATGAACAATCATCCTGTCCTGTTCCATTACTATTTAGGATCAGATATGCTGGGTGCGTTGCATCATTAACTCTCCATCACTCATCTACTAGCCTTGTTATTCACTGTGTCTGTGTCCTCTATGAGAACATCAACAAACAGATCACTATGTACAAGAGCAGAAGAAGAGAGCTTGCCAGATAAAATTGCTGATGTCTAATACCAGTATAAAGAAGAGACACTGTAGCTCTTGACTTGCAGGTACTTCCTGAATCTGCTACCTTCTGTAACTTCTGTCTGTAGCCCTTTTCATTCTTGTCAACTGGAGAATTATCATCCGTTGAACAGATATAAATAGGATCACCATGTTTATTCACCTCAGGTGAGGAAGATGGTGCTTGCAGATTATGATCACTGGGATCTGCAGATTATCACAAGATCTGCAGATCATTACCAAGATTATTATCACTGGGATCTGTAGATCATTACCAAGGTTCTGCAGATCATTACCAAGATTACTGCAGATTATTATCACTGGGATCTGTAGATCATTACCAAGGTTCTGCAGATCATTACCAAGATTACTGAAGATTATTATCACTGGGATCTGTATGTCATAATCTCCCCAACAGTTCTACCGCGTCTTCATCAACGACGCCTGGCAATTACGGCCAGGTACGCCTGTGAGTGACAGTAACCACGCTGTGACAGGAATGGTGGGTCGGTGCTTGCGTGGGACATGAAGTCCACGCAGGGACACAACCCCGACTAGCGAGGACTCACAGCGGTTAGGAGTCAGACGGCGTCGGACTGTAGTACTGGGCAGACGGATTGAATGGTGCTCGTATGACTTGTGTGTATGAACGCCAATAGAGAGAAAGCCTGTGTGAGTATAGAAGACTGTGCGCCTGGTATGCAGGATTGTGAGTTGTATGTTGATTCATTGCATCTATATATCTATTGATTGTATTATGGCATCGCTATTGTGAATGCGCGATGCATGTAATGTTTGTGGCGAATGAGAAGTGCGAATAAAGTGTTTGAATTGTATTCGCAGTGTGTCACGTAAAGTCATTCTGTGTCAGTGTTTGTATCACATCTGTTAGTTATTACGAGCCTGTGTTATTGCTGAATGCAAGATTCTGACACTGTAGATCATTACCAAGGTTCTGCAGATCATTGCCAACATTACTGTAGATTATTATCACAACATCTGTAGCGCATTATCAAGATTATGCAGATTATTACCAAGGGATCTGAAAAGTATTACCAGGACCTGCAGATTATCACATGACTCTGTATATTGTTACCTGGACCTGCAGACTACCCCAATAATTATGTATATGATCTCAAAGACCTGCATATTATCACAAAGATACTGTAGATCATTACCAAGATTCTGCAGATTAACTTAGAAATATGGCAGAGATCTTTTCAGCATTTCATCAATGAAGTAACTTGATTCCACTCAGTGAACACTTGTTAAATTGAGAAGAATCAAAGACTTCAATAGACAGAGAGTGGTTATGAACTTCTCTAAGTCTTGTAGTGGTGCAGAGACTTTTTAGATTTACAAACGTTTCGCTTGTTCCAAAGAGATTCCAAAAAAATGCAATACAGTGTCGCTCAAAAACAAGTTAGGAGGAATAGTGGATAGAAACAGTAGTAAAATGACTGAATCAGCTGTAGATCTACTGAGAGTTCCATTTTCTATTGTGAACTTAGCAACATTACCACAGAGACTAATGATTGTATTTCATGTGTTCATATTTGCTTTACTGGCTTTAATTCCACAGCGTTTTATTTAATAAACACATTTTAATTTTCCTTCCTTTTCTTGTTGAGTACATTGTGATGTGACAAAACTTGTTATATGTGTAGTTACTTTTATTACTTCACATATTTGTAGAATTTGGAACGAAACGTGGCTGGGTAAACACTAATAGACAGCAACGTCCTGTTCTATTGTAAACTCCCAGGTTCCAGATTATTCAGGAAAGAGATTTTAAATTATATAAATTTCCTTGTACTCATTTCACCTGAAAGGGAAAATTAATACAGGTGGGGGTTCACGAGCTAAATAATAATCTCTTTTCGGGATGGAAAGTTTGGAGGGAAGTCATTAACATTCCGGGGAAACCCCTAGATTTCCAGAGCTAATATGGGGCACTTTGGCTTCCAAGGACCCATCCCCTCCAGACGAAATTAGTCCCATCCTCTTAGCTTAACTTCATTGTGGGGTAGGCCAAGGTGGGTACTGCTTACTAAATCCCAATATACCATACCTACCCACCTATCTATCTATCTATCCATCCATCAAACCATCCATCCATCCATCCATCCATCTATATATCTATCTATCTTCTCTCTTTCCATCCATCCATCCATCCGTCCGTCCGTCCGTCCATCTATCTATCTATCTATCTATCTATCTATCTATCTATCTATCTATCTATCTATCTATCTATCTATCTATCTATCTATCTATCTATCTATCTATCTATCTATCTATCTATCTATCTAATCTACCTACCTACCTACCTACCTACCTACTTTTGTTCCTGGTTATTTGGGTCTGTTTAGTTTGTCTCTTCTCCCTTCGATTTGTCGGTAAATTAATCCATCCACCTATCTACTTACCTACTTACCTGCCTGTCTGCCTGCACAAACCTACCTACCTAAGTATCTGTCTGTCTGACTCTGTATTAAAGCCTGTCTGTATATGTGTCTTATTTTATTTTCTCTCTATCCGTCTGTCGGTCCTTCCAACTATCCGTCTGTCGGTCAGTCCGTATATTCAACCATCAGTCTGCCATCCTGCATAACCTGTCTACAAATGTGATGGCGTGGGACACAGGTAATAGAGGAAGCTATCCAACACAGATAAATCAGTCCAGCGTGGACTATTCTCAAGTTTAAAGCGAGCAAACGGGGGTGGGGGAAGAGGAAGGTAAACACTGGATCATAGGTTGTTTCTGGGACAAAGTGAAACTCCCATACCGATATAAAATAATGGATTCCACAAATGGCTAGTATAGTTTGATATAATGGACACAAGTGGCCAGTACAGTTTGTTATAATGGACACCACAAGCGGCTTGTATAGTTTGATTTTGGCAGGAAGTTAGTTATGTTGCTTTTCATATAGGATTTAGTTTTGACATGGCTCATATTTTATACTTCCTAACTTGTCATTATATGTCCGTCTGCCGTTAACAAATCAATAGCACGATACTGAACGTCAAATCTTATATATAAAAAAGGGTGTGGGTGGGTGGGTGTGTATGTCCTTTATACGTTCGCGAACGGTCCATCCGATTGAGGTGAAATTTTCTACACGTCTTCCTCTCATTCCAGCGCTGCCAACTGTCATATTTTTTTTTCTTCTTCCTCCTCCTCCCTCCTCCCCCTCCCTAAATACGTACGTAAATATATGATGATGATGATGAAAGAATCCCCGAACCAAAACGCTAGAAAAAGCGAAGAAAATGACGTGACTACACAGAATCGTCACACGGCAATCATCATTATCATCAAGTGCCGTCCCGCCAGGCGTAGGCGTTCATGGCTCTCCATAGATCTCGGTCTTTGGTTTTCTGGATCAACTCTGCTGCTGATATTCCTCCATGCCACGGCAATATCAATAACAATTCATCTTTTTATGTGTAAGGAAGTTATCTACAGTCCACCTCTTCCTCCTCCCTTTCCTTCCTCCTCCTCCTCCCTCTACCTCCTCCTCCTCCCTCTACTTCCTTCCTCCACCCTCCTCCTCCTCCCTCCTCTTCTTCTTCCACCTCCCTTTCCTTCCTCCCCTCTTCATTCTCCCTCCTCCTCCCTCCTCCCTCTCCCTCCTTCCTCCTTCTCCCTCCGCCTCCTCCCTCCTCCTCCCCCTCCTCCTTCCTCCTTCCCCTCCTCCCTCCTCCTCCCTTCTCCTCCGTCCTTCTCCCTCCTCCTCCTCTCCCCTCCTCCAATACCTATCCTCTTCCGCTTCCCCTCCCCCTCCTCCCTCTCCCTCCTCTTCCTCCTCCTCCCTCTTCCTCCTCCTCCTCCCCCTTCCTCTTCCTCCCTCCTCCTCCCTCTTCCTCCTACTCTACCTCCTCCCTCCTCCTCCTCTCTCCTCCTCCCTCCTCCCCTTTCCTCCCTCCTCCCTCTACCTAATCCCTCCTCCTCCCTCCTGCTCCTTCCTCCACATCCCTCCTCCTCCTCTCCTCTCCTCCTCCTACCCTCTTCCTCTTCCCCTCCCCCTCCTACCTCTCCTTCTTCTTCCTCCTCCATCCTCCTCCTCCCTCTTCCTCCTACTCCCTCTTCCTCCTCCTCCCTCATCCTTCCTTTTCCTCCTCCTCTTACCTCCTCCCTCCTCCTCATCTCTCCTCCTCTCTCCTCCCTTTTCCTCCCTCCTCCTCCTCCCTCTACCTCCTCCCTCCTCCTCCCTCCACCTCCTTCCTCCACATCCCTCCTCCTCCCTCTTCCTCCTCCTCCCTCTTCATCATTTCTCCTCCTCCCCCTCCTTCTCCTCCCTCCTCCTTCTACCTCTTCCTTCCTCCTCCTTCTCCCTCCACCTCCTCCCTCCTCCTCTCTCCTCCTCCTCCCTCCTCCTCCCTCCTCCCTCCTTCTCCACCTCCTCCTTCTGCGTTCTCCTCCTCCCTCCTCCTCCCCCTCCCCCCTCTCCCTCCTCCTCCTTCCTCCATCCTCCTTATCCCTCCTCCTAATACCTCCTCCTCTGTCCTCCTCCTCTCTCCTCCTCCTCCTCTCTCCTCCTCCTTCCTCCTCCTCCCTCTTCTTCCTCCTCCCTCCTCCTCCTCCTTCTCCTCTTTGCCCCCTCCTCCTCCTATTCCCTCCTTCTCCCTCCTATTCCTCCCTACTCCTCCTCCTCCCTCCTCCTCTCTCTGCCTATCTCTTCCTCCTCCCTCCTCCTCCCTCTTCCTCCTACCTCCTCCTCCTCTCTCCTCCTCCCTCCTCCCTTTTCCTCCCTCCTCCTCCCTCTACCTCATCTCTCCTCCTCCTTCCTCCACATCCCTCCTCCTCCCTCTTCCTCCTCCACCCTCCTCATAATTCTTCCTCCTCCTCCTTCTCCCCCTCCTCCCTCCTCCGTCTCCCTCCTCTTTCTACCTCTTCCTCCCTCCTCCTTCTCCCTCCACCTCCTCCCTCCTCCTCCTCTCTTCTCCTCCTCCCTCCTCCTCCTCCCTCTCCCTCCTCCCTCCTCCCCCTCCTCCTCCTGCGTTCTCCTCCTCCCTTTTTCTCCCTCCTCCTCCTCCTTCTCCCTCTTCCTCCTCCCTCCTCCCTCTTCCTCCTCCTCCTCCTTCTCCCTCCTCCTCCCTCCTCCTCCTCCTCTCTCCTCCTTCCTCCTCCTCCCTCTTCCTCCTCCTCCCTCCTCCTCCCTCCTCCTCCTTCTCCTCTTTCCCCCTCCTCCTCCTAATCTCTCCTCCTCCCTCCTATTCTTCCCTACTCCTCCCTCCTCCTCCCTCCTCCTCCTCTCTCCACCTATCTCTTTCTACCTCCTCCTCCTCCCTCCTCCTCCCTCCTCCACCCTCTTCCTTCTCCTTCCTCCTACTCCTCCTTTTTCTTCTTCTTCTGCTGCTGCTGCCGCTGCTCCATTTACCCAAGTTAATTGTTGGGGGAATATGTAAAGATCTTTCAAGTGCTCTTTCTAATGCTTTTTGTAAGTTGGTCTTCGTTTATCTAAGGTTGTTCTAACCGCAACCAATAAATGATTAGACAGACAGACAGACAGACAGACAGACAGACAGACAGACAGACAGACAGACAGACAGACAGACAGACAGACAGACAGACAGTCGGGAACGGGAACTTATATGAATTAAATGAGATGCTCCCCATCAGGAGCTGGGCGAAGCCGGGCCGGGTCAGACAGACAGACAGATAGACAGACAGATAGATAGTCGGGAACGGGAACGGGAGCTTATATGACTACTTATATGAATTAAATGAGATGCTCCACACCAGGAGCCAGGCGATGCCGGGCAGGGTCAGACAGACAGACAGACAGACAGATAGACAGACAGAGAGACAGACAGACAGACAGGAACGGGAACGGCAGCTTATATGACTACTTATATGAATTAAATGAGATGCTCCCCACCAGAGCTGGGCGAAGTCGGGCCGGGTCTGCTAGTTGTCTATAAATCCAAGAACAGCTAAATATTCTGGGGTCGGTTGCGATTTTGAGCACGTTATGAGAATAAACAAACTGGGGGATTTTGTGACAACAGGCAAGATTTTCGGAAAAGAACAAAGGGAAGACAGAGAAGTAAATATATGGATGGCTTGGTCTCATGGCATAGTCGAGACAAAAACACAGAATTGATCCAGGACTCTGGTTAACTGTGAGATGGCAAATTTAACCGCCGACCTTCATCAGCATGACCCAAGATGATCATCAACACATTGAGTGATAAATAAAAGTTAGTCATATATGAAGAAATAAAAGCAAAAGAAGCGTAGAAAGACAGAGAAAGACGCATGTCGAAAATGGGAGCAGACGTGCAGTAAATGATAATGTAACAAACTTCGACCTCATGACAATACAAAATGATAGAGATGACCAGCCAGTCGTGATCTCCCACACCTTCCCCAGACTAGGTGCCTGAAGTGGAGGAATGCAAATACGAAGAGGCTTCAAATGAAAACCTTAAATGTGCGATAGAAATACAATAACCATGTCATTGTCTTGTAACCTGTCAATATCGTTGTTTATTATGTCAAGAGGGTTAGACACGAGACACCTTGGTGCAGATGAAAATGGTGACGTCATAAAAAACAGATTAAATATGGCCGCCCAATTTTAACATGCACCGAAGGGGAGCAGCATTTTATTATACATTTTTTGGTCAGCGAAGGGGTGACACCTAAAGAAATTCATCGGCGAATGATGCATGCCTGTCAGTCCAGCAAGTGTATGAGTGGAGTAGGAAGTTTCAAAAAAGCGTGACTTCTGTGGCAGGCTGTTCACGGCCAGGTCAGGCACACAGAGTTAGGACCCCCCATAGAATTTATTTCTACAGGAATCCAAGCATTTTATCGTCGCTGCGGGACTTGCATTGAAGGCAGTTGTGACCACATCGAACAATTATACATTTATTCTGTACTTTTTTGGAATATATTTTCACACACACACACACGCACACACACGCACGTATGCACGCGAGCGCGCACGCACACACACACACACACACACACACTATTAAAGTTTTCATTTGAAGCCCCCTCGTAATATGGGATATCAGACACGGTTGAGGTCATTCACCAGAAACCATTCTTTGCGAGGATAGAACATAATGAGACCTATAAAAGATCAAACAGATATAAACATGACGGTACACAACTTTTCGGTGTGTTGATGAGAAGGAATTAAACTTAACGCAATAATAACAGCTTTAGTAGCGCCAAAATAAAAAAAAAAATTTAAAAAAAATAAAAGATTAGAAAACACTTCACTCACAATAGGATAGGGCAGTCGTCATGTTGTGATTACGTTATAAGAAGACGGTGCCGGCGCTTTGGCCGCGGGACAGTGAACGTGTTTCGCAATGTCCTGTCATTGTGAGTCGAGGGCTCAAAATGAGCTTCGCGAGATTTGGAAGCAGACTGCCTTGATTTGATGACGATGGTATGAGTGGTCAGTCGTTTAGAAAGTATTGCCAAATTGCTGAAGGTAAAAATTGTCTAGTAAATCACAAAAAGACAAAAATGCTGGGGTTGACTGAGATGCCCTATAACGGACATGCAGCTAACTGTTGTAAAGAAGAGGCCAGCATGTTTGCCCGCCGGTCCAGTGGTAAAGTATTTGAATCCCCGAAGAGGAGATGATTTTTTTAAAATTGCTGTGGTAATTGCTGTGGACTACCAGATGATTAACTCTAAAATGAGCACGAGGAAATACTCTGGGCAGAAAAGACGGCCGTTGTGGTATTTAATAAAAATCACCCACGGAGTGCCGATTGGTTTATGAAACTATAGATCTAGCACCATATACACCATACACCTCAAGGCTGGGGAAAGGGAACTTTACTTACTCTACGTACAAGAAGAGTGTCTTCTGAGCGTTGTAACAATGGGACAATTGATGGTATAGGGTGTAGTTTTAATGACTGTGGGGTGTTTGAAAATATTGCCGTTTCAATTCGCCCTCTGTGGAGATCATGCAACATAACAGGTAATACAAACCTTGGAAAGGCAATATTTTCAAAAACTCCACAATCATTAAAAATACACCCTATATTAGAAGCTGGAGTCCATAGAGGCAGAACATAATGGATGGACTGTTTAGCAGCATGGAGGTCGATCTGTATTCGAATTTGTCAAGATAACAGAACAGATTATCACAGAGGAACATGATCGCTGGCGCCAGGTGACGTAACAAAGTAAATAAAGGCTCCTTCCATACGCCTTAATGCTCATTTGGACATATGGTACTAGAGCTATATTTATATAGACCAAGCGGCATTCGGTGGGTGATGAGGTTAGTATCACGCCGCTACACGATGTGGCACACGATAATGATTAGCACCTTCCCCAGTTACTACCAGTATCCTTACCTGATTCGATGTACAAGTTGGAAACCAAATTTATCAGGGTTGACTCACACGTGCATTCAAAGGCAATCCCGTACCATTCACCCCGAATACTCATTTAGCCTCGTTTTTATATTCAGTAACAGGGCAATCCCAGAACTACATTCAGTTGTACGTAATAGCAGGAATAATGCGATCTTGTTTATTGATGAGTGGGCGTGTGCGTTTAGACATTGTGTATTTGCCAATTGCGTTTACGAAATCGTTTAAGAGATATTAATATAACTGTGTGTGTGTGTGTGTGTGTGTGTATGTGTGTGTGTGTGTGTGTATGTGTGTATGAGTGTGTGTGTGAGAGTGTGTGTTTGTGTGTGTATGAGTGTGTGTGTGTGTGTGTGTGTGTGTGTGTGTGTGTGTGTTTAATTAGTAGTGTTGTTATTTAAATGTACAGGCAATCTGATGGCACTAGACATTGAAAATCCATTGGCATTGTCTGCCGTGCCGCGGGGTTGTCGAGTGAAATATGAGACACTGTGGCTGTTATTGTATTGTTAATTGTTTTTCCTTCGCCGAGAAATTTCTGGTTCCCATACTACAAGGACATGTTGATATTTAGAACTGAATACAGACGTTTTGAATGTTAGAACCGAACACAGACGTGTTGGTCTCCAGAACCAAACACGGACGTGTTGATATCTTGAACTGACTACAGACGTGTTGATATTTAGAACTGAGTACAGACGTGTTGATATTTAGAACTGACTACAGAAGTGTTGATATTTAGAACTGACTACAGACGTGTTGATATTTAGTGCTGACTACAGACGTATTGGTATTTAGAACAGAGTACAGACGTGTTGATATTTGGAACTGAGTAAAGACGTTTTGATATTTAGAACTGACTACAGACGTGTTTATATTTAGAACTGACTACAGACGTATTGGTATTTAGAACTGATTACACACGTGTTGATATTTTGAACTGACTACATATTTCTTTTTCATTCAGAAAACTCTCATCATCAACCAGAGCCTTGCCGGTTGGCGTGGGCGACCATGTCTCTCCACAAATTGCGATCTCCGACGACATGAACCAATACGTATTTTGACTCCCTTCCATGCCATGCGACTCTAGACATTCTAAAACATATGTCACCACCGGAAAAGTCTATTATCTCATAGCATTAACCTATGTATCTGTTTCGTAACCGTAGACCCCGAGGTAGACCAAGAAGACGGTGGATAGATAATATATATATACAGACCTACAAACACTTGGAATAAACGACTGGCAAAAGAAGGTCAACCAGAGAGACGAATGGAGACGGATTGTATCTGCAGCAAAGAACCTCAATGGCTCGGAATGCTGAAGAAGAAGAATATTAACCTATGTGCGTATGTGTTTTGTAGGCCGGAGAGCACCGATGAATAGGTGGTCAGTCGTTCCTCCCGTAGCGAACGTCGAGTGCTGGCATAGAACCCTGGTCCAGGCATAGTCATGGTAACGTCAGTTGATACCTGTGAATGTAATTCCCCATCATCTTACTTTCCCAAGACGATCACTTCTTTAGCAGTAATATACGTTCGGAGAGGATGAAAGCCAGTCAGCTATCGCTGTTTCTACAAGCAAAGACGCAGATTTGTACATCTGACCTGGCTTCTCAGGTCAAGCTAACCTGACATGGGTGCCAGGAATTGTATTGGAGGATAAAGGTGGCAGACGTGATACTGACCATATCACCCGCCGAGTGAATACAAACATGAGCCGGGGGCAACGTCCACTCCGTTTATATCATGTTATATACAGAGGGGAGAGGGGGAGCTGGGTGATCTCGAGGTAAGGTGTCCGCCTCTAGTGCTGGAGGTCCCGGGTTCAAGCCCCTGTTGAGGACCGGGAGTTTTTTTCACGTGGACTTCTAGCAACAAATATTTCCCCTAGTCTCTGGATAGTGAGATCGGACGCCCGTGTGTATTGTTGCGCACGTAAAAATATCCTATTGGCAGTTGGAAATCGAAAATGAGTAGCTTAATGGCGCTGCCTGGTCAAAATTTCGAGTTAAAAATCTATTCAAAGTATTTCAGGATCCTTGCCGGTGCTACGGAGTTCGTGCACTGAGCTGAGATTCTCCGGACCCAGGCTTGAGTTAGGAGTAGAACGGAGCACTTATGGGTTACACCCGTGTGCCGTGATGTTGATCCGTCGACTAAACTAAACTAAACTAAAATAGGCATTTCTTTTATTTTACCTCAATGCCTATAGTAGTATCAGTTTTACGTACTGTTGTTTAGTTTTAAGTAAGAAAATCTATTTATGTTGATTGCTGGCATCCACTCATACATTGTAGGAACATCCACCGGGGCACTCCTTCTTAGTTTTCACTCTCCGGCCCACCTACGCATTGACATTGTTTCCAGTTTCCCGCCTTACTTTCCTATACTTTTTCATGTACCACTTCTACTCATTTACCTTGGATCTTCACTGAACCGTTACCACCCCCTGCCCCTGTCCCCATGACCCACAGAGGTTCAAAGTGAAGATTCATGTTGGTATCATAGCCTGGAATTCTGAGATAAGTAGTACATTGTTTTTCAAATTTTCATTTTCTCTTCATTGTTCTCATTTTTGCATCTTTTCATTCATCTCATCCCGTTCTTAGGTTTTAATGTAGTCACTCGTGTGTATTCTGTGATTATATGTTGTGTTTTCTGTATGTATTTGTTTGCTGATGAAGGCTAGTCGCCGAAACATTCTATGTTTTCCGTAATAGTGTTCTGTAAAGATTCAGTCATTCTGTTATTCATTAGCATGTCCTTTCCAGAACCTCGCTCCCATAACAACCTTCCGGAAAACTTCTCGGTCATAAGCAAATGTCGCGCGTCCGATACCCACACCTGGAGATCATCTGCCACATCATGCACCCATAAACGCTGCATTACTTTGTGATATTTTATATTGTTTACACGTCTTACGGCGCATTGGCCTTAGGGTGCTGGACTCACATTTACTTAGACCAGAGGTCACCAAACTTCGGCCTGCGGACCGAATCCGGCCCGCAACATCATTCCATCCGGTCCGCCCACGGTACTCGAAAATGCATGATATAACGTATGGAACTCGAGGTATTGTGATACAATTTAAATGTCAATATTATGTTTAGAATACTAGGTGATCTCCACACAAAATCAGTATTAACATCTAGAGAAATTAACAGCGCATTAAAAATGATAATTGTCAAATGCTACGTGTATTCAACACTACTGTATGGCGCGGAAGCTTGGACATTGAACAAGCATCTAGAAAGTCGCATGGAGGCCCTGGATATGTGGATATACAAACGAATATGTCGTATTTCGTGGAAACAAAATCAATCAAATGCAGAAGTTCTAGAAAATCTAAGAATGAAGAGAGAGTTGATGAAAGAAATAAAGAGGACGCAAGTGAAATATTTCGGCCACGTAAAAAGACATGATACTCTTATAAAACCCAAACTGGAGGGCTAGGTTGAGGGCACGCGAGCAAGAGGTAGACAACGATACAAGTGGGAAGGTAACATCAAGAGATGGACGAACATCAGCCTGATATAATGTACAGTCAAGGCGAGAGACAGTGTTAGAGATCCATTGTAGCCAACCTTTATTGTGGAGACAGAACCTGATTGATTGATTGATTGACACGTGCGGAGACTTCCTGGCTACTATGTGTCTTAAATTTACAATTTTCAATTATAAATTATTGTATCTAGATGTTCTTGTTTATTGTAATGTTTACTTATTTCGCACCATCCCAAGTCCATCCCCGGCTCGTTGTAGCGCCGCCTACGCTCTGACATTTCCATGGTTTCCATAGCAACACACACACACACACAAACACACATACACATACACAAACAAACACACACACACACACACCACACACACACCACACACACACATACACATACACAACCAAACACACACACACACCACACACACACACACACAAACACACACACACACACACACACACACACACACACACACACACACACCTTTCCCTCCCCCAGATGCGTCCGGCTGTCAACACAAGTCCAGTGTTACAGAAATACTTATTTTTGCCAGTCATCCATTTTATAGGCATGTAACAAGGATTTATTTGTTTGACAGTGATAGGTAAGTGAACTACAAGTGTGAATACAGGCTATAAAGTAGCAAACATAGCATTAAAATGCCATAGAATCCTCGTGTTATTACGAAAATATTATCCCCAGCTCAGAAGAATTCCCCGGTCAAGGTGTTAATCGAGCTGGTCGCTAGGCCAGTGTTTTTCAATCTTTCTGCTGGAGCAGATCCTTACGCAAATGTTTACCTTGCTCAAGGAACTCTGTATGATGATCCAAGTGTCTGTCCTGCTTTATGTAATAAACCAGATGGGCAGAAATGTGGCATTTAGGCGATTTCGGTCTGTTTCGGCGGAACCCCTGGCTGCCACTCTCGGAACCTCGGTTAAAAAAACTCTGCTCTGGGCTTTTTATTTCGGCCGGCCCTATTTATATATTTTGCAAACCTTATTATTAGATATATTCTATTACCATAAGTACCTATAAACTTTATATGTACCTATGGTGAGTTCTAGCTTCACTTGTGACCCCTAGTAGCCTGCTTTTCTTGTGTGTCAATAGGATTTTAATTATGTTTCTAATTCAATGTCTTTTTTCATTTTCAGATCCCGTGTACTTCACCCTTCTTTGTGGCTACTAAGAAAAGAAAAGTGGACGGCGAGTGTCGCGTTTTCAATGAAGAATGGGGAGTAAAGTACTTCTTTGTGGAAACAAAGGACCGGAAAACCAGTTGCGTAATATGCAGCTAAAGTGTTGCCATATTGAAAGAGTACAATCTCCGGTGTCACTACGAAACAAAACATCTATCAACGTATGTAAAGTTTTATGGAAAGTTACACTCTGAGAAATATTAGCCCATGAAACGTGGTTTTGAAACTCAAAGAAATCTCTTCACGAGAAAGTTTGCTGAAAATGAATCTGTCACTCTTACAAGCTACAATATTGTGTATAAGATGGCAGAACGAGGAAAACAGTTTACTGATGGAAACTTCATCAAAGAGTGTATTATGGAAGCAGGAAATGACTTGTGTCTGAGAAAGCCGACTTGTTGGGAACTATCTGTCTTACGGCAAGTTCAGCTGTGCGAAGAACAGAAGAATTTGGAGAGAACATAGTGCTACAGATACGCGAGAAATCTAGAAACGAGTTGTGGTATTCTCTGGCGTTGTATGAGTCTACTGATCTCTCGAGTACGTCACAACTTCTCGTGTTCATTTGTGGTGTCAATTTGGACTTTCTGATAACGGAAGAGTCGGCGTCTGTTTGCAGCATGCATAGAACAACAACAGGAAAAGACATGTTATTGGAAGTGCAACAATTATAACCTTCAGTGGAATCAGCTTTGATGGAGGGGAAAAACATGGCTGGAGTAAAGAAGAGTCTGATGGTACAGATCAGGACTCAGCTGGAAAATTTGCAAATTCCGTGCGCTTTGTTCATGCACTGCATCATACATCAGCAAGCACTCTGTGGGGAAAGACTTAGATATATCTTGTGTACTGAAACCAGTCTTTTCTGCTGTGAATTTCATTCGGGGACATGCACTCAATCACCGTCAGTTCCAGGCGTTTCTTGAAGAAATTGATTCTGACTTCTGTGACTTGCCTTATCACACATCAGTGAGTGTGGCTCAGCTGCGTTCAAGTCCTGTTTCATTTTTACAAGCTCCGAAACGAAATAGATGTTTTCCTCACTGAAAACAAAAGAGCTGATCCACAGCTGCAAGATCCTACGTGGCTGTCAAAGTTGTCATTTTTTGGTCGACATCACATCAAACATGAATGATCTGAATTTCTTCTTCTTCTTCTTCTTCTGCGTTCATCCGGAGTTTTTTTTCGGATGTGACTGCGTTGTGCCTGTTTACAGCAGAGCTGCGTTTTTGAAACTTCGGGAAAAGGATCTCGTCTGTGATCTCTACAGAATCATCAAAATGATTTCGGAGAAAGCTGTCATTGTTTGTAATACAACTGGAAGGAGAAAACGTTTCTCATTTTCACTGTTTCAAAGAGTTTTGCGCTAGAATCGCCGAAGATGTCCATCTAGATGTTCCGAAAAAAAATTATTCGTGACTTGAAGAAGCATTTGTTCGGAGAGAGTTTCAGATCTTGACAGAATTGAAAGTGACATTCTTCTGTTCCAGAATGCGTTTGATTGTAACCTTGATGATGTGCCAGTTGAACTACAGTTGAAGCTCACTGATTTGCAAGCAAATGACTTGTTGAAAGAAAAGTACAGAGAAAACTTGTTGAATTATACCCCTGCTTAGCTGATGTTTAGTTTCCGAAACTGAAGCAATCTGCCCCTGGTATGGCATCAGTGCCTGTCTCTCTGGTCTAGGGATTACACGAATTTCTTCGTAATCCCGTATACTCTCGTGAGTAACGTGACGTACGCGGTTCTCTCCGCGTCGGTAACTTACTTGGTATGTGAGCCGGTCGCTCAGAAAGCAATGGCAAACTACTCAGCGTAGTCTTGCCAAGAAATCAACCATTAGCTGAAAGATGCTGATGTTGACAGCGATGTCCTGTAAAGGATATGAAATAAAAATGGTATCAGTGTTTGGAACAACTTATGTCTGTGAGCAAACATTTTCAGAAATGAAATATGTGAAATCATTACATCGAACGAGATTGACTGATGAACATATGAAAGCAATTCTCTAGATTGGATGCTGCAATTCCAGACCAAACATGGATGAAATCTTGAAAGCCAAATATCAACTTCCCAAATCTCACTAACCTTTTTTGCTGCTTAGTTTGTGGGATTCGGATATGTGCACACTAGGTCCGATGTAACTGTCTTTGTTGCTAACGTCGCCTTCTTTGATAAACTTTTGTCATAAATAAATATGTTGGTTGTCTTAGTGTTTTGTGTGCATTGCACGCCACTCACCCATGATTAACTTAGTTATTCGTCCTTTTTTCCCAGAGCGTTCATTCTGGCTTGTAAGTGTTGTTATCGTTAGGTGCATATTCTTTACAGGACGTTTCCAGTAAACACCAGCATTTCTTGCTATTGTTTATGTCTTGGCAAGTTTACGTTCAGTAGTTTGCCATTGCTTTCTGAACGACCCGCACCCATACCATAGCGTAAAAAACCAGCACAATGCGGTCTGCTGCCAAATTTTTCGCATCTGTGTTTCGAACGCGGGTATACGGGATTACGAACCGCGCCAGTAAAACCTTCGCCACGGAGACGGCGCAAGTATTGTACAGAATGAGTGTGTGGCCCGCGCTCGTCATATTTTCAGTTATCCGGCCCGCCGAGAAAAAAGTTTGGTGACCCCTGGTCTAGCTGAATGATATCCTCACAGTAGGTATCTTTAATGGTAGCAGATAGATTTCTAACTTAGCCTCTGATGTCTCCATCGTTCTGATCTTCAGTGCTAAGTCTCTGCAGGAAAGCTTCCCCTTTCTCTTTGTCCATTGTCAAACGTGAACCGCTATCTCTGTATATTGTACCCACTGTGCCAGGACGATCTTTCCTTTCCATCTGTTTATGCAATTTGGAGAAATTTCCCTGTTTTATTTCCTCTAATCTCATTCATAAAGTGTTCCTTTTTCGTTCTTATGGGCTCTGTTGCACAGCGCTTGAATTCCTCCGCCTTGGCTTTCTTTTCTTGCTAAGCTTTCTCCATTTCCTCTTGTGAGCTTCGGGGTGTCCGCCGCACTTTCTGTAACTGGTTAACTGCTGCTCTCTTGGATTTCCATGCACGTTCTACCTCAGAGGTCCACCAAGGAGGCTGCACATAAGTAGGTTTGCTAGTGACACTGCATACCCTCTATCTGAGACAACCCATAAGGGTGTATTCCCTCTCATATTTAAAGGGCTGGGGTTCTCTAACAGCGTTGGTCTTGTTGGACTTAGAAATCAATAGTGAACAGGGTAGAAGGTCACTCCCATAATTACACAGGATAGTCCATTTAACATTCAATACTACCGACTGGGTGACAAATGCCAGGTCATTAATCGTGTCCACATCACCAGGTCTCATCCCCATTCTAGTTGGCCTCCCATCGTTTATGCAGACTACTTCTGAATCCACCATGGCTTCTGTAAGGGCATTTCTCTGTCGGTTTCCCCCGTTATTGTCCCACTCTCTGTTTCGCACATTAAAGTCGCCACATCGTACACTGAAGAGCCTTCTGCCTGTGATTCCCTCCAGCTTCTTAAGCTTGTCCCGTCGTTCCTTTGTAACAAAAGAATCAACCGCGGCATATACATTTATTAAGTTTCAGCTCAGACCCATAAAGATCTTGTGGTGCTCACTGAACAATAGGATTGTTAAAGCTCTCCCAAGCCTCTTGATAAATGGTAGAAATATAATTAGAGAAAGCAGACTGCAGTACCTGGGAATCACTTTTGATAGAAGCCTGTCCTTTAGGGATCAACTAAACTCACATTCCACATAATTTCCAGATAATTCTAAATAATGTTGGTACTTATTTTAATTAGGCTAGATCGGCCCCAGAATTGCCCAGGTCGATAAACCTGTTGTTGGGACTGAAACCGGACCACTGTCTTGGTAGGCAAGCGTACTAACAACGATGTGATTTAGTCAATCAATCAATCAGGTGCAGTCTCCGCAATGAAGGTGGGTTGCAATGAATCTCCAACACCGTCTGTCTCTTGCCTTGACTTTACATTCTGTCAGGCTGATTTTCGTCCATATCTTGATGTTATCCTCCCGCTTGTATCCTTGTCTACCTATTGCTCGCTTGCCCTAAACCTTGCCTTCCAGTATGGTTTTTATAAGAGGTCTTTTAACGTGGCCAAAATATTTTACCTGTCTCCTTTTTATTTCTTTCATCAACTCTCTCTTCATTCCCAGTTTTTCTAGGACCTCTGCATTTGATTGTTTTTGTTTCCATGAAATACGACCTATTCGTCTGTATATCCACATCTCCAGGGTGATGTGATTGTCTACACGGATGGGTCAATGTTGAGAGGTAGGAGAAGTGCCTGGGGGTTCTTGGCAAAAACTAATGGTCGGCGTTTGGTGCAGGAGAGCCTGGCATATGATGACACTACATCTAGCTTAAGAATGGAGGTGGAGGCGGTCAGTGCAGCTTTCCGCTGGATAGAAAACACGATACATACACACATTGTGATTGTAACTGACTCAGAAAGCATGCTGAGAAGGATGAGAACAGGCAAGCTTCGTGCAGAGTGGCTTGCTTCGCTTCGGAGGTCACGGGTAGCAAGCATCACCTGGATCTTTTCTCCTGGGCATGCCGGTGTGCTGGGGAATGAACAGGCGGACAGATTGGCTGGCTCGGCAAAACTTGGTGGAGTATTGATGCATGACAAGGCAGACGTGGTTGCGGCCTTGTGGGAGCACGTGTACACCTCGGAGGAGCAGATGGATCACCATAGTCTGGTAAGAATGAGACAGCGAGGTGTGACGAGGGGATCTGGCCGACGCTCGACGCTCAGAGGAAAGGCGAGACGGACATATAATCAGATTGCTACTGGAACTATTAGTGTTGGAACTCTTCGCTGGCTGCTGGGGATGGGGACGGAGCGCTTATGGGAATGTCCCGAATGCTGTGATGTCGGTTCCTAAATCAATCAATAAATCAATCAATCTCCAGGGCTTCTATGCGACTTTCTGGTTGCTTGTTCAATGTCCAGGCTTCCGAGCCGTACAGTAGCGTTGAATATACGTAACATTTGACAATTCTCATTTTTAATGAGTTATTAATCTCTCTAGATGTTAATACTGATTTCATGCCGTTGAAAGCATTTTTGGCCATTCCTATTCTCTTTTTGATTTCCATTTCAATTCTGCCATCATCTGTTATTATATGTCCAAGACAGGAGAAACTTGTTATTTGTTCTAGTGATTTAGTCCAAGGGAGGCAACCTTCTCTTTTATAGATGGTTGGTTCTATAGAGCCTAACTATTTCGTTTTCAAAGCATCATTTTATAGTTAGAAATACTTTGATTTCTTAAAATCTGCGATCAGAATCTAGATAAAACTGTTTGAATATAAGTAAAACTTATAGAATGCTGCACATCTACTTGTAACGCATTGTACAAATAATAACCAGCTTACATGAAGTTCTCTCTAGTTGAATTGTAATGTTTCCATTTATTCAATACACCTAATCTTCGCTAGATTTAAAGTTTATCTTGAAGGGGAAGTGGTATGGCCGTCAAGGCCCGCCAAACCCTAATATTTTCTGAATATATATTGTTAGTTAGTTAGTCGCGGTTCCAGCTTCACAGCAACGGGTCGTCCCCATTATGCTCCGTTCCTGTGCCAGTGAATATCACACAAAAACGCTCCCAACTGCCCAATGTGAAAAGTGGAAAAGACAGGAGTCTCGACAAACAACAGCCCGCACAGATACACTGTGCAGAATGCCGCCGCCAGAATGTCAACACAATAGTCCCCCACGAAACATCCAGTTCATCTCTGATGGAATCGGCAGTCATTTTCCCATCTGAATGTTTCTTAGATGTTCACCCACACAGTACACGAAAATACAGTTCATCGTCGATGGCAGTGGCAGTCAACCCGAAGACCAGCAGCCACGCATTTCTGCATAAGGCAAAAACCGGTCAACTCTGGGACATAGCCAGCTGCCATCGCTCCGAACATGCAGCCACGTTCCAAAAATTCTCGGGCAGATTCAGAAGCATTTCACACGAATCTCACAGCTCACAGTGTCGCGCCACGCACTCACTCAGTAGCAGGGCGACGGAACCATGAAGCCTCCTTAGACGCCTCTTACGACATGCGTGGTAGGCTACAGTGTTGCTATTCTTTGCTTCCCTTATGGGCCTCAGCAACACACATATATATTGTATGAGTGGGAATGTCACAAACTTTGCACTGAACAGATTATGTATTTTTTTTTTCTCTAACTGCGTAGAAGTTAGAGGACACATTAGGCAATACAAAAGCTGAAAGTCATAATGCGATGCCAGAGACACCAACTTTTTAAACGCTTTAAGTGTGCCCCAAACTACAACAGATGGCAACAGGTTGTACATACACGATTTCCAATGAACAAGTTTGTTCTTCTTATAGTCCCTGCTGTGTGGCGTTGGTGATCATGTCTGTCCACATTCTTCTGTCTCTCATGCTACCAATCATTTCTGATACCGACTTTCCTCATTGCCACGATCTCAAACTGTTCGGCATTTTCTCTCTGTCTCCCCCTGCCTCTCTTCCCCTCCAGCCTTCTTGTTGTGACGACATACTCCAGCTTTCCCCTTTTCACCGCATGCCCCAAAAATGTGGACTGTCTTCTTCTGATGCGAGTAACCAGTTCTCTTTGTGATTGATAGTTCCGTGTGCCATGTTGATGGTATGGGGACTAACTAACTAACTAACTAACTGACTGACTGACTGACTGACTGACTGACTGACTGACTAACTAACTAACTACCTACCTACCTAACTAACTAACTAACTAAACTAACTAACTAACTAACTAACTAACTACCTGCCTAACTAACTAACTTTACTAACTAACTAACTATCAAACTAACTAACTAACTAACTAACTAACTAACTAACTAAATAACTAACTAACTAAATAACTAACTAACTATCTATCTATCTATCTATCTAGCTAGCTAACTAACTAACTAACTAACTAACTAACTATCTATCTAATTAACTAACTATCTAACTAACTAAGTAAGTAACTAACTAACTAACTAACTAAACTAACTAACTAACTAACTAACTATCTATCTAATTAACTAACTAACTAATTAACTAACTAACTAACTAACTATCTATCTAACTAACTAACTAACTAACTAAATAACTAACTAACTAACTATCTAACTAACTAACTAACTAACTAACTATCTATCTAATTAACTAACTATCTAACTAACTAACTAACTAACTATGTGCCATGTGGATGATATGGAGACTAACTAACTAACTAACTATGTGCCATGTGGATGATATGGAGACTAACTAACTAACTATGTGCCATGTGGACGATATGGGGACTAACTAACTAACTAACTAACTATCTATCTATCTATCTATCTAAATAACTAACTATCTAACTAACTAACTAACTAACTAACTAACTAACTAACTACCTACCTAACTAAGTAAGTAAGTAACTAACTAACTAACTACTTAACTAAGTAACTACCTACCTACCTACCTACCTAACTAACTAACTAACTACCTACCTAACTAACTAACTAACTAACTAACTAACTACCTACCTACCTAACTAAGTAACTAACTAACTACCTACCTACCTACCTAGCTAGCTAGCTAACTAACTAACTAACTATGTGCCATGTGGATGATATGAGGACTAAATAACTAACTAACTAACTAACTACCTACCTACCTACCTACCTAACTAACTAACTAACTACCTACCTACCTACCTACCTAGATAGCTGCTAGCTAGCTAGCTATCTAACTAACTAACTAACTAAACTACCTACCTACCTAACTAACTAACTAACTACATACCTACCTACCTACCTACCTAGCTATCTAATTAACGAACTAACTAACTACCTACCTACCTACCTAACTAACTAACTAACTAACTAACTTACTACCTATCTACCTAGCTAGCTAGCTAACTAACTAACTAATGAACGAACGAGCGAGCCAACTATCCAACGAACCACACAACCAGCAAACCAACCCACCAGCTATCTAATGCGTGTCCATGTATAATGGCCCAGATTGGTTCAACGATGAATTTCTACAGGTTTCACCCCATAGCTAACCAAAACACGGATAACAAAATGCGGTTCCCAACATCATTGAAGTCAAGGACGAGAAAGACGTGTTTGTGTGCTCTCCTCCTTTTTGGATTATTTTTCCTGTTTATCTTCATTAGTGCGCAATGGATTTTATATTATTGTGATCACAATAATGCCGTTTAACTATTGAAATTGTTATAAGGTTGCTAAATTTGCAGTGTTGGATATGAATGCTAATAATGTTGTATTCAATAATATGGATAAATTATTCACAAAACGGCGAAGCGGCAGTGAAAGTTTGAACTAGCCAATCACATCACTGAAATTTAAACCAAGTGCGGGCGCTGTACAATGTTTACCTGCTGGCGGAAATACAATACTGTGTAGCCATGAATGACGAGGAGGGAAGCTCTGTGCTGGAGATAGCGGCAGAGCGTGGGCGAAGTGGGTTAAGATAAGATCTACGAAAACTAAGAACTAAACAAAGAGAAAGCAGTGAAAGGCAAGTCAAAGAATTGCTTTGGCTCTCCATCACTGTCCGTCAAGCGTATGAACGACGGTAAATGCATTTCCATTACATTTAATAATACTCTACACTATGAGGCATTTCGAACATGTCTGATCAAACATTATCAGGGCGATCAAGTTGAGTGCAGGGTGGACAGACACGGCGCACAAGTCGAAATCAAAATATCAGCTTCTTTACACACATTGCATCTCTACCACTCGAAAAACAGTGTGCTTGCCCAGGGAGCAGCTGACGTCATGTCTGAGTGGCTCTCGACTCAATTCGTCGAAATTCAACACACAGCACAGAAACTGATAGGTGACTCACTAAACACACCTGCCGATCTCAGCATGCCAGTGGGTGGCGAACCAACACAATCTGCAGCTGTAGTCATCACAGCATCAGGTCATAATGACACCATAGTCCAACAAGCCATGACTCAGCACAGCAACAACATGAATGAAACTTCTAACCGACCAGTGTTGCTTGCCATTGAGTACCCGATGAGTATGTGTGTAGAAGACAGTATACAACGGAATGAAATAAATTCGAATCAAATAGAGGTTGAACCATCGGTACTAGATGAGAGCCCAGCTACTAACCAACACTCGTGCGTCTGTCAGCAGCATATTGAAAAGCTAGAGTCAGATTTGAAAGTACTTTTAGACGCCGCCTCTGTCAACACAGACAAGATCGCTTGGTTCATTGGTGACTACAACAACCTCAAGTCAGAGGTGACTCTCCTGAGAGAAGAAAATGTTGAGACGTTACAACGCTCGCCCACTATTGACCTGGCAGCACACGCAGATAGTCTCGAAGTAACAGAACCAGTCGTAGGCGCGTCAATTACTCAGCCAACCAAAACACATCAGCAAATAGAAAATGTTGCTCAACAGCACTTAACATATCCTATCGAAGTAAAGGTCAGCAATAGATTTGAAGCATTGCAAGAGCAACTGTCAAAGAACAGCCAAGACGACGGAACACTGACGAGAAAATACGCCCACATTCAAGGAACATCTGATAACCTGCAAGAATACAGACTACAGTTGGATTGTCACCAATGGCAGAAACAGCGTGCGAGACGTGTCAGAACTCAACATACACAGAAAACACCGGCTGACTCCACCCACGTGATAATTGGCGACTCTTTGATTGGGGGAATTTACAGCAACCGTATGTCCTTATCTGACACCGACAAAGCCGCAACAATTCAGCTTCCAGGTGCTGGAGTAGAAAGACTAACAGACAGTATACGTAGACTGGAGGTTAATACAACCATTAAAACGACAACGATTCACATAGGGATACAAGATACAATGAAAAACCAAAGTATAACAATTTCTCAGTTAAGAACACTATTTGACTTACTACGTTATACTTTCCCAAATTCTACAGTTTTTTTCTCCTCCATCATACCACCATGTTATGGCTCCCAACGTCGATTGGCCGGCATAAACAATAACACCCTAGAGACTTTTTTGCAATCGGTATAATGTACACTTAATCAATAACACACCCTTCTTCACATCACAGACAGGCGCACCAAAGAAACGATTGTACAGAGACTAAATACAAACATCCACATTAGGTAGTAGTCTGCTTGCAAAAAACATAAAGTACCCAGATTGATTGATTGATTGATTGATTGATTTATTGATTTAGGAACCGACATAACATCATTCGGGACATTCCCATAAGCGCTCCGTCCCCATCCTCAGCAGCCAGCGAAGAGTTCCAACACTAATAGTTCCAGTAGCAATATGATTATATGTCCAGAAAGAGCACAAAACCTGTCCAACACACACACGAGAAGAACATTGATTTCTGAAGAACAAAGGCCAACCCAGGCCAACCGAAACTCACCCATTTCACCAGGTAAACGTCTGCTGACGTCTGACCACCGGACGTCTGCCACTCAAGAATCACACATGCTACCAAGAAAAACCAACCCATCCTTCCTACTCCCACCTTAGCACGGGAAGAAGATAACTACCATAATAGTTTTCCTGCCCTCCCCTGCAAGGAACCTGTGTTGCAAATATCGGCGCACTCACACGGCAGTAATTCCACTTGGACACGGCCCCCTCAGACCACTAATGGGCCACCTAGAAGACAGCAGGAAGTTCCGCATCATTGGAGTCCAGAACTTTACGCCAACAATGGGCCACCTAGCAGGCAACAACAGGTTCCGCATCATTGTAATCCAGAACTTCTATATTTGATGCAATTTAGTCCGGCCGCACTGAATCAAGCCTTTATGATGTCTCTACAATACAGACCTGTAAGATAGGATCAGCCCTATACGCAAGATACCGGGAAAAGAGCTGCCTCCTTGAACTTTAATTGCTTACTGTTTAGCGTTTTATCTCCCGTGTAGGATACCCAACTTTAAACAGGAACATTGACTTGTATAGTCATTTATTCATTCTTTCGGATAGCAGCTGGTTACATAGCTTGCGAAGTAGTTCGAGTTAATTAATTGTTGTATGTTCATAGCTTTAATTCGTTTTGTTCTGTATTTGCACTATATTTGTTGGTCTCATTAGTTAAATCGTTATAATATAGTCATTTACATATCGATTTATATTACTCGTATTTTGTAAGTTAATGTAATTGTGAATTTTTATGATTTTGTATTTTTACCTAATTTTGACTAATTTAAACTTACTTCTTGGGTGAAATGTCTGAGAAGTGGCAACATTAGCTCACTAAGTCAGGAATACGTCTTGGAAACTTAAACATCTGCAACTTATTTAACAAGCTGTCAGAGTTATCTTCTATTCTTAATCAAAGTTTTCCTGTATTCGGCCTTAGAGAAAGTAGACTAAATGAAAACATTTCAGATGAGGACATCTCTATTAAAGGGTACAAAGTTTTTAGAAGAGATCCCCGTAGGAAACAAGAGACAGGCATAGTAGCCTATGTTTCTAATTTACTAAATGAGCACCACAGGCTAGACTTTGAAACTTGCGAAATATAATGTATTTGGTTGGAGTTAAAACTTCGAAACTGCACATCCCTGATAATTGGCCACGTCTATCGAAATCCCAGGGCTGGACACGCCTGGTACGAAAACTTCACTACCATGATGGATGTGGTGTTCGCTTCTGGGAAAGAAATCCTACTACTCTGAGACTTTAACATTGACACCAACAAATCCCACGTAATTTGGGGAAATATAATTGCATCATACAACTTCCAACAAATAGTAAAACAAGATACTAGAGTAACAAACTCATCTTCAACACTTATACATCACATTTATGTAACTTGCTCAACATCATAGAATGCACCGTGCCCAATTGTGCAGTGAGCGATCACTACCCAATATGCTGCACATGGTCTAAAAAAGGAATTAAAACTCCAAATCATAAACACATAACTGTAAAATATAGAAGCTACAAAAATTTCAACCAACATGTATTTTTACAGGACTTGCTCAGTTCACATCTAGACAATGTTTATCAACTTCAAGACCCGGGTGAGGCTCTGGAATCCTGGATGAAGATCTTTATTGAAGTGTTTGATAGACATGTGCCAATCAAGGAAGTTCGGGTAAAACATAACTCAAACCACCTTGGATCACCCAGGAAATATTTGAAATTATGACAGAGATGAGGCACATAAAAAGCGAGATCTCGGCACATACCGTACTCTTAGAAACAAAGTTCAATATACCATACGAAAAGAAAAGAAAAATTACTTTAAGAACTTAATAATAGATAAAACAAATAGTAAGGATATATGGAAGGCAATTAACACCTTGACAAAGACGTATAACTTCTCAAATTCATTACCATCAAATCCTATCTCAATTGACCAATTCAGTAACTTTTTTCAATATGACATAGATCTGTTGAAGGCTACAATACCAAATTCTCCTTGCAACTTATCTTTACTGTCATCGTTTTGCGAGAACAGATGCTCCCGGGATATCCTTTCTGACATACCGCTAATGACAGTCACTGAAGTGTTCACTTACCTCAGTAACCTAAAAATAAACACAAACTCATCTGGGTTAGATGAAATCAGCAATCGGATTCTCCGCTGTGCTGCGCCAATGATCTGTGTATCACTAACCTATGTATATAATCGGTGTCTCACCAAAGGTCACTTTCCATCAGCTCTCAAAATCGCTAAAGTGTATCCTCTCCTTAAATCTGGTTCTTTGGACACTGGTCTCCCGAACAATTATAGACCCATTTCTTTATTATCATCACTATCTAAACCACTAGAAAAACACATCCATAAGGTAACATTACAGTATTTAGATCGCAACAAGCTTATAGTTGACAGTCAATCAGGATTTCGACCAAAATATTCTTGCCACACGGCCCTAACAAACATGATATAAAATTGGCACAAGAATATAAATATCAACAATCTATGTGAAGCTGTGTTTATCGATTTCAGGAAAGCATTTGATATGATAGACCATGCCGTTTTAATTAAAAGACTAGAGACAATGAAAATTGCCCTAATGTTGTGACGCTAATAACATCTTTTCTGTCAAACAGAAAGCAAGTAGTATCATAAATCTCTGTCGCAAACCACTACTTTCAATACTGGAGTACCGCAAGGCTCTATTCTTGGCATTCTATTATTTGCCGCATATATTAATGATCTACCTTTACATTTTTCGTCGCCTTGCGATCTTTTTGCAGATGACTTTACAGTGTATACAAACGCTGAAAGCAGTAATTTGCTGGCGTCGTCTTTGCAACAAGAATTAAATAATGTACTTAGGTGGAGCTATGCGAACCGTATGAAAATTAACATCACTAAAACAAAATCTATGTTATTAACAACGAGACAAAGACTTCAAACTCTAAATTCACACACATCACTTCAACTTTACATCGATAACATGCCAGTAGAAAGTGTAATTGAGCACAAAACATTAGGCCTCATCATTGATAGAAACCTAACCTTTAATCCTCACGTTCAAGCGCTCACTAAACAAACAGCGAAAAAAGTCTACCAACTCGCCAAAATTAAAAATTTCCTTAATGAGGACAAAGGAAAATATTCTATACGTCTCACATACAGACACATTTTGTCTACTGCTCTACAATCTGGGACAGTTGTTCTAATTCAAGCACCAAGCGACTACTTTACTCGCTCCAGAAACGGGCCATGAGTTTAATTTATAGCAAACATTTAACTGACAATCCTAGCCTGCATAAACGCATTCAGTTACTACCACTCCACAAACGTCTGCTTGTCACGTCACTTGAGGACTTAGAACTTGGCGAGGAGTGGGTAGAAGTGCCAAAAGATTTCTGCACATCCTTTTCAGTTTGCATTCAACAAGATAGCAAATGCAGACAATAAAATCGGGCTGGGGTGGAGGCTGAAGTACAAGCGTTGATTTTCGAGAATTCGCTAGACGGTGATGCTGTCGTCTACACAGATGGGTCGGTCGTCCGACATGTGAGAAGCTAATGGGCCTTTACAGCTCGGGCCGGAGTGAGAATTGTGAAGAAGGACTCTGGTGCTTTCACTGAAACCACAAGTAGCCTGACTATGGAAGTCATGGTAGTAAGTAAAGCAATAACATGGCTCGAGACACAGACATTCACTAGGGCATGTTTCCGTAGCAACTCAATGAACATGATCAAGAGGATAGAGGAGGGGTCGATCTGAAGAGAATGGTTGCTGCCTCTGAAGCGGTCTCGGCTGGCAAAGATTAGTTCCATCTTCGTGCCAGGGCATGCGGGAGTACAAGGAAATGAGCGGGCTGACAAGCTCTCAGGTGAGGCTACGGTGGAGGGCGGACGCGCCATGGACCAGGCTGACATTCTGAATGCTCTACGAGAAGTAAGACTTTTGCGTGAACCAAGTGATGACTGTGAATCAACAACCATGGCCAGACTGCGAGAACAGCAAATTAAAAGAGCCAAACAAGAACACTACGCAGGAAGCCAAAGAAGATTGGTAAACCAACACAGAACTGGTGTCGTTAGCCGCTACACGCTGCGGGATTTGCTGAGAAGGGGATCCGAGCACTTATGGACTGAATGGTTCGATGTGCAATGAGGATGGTCTGTCGACTAACTAACTAACTAACTAACTAACTAACTAACTAACTAACTAACTAAACGTTGCTTTTCAATAAGGCCAAACTAATTCACAAATTCCTACATCGGAATGCCCCAATTTACCTTTCGCCATTGTTTGAATATAATGCTAGACACAGTAAACGATTAAATATATTACACATTCCAAAGCCAGGCTTGTTAACGTACTCTGCAGCTCAGATGTGGAACAATCTTCCACATGAAATAAAAGACATCACCAATCCGTATACATATAATCGCAAATTATTTGAACACTATCTCAGTACGGATTACCTTCCCCTTTAATAATAGAGATAATAATAATAATAAAACCCAAGAATAACAGCCAGTGCCCTTTTGGTAGGCCAGTATATTCCACATAGCTAATAACAAGTGCCACACCAGTTATTACTATTACTGAGTCGTGTAGTATTGATTTTTCATTTTCCACATGCCTTTATAATGCATATCTTTTATATTGTTGCTGTTTTCAGTTAGCCTTGAATGATGTGTGAATGGTATAATGTATGAGAGTGATAAAAGGGCAGAATGTTAAACGGGCCTGATTCCCCAATTCTTAACCCTTTCAAAATAAAGTTTTGTTGTTGTTGTTGTTGTTGTTGTTGTTGTTGTTGTTGTTGTTGTTGTTGTTGTTGTTGTTGTTGTTGTTGTTGTGACATGGAGGAATGTCATCAACAGAAATGATGCTGGATGGAACTGTGACATGGAGGAATTGTTGTTGTTGTTGTTGTTGTTGTTGTTGTCTATCTATCTATCTATCTATCTATCTATCTATCTATTTATCTATCTATCTATCTATTTATCTATCTATCTATCTATCTATCTATCCATCCATCTATCTATCTATCTATCTATCTATCTATCTATCTATCCATCCATCCATCCATCCATCCATCTATCTATCTATCTATCTATCTATCTATCTATCTATCTATCTATCTATCTATCTATCTATCTATCTATCTATCTATCTATCTATCTATCTATCTATCTATCTATTTATCTATTTATCTATCTATCTATCTACCCACCCACCCACTCACCCATCTATCTATCTATCTATCTATCTATCTATCTATCTATCTATCTATCTATCTATCTATCTATCTATCTATCTATCTATCTATCTGTCTGTCTGTCTGTCTGTCTGTCTGTCTGTCTGTCTATCCCTCTACCCACCCACTCATTCACCCATCTATCTATCTATCTATCTATCTATCTATCTGAAACTGTATTTTACTGGAGTCGTCTTAACAACAAGAATTAAATAATGTAGTTAGGTGGAGCTATTCAAACCGTATGCAAATTAACATCACTAAAACAAAATTAATGTTATTAACACCCAGACAAAGACTTCAAACTCTATGCTCACACACATCACTTCAACTTCACATCGATAACATGCCAGTAGAAAGTGTAATTGAGCACAAAACATTAGGCCTAATCATTGATAGAAACCTAACCTTTAATTCCCACGTTCAAGCGCTCATTAAACAAACAGAGAAAAATGTCTACCAACTCGCCAAAATTAAAAACTTCCTTGATGTGGACACAGGGAAACTATTCTATACTTGATTATGTGGTTGTTTCGGGATTTGAAATTTAAATATTGAGCACAACCCACTACTGGCAACGCCGATCGCATTCTGGTATGAACCTAAGGCCTATCCACGTCATTCTATACTTCTCATATACAGACACACTTTGACTACTGCTCTACAATCTGGGACGGTTGTTCTAATTCAAACACCAAGCGACTTTACTCACTCCAGAAACGGGTCATGAGTCTAATTTATAGAAACATTTATCTGACAATCCTAGCCTGTATAATCGCCTTCAGTTACTACCATTCCGCAAACGCCTGCTTTTCAATAAAGTTAAACTAATTCACAATATCCTGCATCGGAATGCCCCAAATTACCTTTGGCAATTGTTTAAATATAATGCTAGACACAGTAAACGTTTAAATATATTACACATTCCGAAGCCTAGGATTGACTTATACAAAACAAGCTTAACGTACTCTTCAGCTCAGCTGTGGAACAATCTTCCACAATAAATCAAAGACATCACCAATCCCTGTTCATATAATCGCAAATTATTCGAACACTATCTAAATACGGATAACCTTTCCCCTTAATAATAGAGATAATAATAGTAATAACAAAACCCTAGTATAACAGCCAGTCCCCTTTTGGTAGGCCAGTATATTCCACATGGCTAATAACAAGTGTCAGACCATTATCTAATATCACTGTGTCGTGTAGTTTTGATGTTCGCATTTTGCCCATGCCTTTATAATGCATATCTTTTATATTGTTGCTGTTCTTTGTTAGCCTTGAATGATGTGTGAATGAAATAATGTATGAAAGAGAGTGATAGAAGGGCAGAATGTTAACGGGCCTGCGTGCCCAATTCTTAACCCTTTGAAAATAAAGTTTGTTCGTTCGTTCGTTGTATCTGTCTGTCTGTCTGTCTGTCTCTCTGTCTGTCGGTCTGTCTGTCTGTCTATCCATCCATCCATCCATCAACCCACCCACCCAACTATCTATCTATCTATCTATCTATCTATTTATCTATTTATCTATCTATCTATCTATCCACCCACCCACTCACCCATCTGTCTATCTATCTATCTATCTATCTATACACACAAACACGACGAACATTGACTACTGAAGCCAGTCGAAATACCCCCATCACCCCAGATAAACGTCTGCTGACGTCTGACCACCGAACGCCTGCCATTCAAGGTGCACACATGCTACCAAGTATAACTCAACCTCTCCTTCTTACCCCCCATCCTCACACGTGAAGGAAATAACTACCAGGAAGATTTCCCTAACCTCACTTCCAACGAACCCTCGTTGCAAGCAGCGGTCCACCGCACGGTAGTAATACCACCGTGGCACACCAAGCTCAAGACAGCTATGGGCTCCATAGCAGAGAACAAGAGGCTCCGCATCACCAAATTCACGCCAGCAATGAGCGAACAAGCAGGCAACAACAGGTTCCGTATCACCAAGTTCACGCCAGTAATGAGCGACCAAGCGGACAACAACAGGTTCCGCATCATTGGAGTCCAGAACTTCTATACTTGATGCAATTTAGTCCTGCAGCACTGAATCAAGCCCTTATGATGTCTCTACAATACAGACCTGTGAGATAGGATACGTATTAAAAACTGAACCCTATATGCATTGATACCAGCAACAGAGCTTCCTCCTTGAACTTTAATTGCTTACTGTTTAACGTTTTATTTCCCGTGTGGGATACCCCGCTTTAAACAGAGACATTGACTTGTATAGTCATGTATTAATTCTTTTGGATAACAGTTGGTTACTTAGCTTGTGAAGTAGTTTTTTCAGGTTAATTATTTGTTGTATGTTCTTTAATTCGTTTTGTTCCTTGTTTGCATTATATTCGTTGGTCTAATTAGTTATATCGTTATAATATAGTCATTTACTTATCGATTTGTATTACTGATATTTTGTAAGTTAATGTAATTGTGATTTTTGTATGATCTTGTATTCTTGCTTAACTTTGACTAATTAACACTTTCTTCATGGATGAAATGTCTGAGAAGTGGCAACACTGGCTCAATAAGTCAGGAATACGCCTTGGACACTTAAACATTTGCAGCTTATTTAACAAGCTACCAGATTTATCTTCTATTTTTAATCAAAATTTTCATTTATTCAGCCTTAGTGAAAGTAGGCTTAATGATAACATTTCAGATGAGGACATCTCTATTAAAGGGTACAAAGTTTTTAGAAGGGACCCCTGTAGGAAACAAGAGACAGTCATAGTAACTTATGTTTCTAATCTACTAAATGCTCACCGTAGGCTAGACTTTGAAACTTGCGAAATAGAATGTATTTGGCTAGAGCTAAAACTTCAAAACCGCACATCCCTGATAATTGGCTACCTCTATCGAAATCCCAGTGCTGGACACGTCTGGTACGATATCTTCACTACCATGATGGATGTGGTTTTCGCTTCCGGGAAGGAAATTATACTACTCGAAGACTTTCACATTGACACCAACAAATCCAACATAATATGGGGAAATATAATTGCATCATACAATTTCCAACAAATAGTACAACAAGCTACTAGAGTAACAAAGTCATCTTCAACAGTCATAGATCACATTTATGTAACTTGCTCAGACAACATCATAGAATGCACCGTACCCAATTGTGCAATGAGCGACCACTACCCAATATGCTGCACGTGGTCTAAAAAGGGAATTAAAACTCCTAAACATAAACACTTATGTGTAAAATATAGAAGTTACAAAAATTTCAACCAAAACGCATTTTTACAGGACTTGATCAGTTCACCACTAGACAATGTTTATCAGCTTCCTGACCCAGATGATGCTCTGGAATTCTAGATGAAAACCTTTATTGATGTTTTTGATAGACATGTGCCAGTCAAGGAAGTTCGAGTAAAACACCACGTCAATCCACCTTGGATCACCCAGGAAATATTTGAAATTATGAGAGACAGAGATAAAGCACATAAAAAGCGGGATCTCAGTGCATACCGTACTCGTAGAAACAAAGTTCAATACACCATACGAAAAGAAAAGAAAAATTACTTTAAGAACTTAGTTGTCATAGTCTCACCCGGAGTTACAACGCGTTGTCTGTACCAACGCCAGTCAATGCAAGGCTGAACTATGATAAACACTACAGTTATAACGTGGCGTCGTCGACAACGCCAGGCAATCAACACTGAGCGATGCTAAGCAATCGGGGGTCAGCTGGAACACAGCGTGAACATTGGAGGTCATGCAAGCTGACTCGAGCACAACTGACGCGTGTGCTAAAAGGCGAGTTAGACTGGGCTTGGGCGCCGTACTGGACAGACGTGTGAATGCGGCCTGAGAGTTTGTGCATGTATTGATAGCTAGCCTGTATGACCGTTGGAGATGGAACGCCTGTGTGTTTGACTTGTAAGTGGAGTGCATCGATGTATTATTATATTGATGTATTGATTGATTGTATGTATGATCTATTTGATATTGTGAATTGTGATTGCGCGAAGCCTGTATTGTTTCTGATGTGTGCAGTGCGCGAATAAAGAGTGCGAAGTATATCCTCGGGTATTCGCGTCGCGTTATTTGATAATCATATTTAGTATCACACTTGTCAAGATACGAGCCACATTTCTTGCTCTACGCAAGACTCTGACAAGTGCGAACGTGGGGTCTTCGTCCTCATTGGATTTGAACCGTTAAATACGAAAAGTACAGTGTTAAATATGTGCGAACGTGGTGACTGTTGTCGTTTTTTTTTTTTTTTTTTTTTTTTTTTTTTTGAATCAATTGTTTGTATAAAGTGCGAGTTTTGAACAAATGCGAGCGTGTAGGTAATAAATTAACAGATAAATACTATTTTTCGGGTTGATTTATTGGAACCATAAGTGCGTCTTCGGACTTAGTAAATTCCAACCGATTTAGTGAAGTAGATAAAAACAAAAATGGCGTCCATGTCCTTGAACGTCATTGAGTAGAAGTAGTGTAAGCGTGAGGTCTGGAAAGTGTGAAAAGAGAGTTGTTGAGTGTGGTGAAACGACTAACAACAATACTTGACGACATACAAACCTACAAAAACTTAAGTGACATTACATACACCACACTTGCACATGTTCTAATTTCTCTTGTTCCAAAAACAACAGGTTGTTTGGTGTCATCTACACCTGTCCCTTGTAAATTCCGAATTTTTTGTCGACCTGAATTAAAAACCAGTGTGGTTTCGGGCAGTACTAAGCAGCCATTGTCCGACACATTGTCTCAGGAGCACTTGAGTATAAAAAAAATTTCTTTTCCTTATACTTTCGTTCATCAGGCCTACACATAAGCTGTAATATTAAGTACTGTAAACTATTGAATGTAAATTACTAACAACGTTATTAATTTTGTGTCTATCTATTTCATCATACATTTTGTTCATCATGTCTAGTTTAAACGAGTATATCGAAATGGGTTTAAAGATGAACCTTTCTGGTGAAGAGTTAAGGGCCTGGGGTGAGAAAAAGATTGAAGAATACCTCCTATTACAGGAGAAGGTTAATGAACGCGATGAGAGAGCAGCCGAAAGAAATTTTAAACAGGCAGAGACAGATACTGCGTTGAAACTTAATCAGGCAGAATCAGATACTGCTTTGAAACAGGCAGAAGCTGCTTTGAAACTTAAACAGGCAGAATGAGAAGCTGCTTTAAAACTTAAGCAAGCAGAAACAGATGCAGAAATAAGAAAAGCTGAAATTTTAGCCCAAACCAAGAAAGAAGAACTTGAAATAAACGTGAAGAACTTGAAGTACAGCTAAAAATTGAACAGCTGAAAGCAGAAACTTCCAAAGAAAAGGAAGATAGAAAATCTGACAAAGATCAGCCATACAAGAAATACCAAGGGCTGATTAAAAGTTACAGCCTTCACTCAAAATTTTGAATGTATTATGGATCATTACCAGATCCCAAAGTCAGAATGGAGTATAATATACATGAGAAGTCTTTCTGGGGAACCTCTGAAAGTGATAGAGTCTATTCCAAATGACCTGAAGAAAGATTATCAGTATATTAAAACAAAAATTATGTCTCATTTTCTGCTAGATGAAGCAGGTTACAGAGAACAGTAAGGTAAATTGTCTCCTAAACCAACACAAACGTTCTCTGATTACATCTCAGAAATACAGAATGTTTTTTCTAAGTGGCTGTCAGCAGCCAAAGTGAATGGTAATTTTAATAGATTGACAGATCTTATTTTGAGAGATAAAATTATTACATCTCTCCCACATCCATTTTCAAAATTTCTATTGGAATGTCAGTGTGAAAGTGTACAACAGATTGAAAGTCGTGGCTCAGGTTATTTTTCAGCCAATAAAAAATGTTTCATTACTGGTCTGACTAGCACAGACTTTGTAGCAGCCGCTACATATGATAGATCTAAGTCAGTGCCCTACAACAAACAAAAGCCCTATAGGCAATCTACTGAAACGTTTAATCAATGCAAATCTTATCACACAATGAAAATGAAATGTGTGACCAACATCCTGGATACATGTCTTACCTACAAAACTACATAGCGAAGCAAGACAAAGAAAGAAAGGTCTACAGACGTGTCACCAAATGCTTCCTTTGTAAGGCTTTCGGCCATTGGCGGAAAGATTGTAAAGCCAAAGCTATGTCCAGAAAGGCTAATGCAGCCATGATTGATAGTTCTTCCTCAGAAGATGAAAGTGTAGAAGATCACCCTGTAAACGCAGCACATTCTATTGATGTGTTTCAACACGACAAATGTACTATCTGTGATCAATTTCATGAGAATGGCATTTTGACATGCGGCCATTCCATACCTGTTACAAATGAGGAAGCCAATTTAGTAGTCAACTCCCAAGGTAAATTAAATATCCTCCGTGGGTATATTAATGGTAGATCTGCCACCGTTTTACGTGATAGCGGCAGTACCCTCATTGGCATTAAGAGAGACTATATCTTACCATCACAATATAGTGGTAAATATGTTACATGCAGAACTTTCTCGGGTAACATCGAGAGATACCCGCTTGCATGGGCATACATAAGTACACCATTTCTTACAGGAAAGGTCAAATGCGCAGCATTAACCATCCTTGCTGTGATGTCATCATTGGTAACCTTCCTGAGGTAAATGATATGCCACATGACAGTATTATATCCACTGTCACTTGTAACATTGATAATACCATTTCACTCTTTCACCACAAATCACCATTCATGATGTATTACCACCTGTAAATGAATGTATGTATGCCAATTCGGCAACGCCAGCACATGAATGTAGTTGTGTGAATGTAACACCAAGTTGTAATGTAAATGATAACCTTGATATTACAAATGCAGTAACCAGACCTACTGCTCAAATGCAAGATCGAATCGATCAGACAAAGGCTTTACAGCTAATAAGCCCAATTGTAACATCTCCTGAAACAACCAGGGAGAAATTTATAACAGCACTACAGCAGACATTCGACAGGATTAGACAACACGGACTGACAATAAAACCATCCAAAGTTGATATAGCCGTTCAAGAAATTTCATTTTTGGGCTATAAGATCTCAAATGGCTTTATATCAACTGACGATAACATCATGTCTAGAATTTTGAAATTGTCGCTTCCGACAACCAAGAAAGAGTTGCGAAGTGTATTAGGGCTTTTGAATTATTATAGACAATTTATTCCTCATTTTGCTGAATTGACCAAATGTTTCACTGGTTTACTAACAAACAAACATCCTAATGTCATTGTAAACAGCGAATGTTTAAGGCCTGCATTTGCGAAAGTACTATCTTATTTTTCCAGTGAACCTATTCTAAAATTACCCGATATTAGCACTATTTTCAGGCTAAGATGCGATGCGAGCTCCGTAGCCATTGGAGGGGTACTGCTTCAAGAGCACGACCAAATATTGTACCCTGTATACTACGTCTCTCGGAAATTGAACACCAGTGAACGAAATTACAGCACGCCGGAACTAGAAGCCCTCGCTCTTGTGTTCTCGGTACGTAAACTTTCAAAATTTCTTTTAGGTAAACACTTCATTATAGAAACAGACAATAGTCCGTTGACATTTATCACCAGTGGAACCCCAAGTAACCACAGAGTGGCAAGATGGTCCCTTCTTCTGCAGGATTATAGCTTCGAAATCAGACATATAAGAGGCTCACATAACTCACTGGCCGATCTTCTTTCTAGATGTCCATACGACTCACCCAATAGCCAGGTAACACCCGAGTACATTGCAGATGGTGTATAAACTGCAAAGTAAATGGTGCTCAACACCACAGCCAATTGTGACTTCATGTCAGCTACGCTGTGAAGAACGGTGTGATAGGGAAGATTTAATCTCCCATTGTAAATAAATTGTGTACATACTATTATTACTATGTGAAGGAATGTGTCGTATAATTGTGAGATATGTGAAAGAATGCCATTAGTATTGTAAATATGTAATATTATAAGAAATAGGCACCACAAGTGTCACAGGACAGTACTACAGGACCCAAAGACTTACCGAGCTTGAACAACGTCAAGTAATCCTGAGTACATCTACAAAGATGGTCCACGACGTTTTAACAAGTACGAATGATGACCATGACAACCTAATCCGAGAATAAGACGGAAGAAACTATCCAACAGCTGATGACAATAACTGGTTGCTCCGTATATTTAAAGTCCATCTAGAACGGAAGACCTTGATGTGAATGTCAACATAACACATGTGTACAACAACACAGCTCTACACTTCCGTTATATTTGCATATTAATTTGAAAGTTAGCAGACGATACTAAAATGTTAATAAATTTATGACAATTGTATGAAAATTTGGGTATAAAACATTTCCATATACGAAATTGTATATGTCGAGTTTTGTTAGATGTAATCTCAGCATCGTAGCTTGATTTACTTTTTCACAATAGTGACCTTTTGTGCACTTTTGTCAATAAGTATCAAATTGTGACACTAAGAAAGGAAATGTTACTTGTAATTTATTTTGTTGAAAGCATGATAAAATTACTGTCCCTAACTTTTGTACAATAACCAAGGGACATAACTAAAAATTGTTAGTGATGTGTAAATATGTATTGAAACAACCATGTTTGCCTAACGAGTAACACGTCAATGTGACGTCATGTGTGTATGGAGAAACTTGCCAAAACTGAAGACCTTCATTGGATATTCTATGAGATAAGGGTAGATGTCCAATGTCGGAGTTATCTTATGGGTAGATACTCACAGGCTGACCTGATTATTTGTAATTTGTGTTTTTGGTTGAGAGGTAGGGGCAAGTTAGCCGTAACCTACCGGACTGGCTGTGTCTCAGCGAGGTAAAAGCCATGGAATTGATTGTACTTGACAAGTAACCTTGATGGGTAGGCATGGAGATTGTATGCATATTGTTTACTAATCACCTGTACATATTAAGAAAAACCAAAGATTTACGTCAGATGAAGTGCGAAGTTCGATTCTGACAAGATAAAGAACAGCTATATAGTGTACATGAAAGGAAAACCTTTCATGAGAAAAGGGGGGGGGGAGAATGTCAGAGTCTCACCCGGAGTTACAACGCGTTGTCTGTACCAACGCCAGTCAATGCAAGGCTGAACTATGATAAACACTACAGTTATAACGCGGCGTCGTCGACAACGCCAGGCAATCAACACTGAGTGATGCTAAGCAGTCGGGGGTCAGCTGGAACACAACGTGAACATTGGAGGTCACGCAACCTGACTCGAGCACAACTGACGCGTGTGCTAAAAGGCGAGTTAGACTGGACTTGGGCGCCGTACTGGACAGACGTGTGAATGCGGCCTGAGAGTTTGTGCATGTATTGATAGCTAGCCTGTATGACCGTTGGAGATGGAACGCCTGTGTGTTTGACTTGTAAGTGGAGTGCATCGATGTATTATTATATTGATGTATTGATTGCTTGTATGTATGATCTATTTGATATTGTGAATTGTGATTGCGCGAAGCCTGTATTGTTTCTGATGTGTGCAGTGCGCGAATAAAGAGTGCGAAGTATATCCTCGGGTATTCGCGTCGCGTTATTTGATAATCATATTTAGTATCACACTTGTCAAGATACGAGCCACATTTCTTGCTCTACGCAAGACTCTGACATGAATAAAACAAATAGTAAGGATATATGGAAGGCAATTAACACCTTGATAAACAAGTATAACTTCCGAAATTCTTTACCATCAAATCATATTACATGCGACCAATTCAGTAATTCTTTTCAAACTGACATAGACCAGTTGAAGGCTTCAATACCTAATTCTCCTTGCAACTTATCTTTATTGTCATCGTTTTGCGAGAATAGATGCTCCCGCGATATTCTTTCCGACATACCGCTAATGACAATCACTGAAGTAACTTACCTCAGTAACCTAAAAAAACACAACCTCATCTGGGTTAGATGGAATCAGCAACCGGATTCTCCGTTGAGCTGCGCCAGTGATCTGTAAATCACTAACCTATGTATATAATCAGTGTCTCACCAAAGGCCACTTTCCATCAGCTCTCAAAATCGCTAAAGTGTACCCTCTTCTTAAATCTGGTTCATTGGGCAATGGTCTCCCTAACAATTACAGACCCATTTCCTTACTATCATCACTATCTAAGCCACTAGAAAAACACATCCATAAAGTAACATTACAGTATTTAGTTCGCAACAAGCTTATTGTTGACAGCCAATCAGGATTTCGACCAAAATATTCTTGCCGTACGGCCCTAACAAACATGATAGAAAATTGGCACCAGAATATAAACAACAATAGTCTATGTGGAACTGTGTTTATTGATTTCAAGAAAGCATTTGATATGATAGACCATGTTATTTTAATTAAAACAACTTAAGACAATGAAAATTTGCCCTAATATAGTCACTCTAATATCATCTTTTCTATAAAACAAAAAGCAAGTAGTATCACATAATAAATCTCTGTCTCAAACCACTACCTTCAATATTGGAGTACCACAAGGCTCTATTCTTGGCTCTCTATTATTTGCCATATATATTAACGATCTACCTTTGCATCTTTCGTCGTCCTGCGATCTATTTCAAGACGACTGTACAGTGTACATAAACGCTGAAAACTGTATTTTACTGGAGTCGTCTTTACAACAAGAATTAAATAATGTAGTTAGGTGGAGCTATTCAAACCGTATGCAAATTAACATCACTAAAACAAAATCAATGTTATTAACAACCAGACAAAGACTTCAAACTCTAAGCTCACACACATCACTTCAACTTCACATCGATAACATGCCAGTAGAAAGTGTAATTGAGCACAAAACATTAGGCATAATCATTGATAGAAATCTACCCTTTAATTCCCATGTTCAAGCGCTCATTAAACAAACAGCGAAAAATGTCTACCAACTCGCCAAAATTAAAAACTTCCTTGATGAGGACACAGGGAAACTATTCTATACTTCTCATATACAGACACACTTTGACTACTGCTCTACAATCTGGGACGGTTATTCTAATCCAAACACCAAGCGACTTTACTCACTCCAGAAACGGGTCATGAGTCTAATTTATAGAAACATTTATCTGACAATCCTAGCCTGTATAAACGCCTTCAGTTACTAACATTCCGCAAACGCCTGCTTTTCAATAAATCTAAACTAATTCACAATATCCTGCATCGGAATACCCCAAATTACCTTTGGCCATTCTTTAAATATAATGCTAGACACAGTAAAAGTTTAAATATATTACACATTCCGAAGCCTAGGATTGACTTATACAAAACAACCTTAACGTACTCTGCAGCTCAGCTGTGGAACAATCTTCCACAAGAAATCAAAGAGATCATCAATCCCTATTCATATAATCGCAAATTATTCGAACACTATCTAAATACGGATCACCTTCCCCCTTAATAATAGTGATACTAATAATAACAACAAAACCCAAGTATAACAGCCAGTCCCCTTTTGGTAGGCCAGTATATTCCACATGGCTAATAACAAGTGCCAGACCATTATTTAATATCACTGTGTCGTGTAGTTTTGATGTTCGCATTTTGCCCTTGCCTTTATAATGCACTAGCTGACCCGGCCCGGCTTCGCCCAGTCCTTGGTGGGGAGCATCTCATTTAATTCATATAAGTAGTCATATAAGTTCCCGTTCCCGTTACCGACTGTCTGTCTGTCTGTCTGTCTGTCTGTCTGTCTGTCTGTCTGTCTGACCCGGCCCGGCATTGCCCAGCTCCTGGTGTGTAGCATCTCATTTAATTCATATAAGTAGTCATATAAGTTCCCGTTCCCGACTGTCTATCTGTCTGTCTATCTGTTTGTCTATCTGTCTACCTGACCCTGCCCGGTTTCGCCCAGTCCCTGGTGGGGAGCATCTCATTTAATTCATATAAGTAGTCATATAAGTTCCCGTTTCCGTTACCGACTGTCTGTCTGTCTGTCTGTCTGTCTGTCTGACCCGGCCCGGCATCGCCCAGCTCCTGGTGTGGAGCATCTCATTTAATTCATATAAGTAGTCATATAAGCTCACGTTCCCGTTCCCGACTATCTATCTGTCTGTCTGTCTGTCTATCTGTCTGTCTATCTGTCTGATCCGGCCCGGCTTCGCCCAGAACCTGACAAGCAATGCCAAGTTGAAAACATGAAATGGAAAACTGAATTATTGAATTCAAGAAATATTCACTATAGTTATATTGTCTGCTGTAGAGTCGAGAATCTTGCAGGATCGTTCACATAATGAGCATGATTTCGTGAAGTATGTACGGTCAGCCTAAAGTAATACAATAATGTAGTCCTCACTTGCCTGTGGCTGATTTCGTTTTAAATAAGACAATTTTAGAGGCAGTAATAGTGATTTATTTCTTCATTAGGTTAACATCAACAATGAGACTCTTGAGTCATTTGCACTCGTAATGACGTGCAGTTTTTATGTAACACTTGCTGAGGCTACTTTAAATAATTTGCAAATATATAAACTAACTTTGTATTTGAGAAACTTGACATGAAGAATATCATACAAATGTGTTATTTTAAAGTAATAAACTCCTGGAACAGAAAGAGTTATTATTATAGCAGTTTGAAATACAGAAAGTGAAAGCAACAAATAAACTTGCAACTGATACCGGGCATTTGCTGTGAATATACGATGTTATGCACCTATTTTCTAAACACAACTGCACTTGATGTTGTTATTATTGTGCTGGCATGCTGGAAGTACCACATGGACCCCGGCACTTAAATCAACATCTTCTGACAATCATGGACCCCGGCACTTAAATCAACATCTTCTGACAATCATGTTTAGAGGATAATCAATGTTGGATCCAAGTGGTTCAGGGGCAGGAGTCTAAAGCAATAATCAAGGCAGGATGGGTTAAAGTTACACGAGGGCAGCTTTGTCAAATATACCCCAAAACTAAAGGTGTTAGATTACGACTATGACATAAAGCCAAAAATTTCCCCCAGGATCAAATGTGTTAAAGAAACACCAGAACATAATGCATTTAAAAAGCATGAAGACATTTGTACTTTTCTACTATTTCTCATTCTATTCTCCTCATCCTCCTTTTTTTTTTTATCTTTCTCATCCTTTTCGCCTTCTTCTTCTCAACCTCTTTTTCTTCTTCCCCTCTTTTTCATCCCCAAATTCTACTTCTTCTCATATTCCCATCCTTCTTCTCTTCTTTGCCTCCTCTCCTGCTTGCCTGCCTGCCTGCCTGCCTGCATGCCTGCCTGTCTGTCTGTCTATCTAGAGGAGAAAAGTTTGCTTAATGCTAGGATTATTTTTTTTTAAATCTTGTATAAATTTCAAGTTATGGCCGAACACCAAATATGATGTCTAACGTAGTGCTTTTTGATAAACAATATTTTTTGTTTTTCTGTCTGGTGCGTAGACGAATAAATCCGAAGATTTTCCAACGCGTGAACAGGCCACATATAGCTGTCCGTGTGTGAAGCACGGATTTTCCAAATTTAGTCCACACACTTGTAGCGATTGTCCCTGTGCTTTGTTGATCGTCATGGCAAATGCAACTCGCACCGGAAACTGCAGGCGTTTGAATTCGAATGGCATGTCTGTTGGAATCATTGGGATGCGAGGCAACAGTACATCTTCTCCTTTAAATTTCCCATTCAAAATTGTAGCTTCGATGATATTGTTCATCATCTTTTTGACTGCAAGCCTGGTACCGTTGCAAAGTCGAGGTGGATTGATGTTTCGGAGAAGAATGATAGGCACGCCAATTTTCAATGTTAAAACGTGCGGCGGTATGCCTGGCAAATCAAGGGAATTCAAGAATTAAGTTGGATAATTGACAACTTCGTCTTGATTCATCATAGAATCGATGGACTTATACGTTGTCGCTTCGCTGGTATTTCGTTTTGAATGGCGCAATTGATGGCATTGACATCGTTGTTTTTAGCTGCTAATATAGCACGTGCACTGAGCCATTGATGATTTTTGTGATTCCGTGCCATATTTGGGAAAACTTTGTCAATTAATTCGTCTATAGTTGCTGTGATGTTACAGAAGTTTGTTGGCAACGTGATACTATGTGTGGATTCATCGATTGGCATTTTTCCATTCCCAATATCCAACAATTGTTTTGCGAAAACTTCTGCGGATGCATCATGTTGTAGTTGTACACGCATGTTGGTCTTCAAAGTCAATTTCTGAACGTGTCGCCACAAAACTGATGATTTCAGACATGCATTAAGTTCAATTAATTCTGAGTAGGTAAGAATCCGCTCTGCCTTCAAAATGTTGACGTGAAGATTTTCTTCCTGCAGCTGCTTCTGTATTTGTTGATCAGTAAGCTCCATTTTTAGCCGCTTGACCACCCATCTGACTGTGTTTGAATCAGTGTTTCTGATTCTGGTGTCTTGGTCCTCCTTCCTCTCACAAGTTTTTGTGTTCGTCTGTGGGTAGTCGTCGCTCTTCTTATTGGTAGTTTCATTGACTGTAGGTTCAGATACTTTATTACAGCTTGCATGCAGACTCTCCAAAGGCAGGTTCGTCTTCTTGATAGTCTGGTCGGTTTTCTCACTATGCATCTTGGAAGCTGCTTGTTTCTTTGTGCTATTACGACGTGCCATTTTCCCCCCGTATCAGACTGCTTGAAATGTGTAAGGCGTCTTGGCTTGATAGCGCTGAGAAGTGCTGTCAAGCGAATCGTGTCGATATGATGGCGGAAAACACTAAATATGCGAGGATATTGTTCAACATCTTTTAGATAACTTCTTAAGTATAGAAAGATGAGTTACAATGTTATGCATTATGCATTATTTTTATGTAAACTTTGAAAATGTCTAAAAGATTGTATCATTATTTATTATAACTCATATGCCGGTACATAACTATAGACAAAGAGTTTATAAATCATTGAAAACGATACAACAATATGACTATAAGTTATACAACAATGTTATTAAAAGTTATGCCCCTTGAAATAACTTTTTCTAGAGTTAAGTCCCTTAGCTAATGTGTAGTCACGTCATTTTCTTCCCTTTCCCTAGCGTTTTGGTTCGGGGATTCTTTCATCATCATCATCATATATTTACGTACGTATTTTGGGAGGGGGAGGAGGGAGGTGGAGGAAGAAGGAAAAAAAACTATGACAGTTGACAGCTCTGGAATGAAAGTAAGGCGTGTAGAAAATTTCATCTCAATCGGATGGGCCGTTAGCGAAAAAATAAAGGACATACATATTTACATACATACATATTTACATACATACACTTTGATTTATATATATAGATATCTTTTATATTGATGCTGTTCTTTGTTAGCCTTGAATGATGTGTGAATGAAATAATGTATGAAAGAGAGTGATAGAAGTGCAGAATGTTAGACGGGCCTGCGTGCCCAATTCTTAACCCTTTGAAAATAAAGTTTTTTCGTTTGTTCGTTCGTTCGTTCTATCTATCTATCTATCTATCTATCTATCTATCTATCTATCTATCTATCTATCTATCTATCTATCTATCCATCCATCCATCCATCCATCCATCCATCAACCCACCCATCTATCTATCTATCTATCTATCTATCTATCTATCTATCTATCTATCTATCTATCTATCTATCTATCTATCTATCTATCTATCTATATGTCTGTCTGTCTGTCTGTCTACCCACCCACCCACCCACTCACCCATCTATCTATCTATCTATCTATCTATCTATCTATCTATCTATCTATCTATCGGTCTGTCTGTCTGTCTGTCTGTCTGTTTGTCTATCTACCTATCTATCTACCTTCCTACCTTCTTATCTGTCTGTCTGTCTGTCTGTCTGTCTGTCTGTCTGTCTGTCTGTCTGTCTATATACGGTGGAGATGGTCCCACAGCATATACTACCGACGGAGTGTGAAGTGTTAGGCCTTCACAATTTCTATGCCACGACATATTGAATATGGTTGGAAGGTAAGAGGGATGATTTTATTGCAACTGGTTTTATCCCAGATGGCTGGATCCCTTTCCACAGAGGGAACTGTCACAAGTGTCGCACAGAACACATGCACTACGGCCCCACAGGATTCTCCCAGAAAATGGCACCCATGAACCGAATCACTGTGTCCCATAACAAGCCCATTTCTTTCGGAACGCGAGGCCAGCGGTTTAACCACTACACCATGGAGATCATCTCAGTCCACAAGGAGATGTGGTTTCGAGTTTACTTTTCTCATCACATTTCATACCCACATAATGTCTCTATTCACAGCTCTACCATTTATTGTGAGGCTTGGGAGGTCAGCTTTGACAATCCTATTCTATAGAGAGCACCACAAGACAGGCGCTTTTTCTGGGTTAATGACGGCATTCATCTCCGTACACCACGCCATCACTTTGTCCAGTGTCGCCTGCACCTCCTGAGCTGTTTGATGTCTGTCCCTCCCCTGCCTGTATGCAAGAACATCATCTGCAAATGTTAGTATCCTTCCAGCCCCTGGAGTTTCGAGGCTGGCAATCTTGCTCGTATACACATTGAAAAGCACAGGGGAAACTGCTGACCGCTGTGGTAGTCCTAGAGCTATGATTCATGGCTCAGAGGTCCATGTACCCAGGGGGAGAACCACGCTGTGAGAACACAGAACAGCTGCAATTCAATTCACCAACCAGGAATACTCTCATCTTCATAAGAGCGTACATCAAAATATCATATCTGACTGCTGTACGTGTCCTCGAAATCGAGTGCTGTCACCGTCGTCTCCTGTCTGTTTTAGAATCTTCTCCAGCACCTTGTCAAACGTATTATGTAGGGTAATAATCCTAAATCCATTAAGCTTTGAATGATCTTTGCCTGGTTTAGGAAATGGTGTTAAATAGCTATGCACCCAAACCTGGGGTACTGATGTCACCCTAATGGTCAGGCTAAAGCAAGCAGACATCTCCATAAGTTCTCCATCACTCATATCCATCATGTGGGCACACCTAACCCCATCGGGCCCTGGTGAGGTGTCATTTGCTTTTTCTTCAATACATCTTTGTTTGACATCGTCTAGCTCAGGGGTCACCAAACTACGGCCCGCGGGCCGGATCGTCCCCCAACGTCATTCCATCCGGCACGCCGACGGTACTCGAAAATGCTAGATATAACGTATGGAACTCGAGGCGTTGTGATACTATTTAAATGTCAATATTATATTTAGAATGATAGGTGATCTCTACACAAAATCAGTATTAACATCTAGAGAAATTAACAGCGCATTAAAAAGGATATGTGTCAAATGTTACGTGTATTCAACACTAATATATGGCGTGGAAGCTTGGACATTGAACAAGCAACTAGAAAGTTGCATAGATGCCCTTGATATGTGGATATACAGACGAATATGTCGTATTTCGTGGAAACAAAATCAATCAAATGCAGAGGTTCTAGAAAAACTGGGAATGAAGAGAGAGTTGATGAAAGAAATAAAGAGGAGGCAAGTGAAATATTTCGGCCACGTTAAAAGACATGATACTCTTATAAAAACCATACTGGAAGGCAAGGTTGAGCGAGTAAGAGGTAGACAACGATACAAGTGGGAAGATAACATCAAAAGATGGACGTACATCAGCCTGATATAATGTACAGTCAAGGCGAGAGACAGTGTTAGAGATTGTAGCCAACCTTCAAATGTTGCATTTAGGTGATTTTGGTCTGTTTCGGCGGAACCGTGGCTGCCACTCTCGGAACCTCGGTTGAAAAACTCTGCTCTAGGATGTTTATTTAGGCCGGCCCTATTTATATATTTTGCAAACCTTATTATGAGATATATTATATTACCATAGGTACCTAACACTTTATATGTACATATGGTGAGCCGTAGCTTCACCCCAAGTCGCGTGCTTTTCTTGTGTGTCAATAGGATTTTAATTATGTTTCTAATTCAATGTCTTTTTCATTTTCAGATCCCGTGTATTTTACCCTTCTTTATGGCTACTAAGAAATGAAAATTGCACGCCGAGTGTCGCATTTTCAATGAAGAATGGGGAGTAAAGTACTTCTTTGTGGAAACAAAGGACCGGAAAACCAGTTGCGTAATATGCAGCTAAAGTGTTGACATATTGAAAGAGTACAATCTTCGCTGTCACTACGAAACAAACCATCTATCAACGTATTGAAAGTTTTCTGAAAAGTTACACTCTGAGAAATATGAGTCCATGAAACGTGGTTTTGAAACTCAAAAAAATCACTTCACGAGAAAGTTTGCTGAAAATGAATCTGTCACTCTTACAAGCTACAATATTGTGTATAAGATGGCAGAACGAGGAAAACAGTTTACTTATGGCAACTTCATCAAAGAGGGTATTATCGAAGCAGCAAATGACTTGTGTCCTGAGAAAGCCGATTTGTTTGGAACTATCTGCCTTACGGCAAGTTCAGTTGTGCGAAGAACAGAAGAATTTGGAGAGAACATAGTGCTACAGATACGCGAGAAAACTAGAAACGTGTTGTGGTATTCTCTGGCGCTGTATGAGTCTACTGATCTCTCGAGTACGTCACAACTTCTCGTGTTCATTTGTGGTGTCAATTTGGACTTTCAGATAACGGAAGAGTTGGCATCCATTTGCAGCATGCATGGAACAACAACAGGAAAAAACATTTTAATGGAAGTGCAAAAAGTATAACCTTCAGTGGAATCAGCTTTAATGGAGGGAAAAAACATGGCTGGAATAAAGAAGAGTCTGATGGTACAGATCAGGACTCAATTGAAAAATTTGCAAATTCCCTGCGCTCTGTTCATACACTGCATCATACATCAGCAAGCGCTCTGTGGGGATAGACGTAGACATTTCTTGTGTACTGAAACCAGTCGTTTCTACTGTGAACTTCATTCGGGGGTATGCACTCAATCTCACCGTCAGTTAAAGGCGTTTCTTGAAGACATTGACTCTGACTTCTGTGACTCGCCTTGTCACACATCAGTGAGTGTGGCTCAGCTGCGGTCAAGTCCTGTTTCGTTTTTACAAGCTCCGAAACGAAATGGATGTTTTCCTCACTGAAAACAATAGACCTGATCCGCGTCAAATTTGTCATTTTTGGTCTACATCACATCAAACATGAATGATCTGAATTTGAAACTTCAAGGAAAGGATAATCTCGTCTGTGATCTCTACAGAAACATCAAAAGGATTTCGGAGAAAGCTGTCATTGTTTGTAATACAACTGGAAGGAGAAAACGTTTCTCATTTTCACTGTTTCAAAGAGGTGTGCGCTACAATCGCCGAAGATGTCAAACTCGATTTTCAGGAAAAAAATTATTCATGACTTGAAGAAGCATTTGTTTGGAGAGATTTTCAGATCTTGACAGAATTGAAAGTGACATTCTTATGTTCCAGAATACGTTTGATTGTAACCTTGATGATGTGCCAGTTGAACTACAGTTGAAACTCACTGATTTGCAAGCAAATGACTTGTTAAAGGAGAAGCACAGAGAAGGAAAACTTTTTTGAATTTTACCGCTGCTTAACTGATGTTGAGTTTCCGAAACTGAAGCAATCTGTCCCTGGTATGGCATCAGTGCCGGTCTCCCTGGTCAAGGTATTACACGAATTTCTTCGTAATCCCGTATACTCTCGCAAGTAACGTAATGTGAGCGAGAATTGTTAGCGGTTCTCTCCGCGTCGGTAACTTACGGGATATGTGAGCCGGTCGCTCAGAAAGCAATGGCAAACTACTGAGCGTAATCTTGCCAAAAAATCAACAGTCAGCTGAAAGATGCTGATGTTGACAGCGATGTCCTGTAAAGGATATGAAACAAAAAATGGTATCAATGTTTGGAACAACTTATGTCTGTGAGCAAACATATTCAAAAATGAAATATGTGAAATCAATACATCAAACGAGATTGACTGATGAACATTTGAAAGCAATTCTCTAGATTGGATGCTGCAATTCCAAACCAAACATGGATGATATCTTGAAAGCCAAATATCAGCTTCACAAATCTCACTAACCTTTTTTGCTGCTTAGTTTGTGAGATTCGTATATGTGCACACTAGGTCTGATGTAACTATCTTTGTTGCTAACGTCGCCTTCTTTGATAACCTTTTGTAGTAAATAAATATGTTGGTTGTCTTTGTTTTTTGTGTGCATTGCACGCCATTCACCCATGATTAACTTAGTTATTCGTCTTTTTTCCCAGAGCGTTCATTCTGGCTTGCAAGTGTTGTTAACGTTAGTTGCATATCCTTTACAGAACGTTTGCAGTAAACACCAGCATTTCTTGCTATTGTTTATGTCTTGGCAAGTTTACGTTCAGTAGTTAGCCATTGCTTTCTGAACAACCCGCACCCATACCATAGCGTAAAAAAAACCAGCACAATGCGGTCTGCTGCCATATCGCGCGCATCTGTGTTTCGAACGCGGGTATACGGGATTACGAACAGCGTCCGTAAGACCTTCACCACGGAGACCGGCGCAAGTATTGTACAGAATGAGTATGCGGCCCTCGCTCGTCATTTGTTCAGTTATCCGGCACTCGGTGGCTGATGTGGTCAATATCACACCGGCGACCTTTATTTTCCAAGACATTCTTGGTACCATTTTAAGCTGGGTCTCTAGTGCGGGGGGGGGGGTTGACTGGTCTCGAGGTATGTGTCCGCCTCGAGTGATGGAGGTCCCGGGTTCAAGCCCCGGTGAGGGCCGGGATGTTTTCATGTGGACTTCTAGGAACAAAATTTCCCCGGGTCTCTGAGTAGTGAGATCGGAAGCCCGTGTGTATTATTGCGCACGTAAAATATCCCCTGGCAGTTGGAAATCGAAAAAGAGAAGCCTAACGCCGCTGCCCGGGCAAAATTTCGAGTTAAACATCTACCCAAAGTATTTCAAGATCATCGCCGGTGCTACGGAGCTCGTGCACTGAGCTGAAATTCTTCGGACTCGGGGTTTGAGTTAGGAGTAGAACAGAACACTTATGGGTTACACCCGTGTGCCGTGATGTTGATCCGTCGATTAAACTAAACTAAACTAAAACTAAGCTGTGCCTACATGGCAGCCCAGGTCAATGTGTGTTGTTTTTTTTTTTTTTTTCAATTCTATTCCGCACAGCTGTGGATAAAACCCATGACCATGAGGTCAGCACGCGAGTGTGTAGCCACTCCACCACCGCGACTCTCCCATTTCAGTGTTATAAATATTATCTTGCATGAAATTTTAGTTCATGAATATGCTTTCATGCTCTTTGTTGGGGCATTCAGTCATTTGTATGCATGCCTGCACCTTTCCTGTTTTGGATGTTTTCTAAGCGGAATAACAAATTAAGTCTTAATAATTTCTACCGTTTTCCAGCGCGCGTGTGTGTGTGTATGTGTGCATGTGTCAGCACGTGCGCGCGTGTGTATGAGTGTGTGTGTGTGCTAGACTTCGTTTCGTGGTTTTCTTGTGTTTATAATTTATTTTGTTTGCGTTTGCATTTTCAACATTTAATCTTGTTATTGACATTTCTCATTCTTCGTTGATTAGTTAATTACCATATCTTCTATTTGTCATGATTGATGAAGACCTTAAAAGTTGAGGTTATTTTGCACTGCATCATTTGCTGAAATGCGTGTGCAATTTAGAACGAGTGCCAAACATTCCACTGTGGTTTTAAAAATAGCCCATTCAGAATAATAAATATTCTTGCATTTGAAGCCCCATATTTATAGCTATATAATTCAACGTACGTAAGGTTTCAATATAAAAACTTAACCTAGTATTCTTTCGTGTTTTATGTGTGAAACAAGTCACTTTATAATACTTTATATAAATAATTTATAAAGTTATATCATTTATAGTATGGCTTTGATTGTAAGGGATCACTTGCATTGCATTGGGAAATCCTCTCGTATGGATATACACGAATACCTTGGCACCGGCGATTATCCAAATGTGTGTATAGCAGAATCACATATGCTATACGTGTTTTAATAACTGACATTTCCAATTTGGAACATTTTGCCAGAGCGGTTGCGTACCCTTTATCGATTTCCAACTGCCGAAGGATGGTGAACAATGGCGGCTAACAACCCAGGACCGGCACTGCACCCACCCAGCTATCATCTAATTTTCCACCCATCCATTTATCCAAGCATCTATCATCCAGCCATCCATCCACGCATCATTCAACCATTCTTTCAACCACTCATCCATCAATCCAACATTCCATCCATTCTTCCTGCCATCCATCCATCCATCCATCCATCCATCCATACACCCATCCATCCATCCATCTCCCTACATACGTACCTACCTATCTATTTACGTACCTACCTATCTATTTACCTACCTACCTACCTATATATCTAACTACCTACCTACCTACCTGTCTGTCTGTCTGTCTGTCTGTCTGTCTACTTACCTACCTACCTATTAGTCATTCCATCCATCGATCTATTCATAGGAGCAACTGCCCTTGAATTGGTGTCAAAAACTGAATGCACGTGACCGGGAAGTTCGACAAACTAAAGACACAACTAGATACAAAAAGCGAACTTTCGAACAAAGTCTTTGTAAAAAAAAAAAAAGCAACAGGAAAAAGGCATTTTAACTATAAATCGAAGGTAGTCTAACTCCATTCACTGGTGGATATCCGAATATCATAATTAAATAAACAGTTTATGTTATATCTGTCTGTGTGTCTATCTGCCGATCGATCTATCAGTCCTGATGTAGCCTTCATCACAGGTCTGGGCCATCTAGGATATAGCATCACCACCATGCGCCCTGCCAACTCTAGGGTAGCCTTTATGCCTGTCCATAGATATCAGTCCTTGGTTTATTTGATTCACTCTGCTGATGATATTCCTCCATGCCACCATTTCAGTCTCTCCAGCATCTCTCCTCTCGGTCTGCCTCTGCCTGTTCCCACTGAGCTATCATCCGACGAGGTGTTCTCTAAAGCCTCTCTGTTCATTATATGACCAAAGGACGCGAGTGTCTCTTTTTTATAGTTGGATATAATGTTCTACTTTCATTGTCACTCTATGACAGCCTCTTCTAATGTTTGCCAGTTACTCTGGCAGTAAGATATATGTCTAACAGTCAATTACAAGTTTGTGATAATAGCGTACATAATGACGTAGCTGGAGAGATGAGATGTGGAGAGAGGGAAGAACAAGGGAAGCTATGTTGTCCTCGTACTCTATGTTGTGAAAATTAGCGCCCAATTCACTTCTGCTGATTACTCATCCCTAGCTTTCAACTTGGATTTTCGAACGCACTCGGGTATGTACTCCCCCACCCCCAATTGTCTGACCTTGTAACTGTCATTTAACTGTCACTGTCATTTACTGCCAATATAGTACCTTGCGGTGTATGGCAGAGGGGTCTTTGAGCCTGAGGAATTAAGGCCGCCTGGCTAGTGCAGTCGCCGCGAACTGTGCAGGTTATGATTTTCTTTTTGCCCCAGACAAAAAAATCCCACACCTTACCGAGGGATCGAACCCGGGTCTCCAGAAGGCGAGTCCGAACGTCTCTGTGTATACAGACATGACTTCTGTTTTATACGAATTTTCAACAAATACAATGTGGCATACACTCCGACGCTCAGCTATTTACAAGATAATGACAACTTCTCATTCTGTCTTCTCCAACTTCCCATATCCCTTGAGCGTCCGGTTTTTCCAGAAGTCACTCGAAAGCCATAGCTAGACTAATCCGTTCAATGGCGCCACTGTTCCCCTGCCATGTTGATGCGGATTTTATATTAACTTGATACTTCAGCCCAACATTGTTTTACGTCACAGCAAAGGTTAGAGAAAACTGTGAGCACACAGCCTCATTTGTTTGTGTTGATAAGCCAGATAAACGACTCAAGTCAAGAGTTGAAGTCTATCTTGTTTGGCGGGCTTTGGCTTGTCTGTTTCGCTGCCCTGTCAATTTAGTTAAAGTAGAAACACCGAGACAACCTAATCATTAAAAGATCAGCGCGTCTCCCAGCGCTCGGGCAGGTCTGTGGGGGAGCTGGGAAGGTAATTTACTGTCGGTGAAATCAGGTTAGTCTAATGTATAATCTGTTTACATTAGATATTTTGTTCACATTGAGGGCTCACTTTTCTTCTCCTTCGCTCTCTCCCTCTCTCTCTTTCCCTCAACAACAGTATATCTATCTATCTATCTATCTATCTATCTATCTATCTATCTATCTATCTATCTATCTATCTGTCTGTCTGTCTGTCTGTCTGTCTGTCTGTGTATCTATCTATCTATCTATCTATCTATCTATCTATCTATCTTCATTTCTATTCATCTTTCACATTATCATGTTGTATATATGACACTTGATTTTATATTTATTATATAGAGGATATGGGGGTGGGTGAGTGTGTGTAGGTTAGGAGATGGTGGGGGATGTTTGTAGGGGTGGGCTCGGGATATGTGAGTGGGCTCGGGGAGATGGGAGATTATGTGGGTGGGTTCGGAATTTGTGTGTGGGTAGGTGCGGGATATGTGAGTTGACGGGGAGATGTGTGTGTGCGTGGGGGATGTGTGGCTGAGGAATTTGTGTTTGGCTGGGTGGTTGGAGGTGTGTGGGTGGGGGATGATATATGGGTGAGTGATTGTTGGTGGGTAATGGGACGGGTAGAGGATATGTGAGTGGGTGGGGAAATGTGTGTAGGTGGGTGGATGTGTGTGGGTGGGTGATGTGTGGGTTGGGGAATATATGTGTGCTTGGGGTGTGGGTGGATGGGATGTGTGGTGGGTGAGAGGTGTGTGTGGGTGGGGGAGATGTGTATGTGTAGGGATGTGGTGGAAGGGTGGGGGTATGTATATGTGTGTGGGTTATGTGTGTGGTTGGGTGGAGGAGTTGGAGTGAATGGGGGATGTGTGGGTGGGTGGTGGGTGTGTCACATAACATAGTAATATGCATTGTTTATGTCACAAAATTCATGTGACAATGTTTTTTCCTATGCACTGTTGATGAAAGAAAGATGAGTGATTGGAAGGGCCGAATGTAAGACGGGCTTGCGTGCCCAATTTGTTACCCTTTGAAAATAAAGTCCGTTCTATCTATCTATCTATCTATCTATCTATCTATCTATCTATCTATCTATCTATCTATCTATCTATCTATCTATCTATCTATCTATCTATCTATCTGTCCGTTCATCCGTCTGTCTGTCTGTCTGTCTGCCTGTCTGTTCAACCGTCTGTCTTTCTATGTGTGTCTATCTCTTCATCTATCTAACAATCTACATGTCTGTCTCCTTGTCGACATGCCTCTCTATCTATATGTCTGACTGTGTAAGTGTGTATCTGTTCGTCTAATTTTCTGCATATCTGTAAGTTGCGTTTCCCCCTTGTTAGCTGCCGGTGTCCTTACCACATGTTAGAAACTGTGTCGCGGCACCACTCCGACACACAGAATCGTAAATATAGGTGTTTGGCTTCGATGCCAATTTTCAAATGCTGGCAAATAAATCACCGACGTAAACGGGAATAAGCATGGACATGGCTGATATAATCAGCCGGCGGATACTGACAAGACACCGACTCTCGCCCGACTGCAAGAACTGGGAGTAAAGCCTGTTCAAGCACGCCAATGCTGGCTTCGTGGGAAAGAGAGGAGATACCAGAATCAACTCCTCTTGGGAACAGTGAGCTGAAATACTTTGGGATGGCTGCTTCATCGGGAGACGGAGCTCGCATGAGAATGTCCAATGTGCAGCGACGTCTTGCGGAGGTCACGGGTGGCAAGCATTACCTGGATCTTTTCTCCGTGGCATGCCGGTCTGCTGGGGAATGAACAGGCAGACAGATTGGCTGGCTCGGCAAAACTTGGTGGAGTATTGATGCATGATAAGGCAGACGTCGTTTCGGCCTTGTGGGAGCACGCGTACACCTCGGAGGAGCAAATGGATCACCATAGTCTGGCAAGAATGAGGCAGCGTGGAGTGACGAGGGGATTTGGCCGGCGCTCGACGCTCAGAGGAAAGGCGAGACGGACATATAAACAGATTGCTACTGGAACTATTGGTGTTGGAACTCTTCGCTGGTTGCTGAGGATGGGGACGGAGTGCTTATGGGAATGCCCCGAATGCTGTTATATCGGTTCTTTAATCAATCAATCAATCAATCAATCAATCACTCATTCGACGTAACATAACATAACATAACATTTAAGCAAAGGGCATCTTTGGCATGTATGATTTCCTTGTCGGCAATCATTGAAGTCAATTTAAGAAGTAGATATACAGGGCATAGTACACTATACAAGCATTGAAAACAATAGACATGCCAGGATTCGAACTCTCCGCATCCAAGTGACGACAACGCTTCCACGAAGCAACAAGTAAATAGGAATAGACGATTGTGACGTCACATTGTGATAAAAAACAAACTGTTTGATTATCGTTATTTATTTTGGAGGCATGGCTAGATAATTGTTTTTCTGTGACATCATTTAAGAGCGATCTTTAAATAAAGTGAATGTGTCTCATTGCTGTATACAGATTTCTTTATAACATAGATGATCGTTTATTTCTTTATGGCGAAAATAAAAATTGACAATATATTGTCCTTTTGAAAACTAAAGTGAAGATGAGCATCACCGAGTACATATTACACAAAATGAGTAAAGAGAATAAATAATCTGTTTCACTGAAACACACACCCACATACTTATACAGAGAGAGAGAGAGAGAGAGAGAGAGAGAGAGAGAGAGAGAGAGAGAGAGAGAGAGAGAATGTGAGTGCGAGCGAAAGAGTCAGTGAGGAAGCGAGAGAAAGCGCGCGATAGAGAGAGCTAAAGAGAGAACGAGAGAGCGAGAGAGAGCGAAAGAGAAAGAGAGAGAGCTCGCGCGAAAGAGAAAGAGAGCGAGAGAGAGCGACAAAGAGAGAACGGGAGAGAGACTGAATGGGAGATATCGTAAGAGAAATAGAGAGAGAAAGGGCGCGCGAAAAAGAGAGCGAGATAGAGAGAGAGAAGGGTGGGATATAGAAAGAGAGAGACGGGGTGGGAGAGAGTGCGAGAGAGAACCAGAGAGCGCAAGAGAGAGAACGAGAGAGCGAGAGAGAGAGAAAAAGGGAGAGAGCCTAAACTGCAAGCGTTATTCAGCATTTAAGCTGAAAACCCGGATTTTCTTCGGCAGTATTTGCCACAGGGTTAATGACTCGAATCTACATGTTGCCACTGGTTCAATGACTCGAATCCACATGTTGCCACTGGGTCAATGACTCGAATCTACATGTTGCCACTGGTTCAATGACTCGAATCCACATGTTTCCACTGGGTCAATGACTCGAATCTACATGTTGCCACTGGTTCAATGACTCGAATCCACATGTTTCCACTGGGTCAATGACTCGAATCTACATGTTGCCACTGGGTCAATGACTCGAATCCACATGTTTCCACTGGGTCAATGACTCGAATCCACATGTTTCCACTGGTTCAATGACTCGAATCTACATGTTGCCACTGGGTCAATGACTCGAATCTACATGTTGCCACTGGTTCAATGACTCGAATCCACATGGTTCTACTGGGTCAATGCCTCGAATCTACATGTTGCCACTGGTTCAATGACTCGAATCCACATGTTTCCACTGGGTCAATGACTCGAATCTACATGTTGCCACTGGTTCAATGACTCGAATCCACATGTTGCCACTGGTTCAATGACTCGAATCCACATGTTTCCACTGGGTCAATGACTCGAATCTACATGTTGCCACTGGGTCAATGACTCGAATCTACATGTTGCCACAGGGTCAATGACTCGAATCTACATGTTGCCACAGGGTCAATGACTCGAATCTACATGTTGCCACAGGGTCAATGACTCGAATCCACATGTTGCCACAGGGTTAATGACTCGAATCTACATGTTGCCACAGGGTTAATGACTCGAATCCACATGTTGCCACAGGGTTAATGACTCGAATCCACATGTTGCCACAGGACAGTTACATGTCCTCAGTGAGTCTCCGTGGCGAAGTGATTATGCCGTCTGCCTCGCACTCTGAAAGTTCTAGGTTCGGTTCCGGGCTACGACGTTCGTTTCTCTAGTGCAATTTTCTTGGAGATTCCTGGGAGCCGTCGCTGGAGATACGGAGTCCGTGGTATGTGCGAGGATTTCGGTAAGACGCTCTCCGGAAAGAGCCCGAGCCATATGGCATAAGACCGGTGAGGCGATGTGGATGCTCTTGCTTTTTAAACCTTGTTTTAAAAGTTGCATGTTCTAACCCCGATGCAGATAACATCACAACAGAAATGATTAAAGCTTTAGAAGAATTTGGTCTAGATCAAGTCACCATACTGCTGAACACATTATATGATACTGGAGATATACCTTCTGAATTATGTAACACTGTATTTATTGCAATCCCAAAGACATCAGGAGCCTTGGAATGTGATCACCATAGAACAATTAGTATAATGAGTCACATCACAAAGATTTTGCTACGAATTAGGGTGAGGAAGAAAATAGGGGAAGAACAATATGAGTTTGTAGAAGGAAAAGGTACAATAAATGCTGTGTATATGCTGCGAACAGTTATTGAACGTGCTATAGAAGTAAACAAGGATATACATCTTTGCTTTATTGACTACACAACGGCTTTTGATAGAGTTAGACATGTCAACATGATGGATATGCTTGCAGATCTACAAATTGATGGGGACTTGTAAAAAACATATATTGGAAACAACAAGCTGCCATAAGGATTGATAATGAAGTGGGACAATATCAGCCTATTAAGAGAGGTGTTAGGCAGGGATGTGTAATGTCTCTAGATCTGATCTTTTTTCCCTATACAGTGAAAATATTTTCAGAAATGTAGAGGATATAAATAGAATCAGCATTGGGGGACGAAACATCAATAACATTAGATATGCAGATGATACAGTATTGATTGCAGACAATGTGCAGGATCTGCAACAATTAGTGGATGCGGTTGTTCTACACAGTGAGCAACTGGGTTAGAATTAAATTGTAAAAAGACACAGGTTATGGTCGTCACTAGGAACGACGAAGTGCCACAATGTAATATACAAGTAAATGGAAATATTCTTCAACAAGTGAATCGGTACAATTATCTCGGAACAGTCATAACATCTGATGGGAGATGCCTTGAAGAGATTAGAACAAGAATCGCCATGGCGAAAGTAGCCTTTAGCAAGATGAAAAACATTTTTACCAATAAAAAGATGTCAATTGAAGCGAGAAAATGAGTGTTGGGGTGATACATAGAGCCTGCTATTTTATATGCCTGCTATTTATATTATATACTACAGGAGACAAATGAAAATCGTAAATTGATTAGAGAAATTAGACGAAGACAGTCAAAAATTTTTGGACATGTTATGAGAAGAAATGGATTGGAGAACTTAGTGACAACTGGCAAGATCGAAGGGAACAGACCAAGAGGAAGACCGAGAGGAAAATACCTGGATGGCTTGGCCACATGGCATGGACGCGACAAATCAAATCGAATCAAATCAAATCAACTTTATTTTCAAAGAGTAACAAATTGGGCACGCAGGCCCGTCTTACATTCGGCCCTTCCAATCACTCGTCTTTCGTTCATCAAGAGCATTATACATTTACATAGGAAGAAAGATAAACATTATGAAATGAATGTTGTAAACATAATCAAGACAAATTACCATGTTATGAGGCCCATATCCCATCTACCCATAAATCACCCCACCCACACACACACACCCAGGAACACATACATACCCCACCAAGCAACCCATCCCCCTCCCGCACATACCCCACCCTCACACACTGCCCTCACCTGTTCCCCCAACCATAACACATTAGCCACCAACAAACATCCCCCACCAACCCACACATCCCACGCCCACCCACATACACATCCTAACCCACACATCCTCTCCCCCACCCACACATCCAACCACCCATCCCCCAGCCACATCTCCATCGACCACATATTCCCCACCCACGCACACACATCCCCCACCAACTCACACATCGCACATCCACTCACACATCCCCAAACCATACACACACATTCCCACCAACTGACATCTCCCTACCTCGACACACACACACACACACACACACACACACACACACACACACACATCTCCCTAACCACCTATACATCCCCAATCCACTCACACACACCCCACCACCCACACGTACATCCTCCACACACCCACACATGCCCTAACCCAATCCCCCACCACACCCCCCACCCGCACATCACATACATCCTCTACCACGCAATATTCCCAACCTACACACCGCACACATATCCCTCACCAACACATCCCACATACCACCATGCATCCCCACCTACACACCACACATATATCCCCCACCCACATACCACACAATATTCCCACCCACACTCACACAGATACCCTGACCCATCCACCCCACATACCCCCACCCACACAACATACCCCACACACACACAATATCCCCAACCAATACACCACGCGCCTCTCCCCACCCACACATGCATTTCCCACCCATCCACCAACACACACTCACTCACGCACACATCCTCCATTACGCACCCACACACCCCCACCCACCCCCAACCAAACATCTCTCGATCACAATACCCCTACTCACACACATCCTCCACCCACTCACGCATCCTACCCGGACACATACACATCCCTCACCCACCTACACATCCCTAAGCCACGCACACAACCCCACCCACACATTCTCCATCCACGCACACATCTCCCACTCCACACCTCCACCACCCACACATACTTCTCCCAACCACCACACACCCCCTACTCACCCACACATATCCCCCACCCATACACACATTCCCCGCACCCATTACACATATCCCCCACACAACACACTATCCCCCACCCACACACACATCCTCACCCATACCACCACAAACATACCTCCCATCGACACACCATACACACATCCCCCACCAACACACCGTACACATATCCCAAACCCACACACCATACACTTCTCCCCACCCGCCAATACATCCCCAATCCACCCACACAATCTCCTACCCACACAACCCCGCCACCCACACATACTTCCCCAAACCATCCACACATCTCCACCCACCCACACATATCCCCCACCCAAACACACATCCCCCGCACCCGTCCCATACACATATCCTCCACCCATACACATATCCCCCACACCCATACTTTCACCCCACACATCCATCCACACATCCCACCAACACCCACAAATATCACTACCCACAAGAACACTGAGCTGATCCACGACTCTGGTGATCGAGTGAAATGGCGAGTCATGACCGCCCACGCTTTCCGGCATGGTACATGATTGATTGATGTTCTAACACACGTTACGTAAATGTGTTTGCTGAAGATACGCCAGTTGCTCTACGTGCTGTTTAATCCATGAGGCTCTACATGCTGTTTAATCCATGAAGCTCTACGAGCTGTTTAATCCTGAGGCTCTACGTGCTGTTTAATCTCTGCATTACTATAAACAAAGACTACATCTGATTTGTTTTGAACAGTCTCAGGGGGTTGGCCCACTCGGATTATGACTCCTGGTGTCTTTCCCCATCGGCAGGAGAAAGACACCCAGAGTCATGACACGGGGCCCGCCTCCAGGTAGTGTAAGGAAGGTAAAAGGCCAAAACATTCCGGGAATGGGGCTACTTCTGACCATCAGATGCCTCCCGCCCTGCTTGCTCTGCGGCGGAGTTGTTATCTCTGCATTGCTTCGGTAAGTCTACTTCTGAATACTTTAGAACACTCCCCACTGTTACTAATTAAGGAGCCAAGATATTAAAAGTTTGTGACATTTTCAATTTCTGTATGGCTGATTGTGATTATTGGTTATCTAGTTTTACCCTTGGATATTATTTTGTATAGGTTGGTAAAATGATCTGCACAGTGTCTGTTGTCAGACAGAGTCAACACTTCTAATCCGTTTAGCACTATATGATAGGGGGACCGTGTCATATGCATGTCGGAGGTCTTGAAATGGAATTTCACCAATTATGAATTGCAACATACGCCTGTGAGACATGGACACTTACTAAACAAGCTGAACAGCGCATACATGCCTTTGAATATAAATGTTATAGACGAGTTCTAAGAATATCTTGGGTAAAGAAAAGAACAAATGCATCCATACTTCAAGAGTTGAATATTGAGGAGGGATGGCTATTAAAGACGATAAAACAAAGAAAATTGAAGTATTTTGGTCACTTGAAACGTCACGACAGTTTGGAGAGAACAATAATGGAAGGGTATATGCCTGGGAAGAGAGGAAGAGGAAGGCCAAAGAGAAGATGGGTACAGGATGTGGCGGATGATCTCCAGATGGGTGTATCAGACGCGGGACATCTTGCTTGTGATCGAGAAGTTTTCCGGAAGGTTGTTATGGGAGCGAGGTTCTGCAAAGGACATGCTACTGAATGAATGAATGAATTGATCAAAATAAAATCAGGTACCGGTTCCACACGTGCTGTATGTACCAAATATTGGCATTGGCTGCAATATAAGACGCCTTCTGGTGATATCTTAGAGTAGTTAGGAGAGTAACAATAGAAATGATACGCCTATTGATGACTCTTAGAGTAGCTAGAGTCTCCGTGTCGAAGTGGTCAAGCCGTCTGACTCGGGCTCCGAAGGTTGTGGGTTCGATTCCTGGCCGCGTCGTTTGGTTCACTAGTGCATTGCTTTCGGAGACTCCTGGGGTCGGCGCTGGAGCTACGGAGTTAGTGTTTTGTGTGACGCTTTCGGCAGTTCGCTGCGGAAAGAGACTGAGTCATATGGGATAAACACCCGTTGCAATGAAGTCAACCCGTGTCGACTTGTAAGCGACTTTTTTTAAGAGTATCTAGGAGAGTAACAACAGAGATGAGACAGACGCTCACTGTAACTCTTAGAGTAGCTAGGAGAATAACAACATAGATGAGACAGACGCCTACTGGTGATGCTTAGAGTAGCTAGGAGAGTAAGCATAGAAATGTGACACCTACTGGTGACTCTTAGAGTAGCTAAGAGAATAACAATAGAAATGAGACGCCTACTGGTGACTCTTAGAGTAGCTAGGAGAACAACAACATCTAAATAGCACATTGCCCTCTTGACAGAAGACGAAACTATGAATATCAGTTAATACCGTTACATGTTTAATCAGGCTGCGGGTGACAGGGGAGACAAGCAGCTACAGTTCACACACACACAAATTAACCAATTGTTGAAGGACGATATGAACATGTTAGCAACCAGAGTCTGGGAGAACAGGAAGCTTACTGTCAAAACAAAAGTCCTTGTCAACCAAGCCTGTGTCTTTAGTACTCTTCTTTATGGCAGTGAAACATGGTCAACTTATTCACATCAAGAGAAACGTTTAAACAGCTTTCATATGCGGTGTCTGCGAAGAATACTTGATATTAAGTGGCAAGACAAAATCACAAATGCTGATGTATTGGAAAGATCAGGTTGTGTGACAGTGTGTTCCATGCTCAGTCTTTGTAGACTTAGATGGATAGGACATCTTAGGAGGATGGATGATGGTAGAATACCAAAGAACATATTTTTTGGTGAATTACATATGGGTAAGAGATCTCAGGGTCGGCCTCTACTACGATACAAAGATGTGTGTAAGCGGGACATGATTGATACAGGCATTGATAATGCACATTGGGAGCAAGTCGCCGCTGAAAGTGTTGCATGGAGGGCAAATATCAGAAATAGAATAAAGACAAAGAATAAAATTGATTATGTGGTTGTTTCGGGATTTGAAATTTAAATATTGAGCTCAACCCACTACTGGCAACGCCGATCGCATTCTGGTATGAACCTAAGGCCTATCCACGTCAATATGGAAGCACTATACTCGAGTTTCGCCCTCATTTGAGCTCGTCAGTAGTGCATATCCCTGACCGGATCCGGAAACAGTCCCGGATCACGCGTGTGAAGCGGGTGTGTAACCACGCGGCACACACTGGACACACCAAATTATCACAACAGAATATCACAACGCTACCCATCATAGGCTATGCTCAAGATTGCCCAATCCCCGCGACCGACGTCCGTCAATCGATGGGACCCGAACGATCAGGACTTCTCACTGGCAAGGAACACCAGGCCTCCTAAATCCAGTGAGCAATAATCAATTGATTATGTGGTTGTTTCGGGATTTGAAATTTAAATATTGAGCACAACCCACTACTGGCAACGCCGATCGCATTCTGGTATGAACCTAATTTTGGCGATTGGGCAATCTTGAGCATAGCCTATGATGGGTAGCGTTGTGATATTCTGTTGTGATAATTTGGTGTGTCCAGTGTGTGCCGCGTGGTTACACACCCGCTTCACACGCGTGATCCGGGACTGTTTCCGGATCTGGTCAGGGATATGCACTACTGACGAGCTCAAATGAGGGCGAAACTCGAGTATAGTGCTTCCATATTGACGTGGATAGGCCTTAGGTTCATACCAGAATGCGATCGGCGTTGCCAGTAGTGGGTTGTCCTCAATATTTAAAGAATAAAATGATTGCAGATAAAGCACACGTAGAGCGCGAGAGACGTAAGATGGTGCATGATGGTGGAAATTACCATGTTTTCACATGCATCCACTGTGGAACATCATGTACAGCGCGAATTGGCCTTATCAGTCACATACGCCACCGCCATGGGTTGTAGTTATTAAGCCTTTTTGAAGCACAATGTACCAAATTATCGACTGTCAAAACGGAAAGGTGCCAATGATGATGAAGGACGATACTTTCATTTATTCCCTTTCATGTATTTCACAATGTATATAATGATTTAATCCTGGCGACATGTCATTACAGCAGCGCATATATTTTGGAAATAACAAACATTTCTTTTTCAAAGTTAATCTGGATATTTCCGATATTTTGACAGTAATATAAACATATTTGCAGACAGAAATTCTTCAATCATACTTGTATGATTAATAATTGCTTCTAATATATATTTACAGCTGTTTTGTAAATCTAAGATTAACCCTTGTTGACAAGTAGACGATCCGATCTTGTATTATCTGTATAGAATCTGGCACCACAAGAAGCTTGTGACATCTTTTGTATAGACATGAAGCCGTGTGATTAATAGCTTGCTTATACTTTCGTATAAGCTTGACGGGAAGAGAGCAAGAGGACGGCAAAGGGATAAATACCTTGATCTGTTGACACCATGTACTGGTCGGGACAAGAACATAAACCTAATTCGATGCTCTGGTGGCCGTGAGAGATGGTGAACCATGACCGCCACGCCTCTGGGCATAAGACTCAATGTTGATGATGATACTTTCGTCGATATCTTTGATCATTAGTCGTTAGTCTCGATTCCAACTTCACGGCGGGGCCCTCTTCTTATAACGTGATCAAAACATAACGACTGTTTCATCCTGATGTGGGTAACGTGTTTTTCAATCTTTTATTTATTTATTTATTTTTTATTTTTATTTTATTTTGCCTCTACTAAAGCTGACATTTTTTTTTTTTGTTAGTTGTAATCATTTCTTTTAATTATATCGCTAGCATATCTATTAATTCTTAAAATTAATGTTTATTTCTTGTAAACATGTCATGTCACCAACACACCTAAGAGTCGTGAGTCGTTAGTTGTTAGTCGCGGTTTCAATTTCACGACAAAGGCTCACTCCATAATGCTCTATTTGTGTGCCAATGAATATCACATAAAATGCTCCACATTGTCCCGCGTAAAACGTTGTATAGACAGCAGTCCCGACAAACCATCAGCACGCACAGGCATACATGCATATGGCCGCTATTAGCCAACAGCAGTTCGCCACTAAAATTACATTTCATCGTCGATGAAGCGACAGTCACTTGCAGTTGCACACACATTGCTGCATAAGGCAAAACCAGCTAATTCAGTAACCACCGTCCGCCATTTTTCTGAACTTTTAGTTCACAATACTAACAACCACAGACAGATGTTAAAGCGTTCCTCATGAAACCCACAGCTCACAGTTTGGCTCCACAAACTTGACTCAGTACATGGGTGAGACGGAACCATGTACTACCAGTGTAACGTGAGGAACTGCGTAAGCAAAACCGTAACGAAAAGCAAAAACACTCAGAGACATTAACAGCTCAACAGCCTATTCGCCATACTGGACCGGAAGTCAACCAAATAGTATAGTAAGATGTGTAATTCTGTATAGTATTTACAGGTGACAACAAGGAAGCCAAAATTGTTCCGAGAACTGAAAATGTCTCTATCAACTGGCAATTTCTCTAGAAATTGAGCAACATCGTTGGTGTTGTTTGTCACACTGAGTTGTCTTCTTCTTCTTCTTCTTCTTCTTCTTCTTCTTCTTCTTCTTCTTCTTCTTCTTCTTCTTCTTCTTCTTCTTCTTCTTCTTCTTCTTCTTCTTCTTCTTCGACAGAGATGTTGTGGGTGGGTGATATGTGTGTAAGTGGGGGATGTGTGGGTGGGTGCGGGTTTTGTGTGTGGGTAAGTGCACTTTTGTATGGATGTGAAGCGTGGACAATGAGCAGTCAGGCTGAGAAACATCTGATGGCTGTAGAGATGTGGTTTCTGAGGAAAATGCAAAGAATACCATGGACAGCCAGACAGACCAATGAACAAGTCCTTCAAGAAACAAATGAAGATCGTAAATTGATTAGAGAAATTAGACGTAGACAGTCAAAAATTTTTGGGCATGTTATGAGAAGAAATGGATTGGAGAATTTGGTGACAACTGGTAAGATCGAGGGGAACAGACCAAGGGGAAGACCTAGAAGCAAGTACCTGGATGGCTTGGCCTTGTGGCATGGTCGAGACAGAAACACGGAGCTGATCCACGACTCTGGTGATCGAGTGAGATGGCAGAACATGACCGCCCATGCTTACCGGCATGGCACATGATGGATGGAAGAGCAGGATATGTGAGTTGGCGGGAATATGTGTGTATGGGTGTTGGATATGTGGTTGGGGGATGTGTGTTTGGCTGAGTGGTTGGGGTGTGTGGGTGGGTGGTGGAGGATATATGGGTGGGCGAACGAACGAACGAACGAACGAAAATCTTTATTTTCAAATGGTTAAGAATTGGGCACGCAGGCCCGTCTGACATTCTGCCCTTCTTCTCTATTTCCTCTCATAACATTCTTTCATTCAACATCTCTTATGAAGCAATTCTTTGACAACAAAAAACAATAAGCATTAAAACACATGAAAAATAATCAATAATACATGCCTCATTGAGGCAATGTTTAACATGGGCATCATAAATACCCAAGACGGGTGTAACGTGCCACACATATGGGAATGTTTTTTTTTTTTTTTTTGGCTAGTTGTCGTTCGAGATAATTTACCATTATTATTGTCTTTGTTGCTGTTTTTTTTTTTTTAAAGGGGGCATGTAGTCTGTTTTGAGGTAGTGTTCAAACAGGTTGCGACTGTATGTATAATGATTGGTGGTGTCTTTGATTTCTTGTGGAAGATTATTCCACAACTGAGTGGCAGAGTATGCTAAGCTTGTTTTATATAAGTTTATCCTAGGTTTAGGGACATGAAGTATATTTAGTCGTTCACCATGTCTTGCGTTATATTTAAACAATGGTCAAAGGTAGCTTGGGGCGTTTTGGAATAGGATTTTGTGAGTTAGTTTAGCCTTATTAAAAAGTAGGCGTTTGTGGAGTGGCAGTAACTGAAGACGTTCATGTAGGTTAGGATTGTCTGTAAACTTATCACCATTGATTAGACGCACTGCCCTTTTCTGGAGCGAATAAAGGCGTTTGGTTATTGATTTGGAGCATCCATCCCAGATTGTGGAGCAATAATCAATATGTGTTTGTATGTGGGAAGTATAGAATATCTTTCTTGTGTTTTCGTCGAGGAAGTTTTTAATTTTGGCAAGTTGGTATACTTTTTTGGCTATTTGTTTAACTAGAGCATGAACATGGGAATTAAGGGATAGATTTTGATCTATGATAAGACCCAATGCCTTGTGCTCGGTTACACTTTCTATAGGCGTGCTACCAATGTGCAGCTGAAGAGTTCCCTGCGAGTTTAGAGTGTGAAGTCTTTGCCTCGTTCCTATTAACATAGATTTTGTTTTAGAAATGTTAATTTGCATGCGGTTTGCATGACTCCAGTTAACTACACTATTTATTTCCTGTTGCAAGGATAATTCTAGCACATTACGATCAATAGCGTTTGTATATACTGTGCAATCGTCTGCAAATAAACCGCAGGACGATGACAGATATAAGGGAAGATCATTTATATAAATGGCAAATAACAAAGGGCCAAGTATAGACCCCTGAGGTACTCCAATATTAATGGTAATAGCTTGGGATAGAGATTTATTGTGTGATACTACTTGTTTTCTGTCTAATAAGAATGAGTTTATTAATGTCACTATATTAAAGCTTACTTTCATTGTTTCTAGTTTTTTTTTAATTAGGATAGTATGATCTATCATATCGAATGCTTTTTTAAAGTCTATAAACATCGTTCCACATAGAGTATTGTCGTTAATATTTTGATGCCAGTTTTCTATCATGTTTGTTAGGGCCGTATGGCAGGAATATTTTGGCCGAAATCCTGACTGACTGTGAGCTATTAGTTTGTGGCGAACTAAGTGCTCTAGTGTTGTTTTGTGGATGTGCTTTTCTAGCGGTTTGGATAAAGAGGATAATATGGAAATTGGCCTATAATTACCCATGATTCAATCGTCTAATGAACCAGCTTTTAAATGAGGATACACTTTAGAGATTTTAAAGGCTGATGGGAAGTGACTTTGGTGAGACATTGATTGTATATAAAAGTTAGTGACTCACAGATCCTCCCCCGATGGTGTTTCCACCTTGTCGTGGTGGGGGAGCTTGAGTTTCTCAATGACCCTGAGAGCTATGCCGGCGGTAGCGTAGCTACCAGCAGGGCCTCCCAAGCCGGACAGCTCAAAGGGTAGAGAACAGACAAAGAGAAACACCCTGGTCCTCCAGGTTGGGGGTTGAAGCGTGGGGTTAACATCCCCACGTTTGTAAAAACCTTTCTTTGTTACGAAACAAATACATGAGCCTCGATATCGGATATACTATGCACTACAACATCTACTAAAATCAAAGGCGCTATCTCGTAACACCAAAATCACAATATACAAAACACTGATCAGACCAGTTGTGCTGTATGGCTCTGAAACCTGGAGTACAACGAAAGGAGACGAAGCCTTGTTACAAACCTTTGAGAACAAAATTTTAAGACGCATCTTTGGACCCATTAGGGATACACAAAGTGGAGAGTGGAAAAGAAGAAGTAACAAAGACATTTATTATCTGTTTAAGTCCCCGCTAATCACTGGTATCATGAAGGCTAATAGACTACAATGGCTGGGGCATATAGAAAGAATGGAAGATAATAGGGAAACAAAACTCGCTTACACTCAGGAAATAAATGACCGTAGACCCCGAGGTAGACCAAGAAGGCGGTGGAGAGATAATACATGTACAGACCTGCAAGCACTTGGAATCAACGACTGGCAAGAGAAGGTCCACCAGAGAGACGAATGGAGACGGATTGTATTTGCAGCAAAGAACCTCAATGGCTCGGAACGCTGAAGAAGAAGAAGAAGAAGACTCACAGATCGCCGGTGCAGCATAGCGAAGGATCCGATTACTGATTCCATCTAGTCCTGATGAGTTATTGTTTTTTAGGCTACTGAGATGAGTAAATACTTCAGTGGTCGTCATTAGCGGTATGTTTGTGGGAATGTCTCCATAGCATTTGCTCTCACAGAATGATGATAATAAAGATATGTCATGAGGCACATCTGGTATTGCGGCCTTCAGTTGGTTTATGTCAGACTGGAAGAAACTACTGAATTGATCACATGTAACCTGATTTGATGGTAACGATTGTGATGATTTGTGTTTGTTTGTCAAGGTATTAATTGCTTTCCATATATCTTTAGTGTTGGTTTTATCTATTATTAAGTTCTTAAAATAGTTTTTCTTTTCCTTTCGAATAACATATTGACCTTTGTTTCTCAGACTACGGTTCATAGTTATATCTCTATTTATGTGTGCCCTGTCCCGGTCTCTCATAAGTTCAACTACCTCCCGTGTGATCCACGGGGGCTTAGTGTGATGTTTAACACGAACTTCCTTGAATGGTAGATGCTTATCAAATACACTTAGAAAGGTCCTCAGCCAGTGGTACAGAGCATCATCTGGGTCAGGAAGCTGGTAAACATAGTCCAGAGATGAGTTGAGAAAGTCTTGTAAGAAGGCATCTTGATTGAAGTTTTTGTAATTTCTATATTTTATACTTATATGTTTGTGATTGGGAGTTTTGGTACCTCTTTTCGACCACGTGCAACATACTGGGTAGTGATCGCTCATTGCATTAATAGGTACAGTACATTCTGTGATGTTGTCAGCACACGTAGTATAGATATGATCTATAAGTGTTGCAGATGAATTTGTTATTCTAGTGGCTTGTTTGACTAACTGTTGGAAGTTATATGACTCTATTATGTTTTCCCATGTTTTGTTTGATTTGTTAGTGTCTATGTTGAAGTCGCCTAGCAGTATTATTTTTCTAGCATTACTAAAGACTACATCCATCATAGTGGTTAATTTTTCATACCAGATATTTCCTGTACTGGGGTTTCGATAAAGATAGCCAACTACTAGGGGTATGCGATTTTGAAGCTTAACCTCAAGCCATACACACTCAATCTCACAGGTTTCAAAATCTAGCCTACGGTGGGCGTTAAGCGAGTTAGAAATATAAACTGCAATACCCGTCTCTTGTTTCTGATAAGGATCTCTTCTAATGGTTTTAAAGCCTCTGATAGCGATGTGATCATCTGAGATGTTGCTATTTAATCGACTTTCGCTAACGCCGAACATGTGAAAATTTTGATTAACTATAAGTGATAGTTCAGGCAGCTTCCCTAATAGATGGCAGATATTTAAATTCCCGATTCTGAGCCCATTATTACTGAGCCAGTGTTCGTACTTATTAGACATTTTAACAATGCGTAATCATGAATATTTTAAAACACAAAATGAATACAACTTACGTCCTTTATAACAAATACACACTCTAAAATACAGAGAAACAGTAATATCTCTATCAATATAAACACACACACACACACACACAATAGTATAAAGATAAGTAAGGATGATCAGTGAAGACCCCCTCACTCAGAGTATAAACGCGATAAAAAGTATTATAAAAGATATCTAAGTGTCAATCTCTGTGACTTCAATACGAGTCAATGTTTACAGCCACGTACAATCTAATACGTTGCTATATAAATCAATAACCAAGTATGCGCATAAACTTTCTAGGAGAGGCTCTTTCTTGTACCGAGATCCGGTGTTGCTTTGTGCTGAATTGCTAGTAAATACCAGGCTGTGTTGGTCCTTGGTACAGCGACATCATAAATGCCTGCCGAAGTGAAGCTGGGCTAAACCGTGTGAGGTATAACAACTCTGGGTTACAATGGAATGGATACTGTTGATTTCTCACGGGTGTGTAACGACTTCCAACTACAGGCTCTGATTCGTGGCTAACAGGAGGCTGTGGTGGCACGTTGTTGTTACTACTGGATTGATCCTATGAACGCTTGCCTTTTTTACGTTAAGATTTACAGTCAACCTCCTAATCTTGTCTGTTAGCCAGTCACACACCAGCCCCAGGCAATGGAATTATGGAAACAATGTCTTCGTATGGGATAGGTGGAGGATGTGTGCGTGTGGGTGGGGAGATTGTGAAGGTGGGGGATGTGTGGGTGGGTATGGATGGGTGGTTGCATGCTTGTGTGCCTGAGTTTGTGTGGGTGGGGGATGTGTGGTAGGTGGGAGATGTGTGTGTGTGGTTGGGGAGATGGTTATGTGGGGGTGTGTGTGGGATGTTTGGGTTGGAGAATTGGTGGATGGATGGGGTCATTTATGTGCCTGTGGGTATGTGTTTGGTTGCGTGGTGGATGTGTGTGTGGTAGACACGCGGATGTATAGGGGATGGGTGAGTGGGTAGGGGATTTGTCTCATAACATGGTAACATGCATTGTTTATGCTTACAACATTCATTTGACAATGATTGTTTCCTATGTGAATGCACAATGCACTGATGAACTAAAGATGAGTAATTGGAAGAGCCGAATGTAAGACGGGCCTGCGTGTTCAATCTGTTACCCTTCGAAAATAAAGTTCGTTCGTTCGTTCATTCGTTCCTCTTCTTCTTCTTCTTCTTCTTCTTCTTCTTCTTCTTCTTCTTCTTCTTCTTCTTCTTCTTCTTCTTCTTCTTCTTCTTCTTCCTCTTCCTCCTCTTTCTCCTCTTCGTCTTCGTCTTCGTCTTCTTCAGGTGCGTTGTCAATATCAGTGCTGATATTGGCGATGTTTAATTTCCCACTGGTGTCTTTCATCTGACATTTTCATGAAATAGACGTTGTTTATATTAATCCATATCCAACTATTTAAGTTGTGCACATTTTTCTATATATTCTGGGTTGTTTCAGTACTCCTTTTGTGGGAATAATGTTGACAGAAAGCAGACTAACAAATCTATAATGTTAAGTGTAGTCCCATAGCCGAGACTGCCTTTGCGGCGTGAAAAGTTAGGTATTCACATATTTTAGGCACGCCATATCAGGCGGGGGCTGGCAGTTCCTCCCTCGTCGATTTTCCTTCCCAGAAAATCTCCAGAATATTCTGAACATTTTGTGCTACACATATTTATAAGTCCCGGACAAGCCTAAAGCCGTACTGGTCGTGAAAAAGGCCACCCTGCATCTGCTGGAGATTGAACCCGGTCATTGTGTTGGTAGGCTAGCACACTAACCATTCCGCCACGGTGGCTCCTAGTGAAACTATAAACTACTTTAATGAAGGTTAAACCACAAAACATATATACGATCTCATCAGAGGCACAATCAGGGAAATACGCTTGAGGAGGAGGAGGTTGGAGCACCCAAGGAACTGCCCAGTGTGCAATGATGAAGATCCTCACTAATCGTTAATTAATAATCTCATGGTTAGCATTGCAACATATGTAAAGTAAACCACTCCGTGGTCTTGCGATCGTGGTATATTTGGAATGTGATGCCAGAGCCAAAAGGGAATTGATCAGCATCACTACAGTGACCTTCTAGTGCTTCTGCCTGTAATCTTTCGATGGAGCATAGGCCCTCAACGTTGAAGGTCCATAACACACGCAATAGCCAAAGTAACGTAATGTTCCAACTCACGCTTAACTCTTTGTAGACATATTGATGATTGGTTTGATATTGCAGAGAAAGTTTTCTAGGTGGTGGGGCAGCCTGACTCCTAGGTCGCCCCTTACGACACGTGTGGCAGATTATAGTGTTATTACCCTTTGCTTCTCATACGGGCCTCGGTAACACATCCCTGTGGGAACATTGTGCCCGACAGACTTTTGTTTACGGCACCATCTAGTTGATGTAATGGGTATCCCGCCGGATACCTTGCTATTTAGAACATTCTTTGGCCCCCATCTAATGAGACAATCCCGGAACCATTTGCTAATAAAACATCCCCTTCGATGGTCGAATTTGAGCCCAAAATTATTAGGCCGGCTTGTGCGAGCACTTACCACTCCTTTTTCACACACACAAGTGAATGTTAGCGGACGTGATGGAGTGACAGGTAGGGCGTTACCATATGTTTCCCAATGACAAGGGTTTGATATCAGCTTTCGTCGTCCGTTACAGGAGGGAAAGACTGGCCCCCTTTTCATTCGTGCACTCAGACCTACCAAATGTAATGATTCTAAGATTTCACATATCCATCGCGGGTCCTGCTTTGTAACTTCTTTTAGTATGTTAATAGTAATTGTAGTTCCATAAAAGATACTACAGTTGGGGTATGTAGTTGTAGGTCTTCACATATTCTAGGTTATGGTATAATGAGTTGCGGTGGCCAGTTACCTTCCTAGACGCCGTTCCATCTCAGACAGTTCCGGTAACTGCTGACAATCATCTTTATGAAGCTGTGTCAATCACAGAACGTTGCTGGTGAGGGTTGTAAACACCCCGCCACTGCTAGGAACTGAACCCAGGATACTCTCTAGGTATGTCAGCTATTTAACCACTACACCATAATGGTAAGTCAGCCATTTAACCACTACACCACAATGGTAAGTCAGCCATTTAACCACTACACCACATTGGTAAGTCAGCTATTTAACCACTACACCACAATAGTAAGTCAGCTATTTAACCACTACACCACAATGGTAAGTCAGCCATTTAACCACTACACCACAGTGGTAAATCAGCTATTTAACTATTGCACCACAATGGTACGTCAGCTATTTAAACAGTACACCACAACCACAATGGTAAGTAAGATACATCACAATGGATTTTAAAAGAATTGTATCTTGTATATTTTTAAACAAGGTTTTAAAGGGGTTATAGAGTAATTGTTTTATTAGTGAAACGTAGTAGCATAGTGATCTACACCGATGGGTCAGTGGTGAGAAACGGACGTAGAGGTTGAGGTTTCATAGCGAAGACCAATGGACGATGCTTGAAAAAGGAGAGTCTGGCATGTGAGACTACGACCTCCAGCATGAGAACGGAGGTGGACGCAGTAACAGTGGCATTCCGTTGGTTATAGGAGCCAACCACTGCAACACACATTGCATTTATTACAGACTCACTGAGTATGCTTAGAAAGATGGAATAAATGGGGAGAACCGCAAATAATACTATGTGTGTTTATTTATGTAATTAGAAAGATGGAGAAAGGAATGTTTCGTGTGGAATGGCTCACCTCGCTTCAAAAGTCACATATTGTGAGAATTTGATGGATATTTTGCCCTGGCCATTTAGGGGTGCGAAGGAATGAACAGGCTGATATGCTGGCAAAGAATGCACCTCTTGGTGGCAGATTACCTATGGACAAACGAGAGGTGGTCGAGCGTCTGTGGGACCAGGTGGAGAAGGCGGAGGAACAGGCAGAGAACCCGTGTGTGGAAAGAATGATATTGCGGAGGCTCGGCAGGGGAGATGGAAAAATATCAAAACTAAGAGGGAAGACCAGGATACCTTTTAATCAGATAGCTGTGGGAACTATTAGTAGTAAGACTCGTCGCTTGCTGTTGAACGAGGGAACGGAGCGCATATGGGAATGTCTTGAGTGCAGTGATGTCGGTTCTTAGTTCAACTCAACTCATGCCAACTCAACTCAACTCAACTAAACCCAACTAGTAAAACGTAACATGTCTTGACCGGCTCTGTGGCAAAGGTGTTATGAATGCAGTTCATAATCCCGCATACCGCGTTCGAAACACAGCTGCCGGCGATTTGACAGCAGACTGCCTTGTGTTGGTTTCCCTTAAAATGTATGAGTGCCGGTTGTTTAGAAAACATTGGCAAACTACTGAAAGTAAACTTGCCAAGAAATCACAAACATCCCAAAAATGCTGGGGTTGACTGTGAAAGATATGCAGGCAACTTTTTTTTTAACTTGTCCTGTATGGCGAAAACACCTCAATCGCAGTAAGTAATTATGTTCAATTTCCCGTCTTTATTTCAACTGCAGATCTTCCTTCCTGTATGATACCATATTCAGCCATACTGTCCATTTTCTGGAGTAAGGTTAAGTTGTCCCCCGAATTATCTATACGCGGTTTGTTAATAAAAGAATTTCACTGACTTGGTTGGCATTCAGGAATGGCGCCTGTCTAATGCTACTTTATACATTTTTTACCTCACGTGACAACCGGGCATTACCGCCGCGAAATAATTGTATCTGAGAGTAAATTCCCCCAAGCGGGCAAGTTGATACAGCTTGCAGCCCGTGACCTGCCTAGACATTTCCTTTTGATTATTGAACAGCGAGACACAAGAATGAAGACAAAAATGAATATAAAACATTACTGACAGCACAAAAACATTAATGTTGTCCTATCAAACAGCACAGCAGTATATCATTTAGTGTCTTTATAATAATTTTACAAAAAAATATTATTTGCATATTATTTACAGGTCACAGCAGTCAAGCCCAGCATTTATGACCTTTTGTGATTTCTTGGCAAGTTTACATTCAATAGTTTGTCATTTCATTGTTTTCTGAACGGCCAGCACTCATACCATTAAATGAAAACTAACGCAAGGCGTCCTGCAGTCAAATCTCCCCAGCTATGTTTTGAACCCAGTATGCAGGATTACGAATTGTGACCGTAATCCCTTCCCCATAGAGCTGGACTATAATAATGAGTACATCCAATGGATCAACACAATTTTCCGTCTCCCACTCTGTTGATACACTTTAGCAAACTGCTGACCTTATCAACCATATAGTTCATGCTTTAAATAATAAGTATTTTTTGTTGTTGGCTCGCTTTGAACTCAAGCGCTGGACTGATTTTTGCGCGTGGATTAGCCTTCCCTATCACCAATCTCCCAAGCCATCAGGCGAACCGACTCCGACTTCTGAGATACTTGTAGTTTACGTCCCCAAGTCAAGGACGAGAAGTCAACATTTTAGTCCAAATGACCGGTGAAGGGGTTGAATCAGCTACCTAGGCATCAGCGCACCTGATGTTTAAGAACAAGAGCTCTTATCCATTCAGCCATGCTGACATCCAATAGGCATTGGCTAATAGGCAGGGCTATAGGGAGTTGATGAGCTGATGTGTTGAGACAAGAGGCTAGGCTATAGGGAGTTGATGAGCTGATGTGTTGAGACAAGAGGCTAGGCTATAGGGAGTTGATGAGCTGATGTGTTGAGACAAGCGGCTAGGCTATAGGGAGTTAATGAGCTGATGTGTTGAGACAAGAGGCTAGGTTATAGGGAGTTGTTGAGCTGATGTGTTGAGACAAGAGGCTAGGCTATAGGGAGTTAATGAGCGGATGTGTTGAGACAAGAGGCTAGGTTATAGGGAGTTGTTGAGCTGATGTGTTGAGACAAGAGGCTAGGCTATAGGGAGTTAATGAGCGGATGTGTTGAGACAAGAGGCTAGGCTATAGGGAGTTAATGAGCTGATGTGTTGAGACAAGAGGCTAAGCTATAGGGAGTTAATGAGCTGATGTGTTGAGACAAGAGGCTAGGCTATAGGGAGTTAATGAGCTGATGTGTTGAGACAAGAGGCTAGGCTATAGGGAGTTAATGAGCTGATGTGTTGAGACAAGAGGCTAGGCTATGGGGAGTTGATGATCTGATCTTTTGAGACAAGAGACTAGGCTATAGGGAGTTGATGAGCTGATGTTTTGAGACAAGAGGCTAGGCTATAGGGAGTTGATGATCTGATGTTTTGAGACAAGAGACTAGGCTATAGGGAGTTGATGAGCTGATGTGTTGAGACAAGAGGCTAAGCTATTGGGAATTGATGAGCTGATGTGTTGAGACAATAGGCTAGGCTATATGGAGTTAATGAGCTGATGTGTTGAGACAAGAGGCTAGGGTATAGGGAATTAATGAGCTGATGTGTTGAGTCAAGAGGCTAGGCTATATGGAGTTAATGAGCTGATGTGTTGAGACAATAGGCTAGGCTATATGGAGTTAATGAGCTGATGTAGTGAGACAAGAGGCTAGGCTATAGGGAGTTAATGAGCTGATGTACTAAGACAAGAGGCTAGGCTATAGGGAGTTAATGAGCTGATGTACTAAGACAAGAGGCTAGGCTATATGGAGTTAATGAGCTGATGTACTAAGACAAGAGGCTAGGCTATAGGGAGTTAATGAGCTGATGTACTAAGACAAGAGGCTAGGCTATATGGAGTTAATGAGCTGATGTGTTGAGACAAGAGGCTAGCTATAGGGAGTTAATGAGCTGATGTGTTGAGACAAGAGGCTAGGCTATAGGGAGTTAATGAGCTGATGTGTTGAGACAATAGGCTAGGCTATATGGAGTTAATGAGCTGATGTACTGAGACAAGATGCTAGGCTATATGGAGTTAATGAGCTGATGTACTAAGACAAGAGGCTAGGCTATATGGAGTTAATGAGCTGATGTACTAAGACAAGAGGCTAGGCTATAGGGAGTTAATGAGCTGATGTACTAAGACAAGAGGCTAGGCTATATGGAGTTAATGAGCTGATGTGTTGAGACAAGAGGCTAGCTATAGGGAGTTAATGAGCTGATGTGTTGAGACAAGAGGCTAGGCTATAGGGAGTTAATGAGCTGATGTGTTGAGACAATAGGCTAGGCTATATGGAGTTAATGAGCTGATGTACTGAGACAAGATGCTAGGCTATATGGAGTTAATGAGCTGATGTACTAAGACAAGAGGCTAGGCTATATGGAGTTAATGAGCTGATGTACTAAGACAAGAGGCTAGGCTATAGGGAGTTAATGAGCTGATGTACTAAGACAAGAGGCTAGGCTATATGGAGTTAATGAGCTGATGTGTTGAGACAAGAGGCTAGCTATAGGGAGTTAATGAGCTGATGTGTTGAGACAAGAGGCTAGGCTATAGGGAGTTAATGAGCTGATGTGTTGAGACAATAGGCTAGGCTATATGGAGTTAATGAGCTGATGTACTGAGACAAGATGCTAGGCTATATGGAGTTAATGAGCTGATGTACTAAGACAAGAGGCTAGGCTATATGGAGTTAATAAGCTGATGTGTTGAGACAAGAGGCTAGGATATAGGGAGTTAATGAGCTGATGTACTGAGACAAGAGGCTAGGCTATATGGAGTTAATGAGCTTATGGACTAAGACAAGAGGCTAGGCTATATGGAGTTAATGAGCTGATGTGTTGAGACAAGAGGCTAGGCTATAGGGAGTTAATGAGCTGCTGTGTTGAGACAAGAGGTTAGGCTTTAGGGAGTTAATGAGCTGATGTGTTGAGACAATAGGCTAGGCTATATGGAGTTAATGAGCTGATGTACTGAGACAAGAGGCTAGGCTATAGGGAGTTAATGAGCTGATGTACTAAGACAAGAGGCTAGGCTATAGGGAGTTAATGAGCTGATGTACTAAGACAAGAGGCTAGGCTATAGGGAGTTAATGAGCTGATGTACTAAGACAAGAGGCTAGGCTATAGGGAGTTAATGAGCTGATGTACTAAGACAAGAGGCTAGGCTTTTGGCTTATATATTGTTGTGTTATCCTTCCGTTTCTGCCTTTCATCTCCCAAGGAAGCATAGCTCCTCAAACATCTCAGGACAACCCGTGGTGTGCGGCATTCACTCCATGTGACAATGTGCCTTAGACATATCAATGCTCTTGATGTTAATTTTCTTTAAAAAATTTAAATCACGAGGGGGGATTAAAATTAAAACCTTTGAGATTTCATTGTTTTTGTGTGAATATATTCTGGAAAACAAAAGTAAAGAACAAAGGTATCATTTTTCGATGTAGTCACCACTGCATTCAATGCAAGTTCTCCAGTGCCGATAAATTGCTTGCTGCAGTTACATATTCTCTGGGGTCACTACTCGGTGTGCCTGATCCGGTCGTGAACAGTCTGTCACAGAAGGCATTCTACTCCAGTCATACACTTGCTGGACTGACAGGTATGCATCACCATACTGGACCTTCATTTGCGATGATTCTATAGGTTTCGTCCCTTCATTCATAAAAATTCGATAACAGAACTCTGCACCTCTTTGGTACGTGTTAAAAATGGGGCGGCCATCTTTAAACTGTTCTTATGACGTCACCGTGTTCGTCTGCATTGTGATGTCACGCGCTTACCACTCCTGACATCCTTAACAACAATACTGACAGGCTACAGGATAATGGTATGGTTACAGTAATTTCTATCAGACTTTTACGGTTTTCATTCGAAGCCCTCTCGTAGATTTAGATTGCTCGTGACACTGACGCATTGTACGAAAATACTATACGGCACTAGATGGTTGATTTAATCTGTATAATGCCAATGACCTTCCTCTTCGTATTCTTCTTCTGCTTTTAATATTTCTTTGTGGCCAATGCGTCCAGGTAATTATCTCTTCCCCTTCCCTTTGTTCTGTTCCCATCACTTGTGTCAGTTGGCACCCAATTTTCAAGTTTATCGTCTTAATGCGCCCAGATATATTGACTGTCTACGTCTAACTTCTCTAACCAATTGTCGGCTTTTGTGTGTCTCAATCGTTTTTCTGTCCGTCTATCCATGGTATATTTTACATTTTCCTCATAAACTTCATGTCCACAAAAAATCGCCCATTGAATTGTCGCCAGTATACTGCACACTCTGAGCTGCCTTTTTTTCTGCTAGCTTGACCGCTTGTTGAAACTAGAAATGAAATAGTAATTGCCCATTTTCTTGAGCTGGGTTGTTGAACAATAAAATCTGTCTTGTATCAGATGACACAAGGTGTGTGATCACACAAGAAGAGGTATGATAGACACAAGAAGGGGTATGTATGATCGACACAAGAAAGGGTGTGATAGACACAAGAAGGGGTATGATCGAAACAAGAAAAGGTGTGATAGACACAAAAAGGGGTATGATCTACACAAGAAGGGGTATGATCGACACAAGAAGTTTTAAGATCGTTATAAGACAGGGTGCGATAGACACAAGAAGGGGTATGATCGACCCCAGAATCAGTGTGATCGACACAAGAAGGAGTTTGATCGACACAAGAAGGGATATGATCGTCACAAGAAGGGTTTGATCAACACAAGAAAGAGTGTGGTAGACACAAGACGAGATATGATCGACACAAGAAAGGGTATAATCAACACAAGAAGGGTTATAATCGACACAAGAAAGGGTGTGAACGTCACAAGAAGGGATATGATTGGCACACAAGGTGTGTGATCACACAAGAAGGGGTATGATTGACACAAGAAGGGGTAGGATCGACACAAGAAGGGGTATGCATGATCGACACAAGAAAGAGCGTGATAGACACAATAAGGCGTATGGTCGACACAAGAAGGGGTATACATAATCGACTCAAGAAAGGGTGTGATAAACACAAGCTATGAATGAATCACTGAAAAACGAGAAGTAGATTGAGAGCTTTACCAAAGCACGACTACAAAAAACAATGGACGTTGCGGCCAAAGCCGTCGTCAGCACATAACAAACAAACAAAAATAGATTAACACATACACAAACGAAACTATATGGAAGTATAAATTTAACTTATCTGTGTCCTAGCTTGAACGGCTATCCATGGATCGAATGAAAGGGATGTCCTTGATAAACACAAGAAGGAGTATGCTCATCTCAAGAAGGATTGTGATCGACACAAAAGAGGTTTGATCGACATAAGAAAGGTTATGATCGACACATGAAGGGTTATGGTCGACACAAGAAGGAGTATGTTCAACACAAGAAGGGATATAATCGACACAAGAATGGGTACGATCGACACAAGTAGGGGTATGATCGACACAAGAAGAAGTATGATCGACACAAGAAGGGGTATGATCGACACAAGAATGAGTATAATCGACACAAGAAACAGTATGATCGACACAAGAAATAGTATGATCGACACAAGAAGGGGTATGATCGACACAATAATGAGTATGATCGACACAAGAAACAGTATGATCGACACAAGAAAGAGTATGATCGACACAAGAAGAGTTATGACCGACACAAGAAGGGGTACGATCGACACAAGAAGGGATATGATCGACACAAGAAGGGATATAATCGACACAAGAAGGAGTATAAGCGACACAAGAATGGGTGTGATCAACATAAGAAGGGGTATGATCGTCACAAGAAGGGGCTTGATAAGTTGTTCGATTCTATAAGCACCAGGACTAGTGCAGAATGAAATTCATAATGAACTCGAAAATGTGTAACCTGTGCATCCCTGAATGTGGAGCATGTTAGATAAAGTATCGAACTGGTGTGCTCGACGGGGGGAAAAAAATTCTAGAAGCGGACGTACTCCCACATGAACAGATCTTGTCCCTGAACTTAAGAAACATTTTCTGGCTGATTTCCGGCAATTTGGCCGTGTAGAAAACTGAAACCCGTGTAGCAGATAGATACCTCGGCAAATGACAGAGAACCACAAGATAAATCGTATAGGTGCTTTCATAAACCCTCTCTTTCGCTGTATTTACCATAGGAGGATTTATCTTTCGCTTTATTTAACAAAGGGGGTTTGATTTATCTTTCGCTCTATTTAACATAGGAGGATTTGTGTTTCGCTTTATTTAACAAAGGAGGATTTATCTTTCGCTTTATTTGACACATGAGGATTTATCTTTCACTTTATTAAACATAGGAGGAATTATCATTCACTTTATTTAACATAGGAGGATTTATCTGAGCCAGCCCAGTCTCCGTGGTGAAGTGGTTACGCCGCCTGCCGCTCGCTCCGAGGGTTGTAGTTCGATTCCGGACTACGACAATCGGTTCACGAGTGCAATTTTCTGGGAGACTCTTGGGGGTCATCACTGGAACTACAGAGTTCGTGCTTCGTGCGATGCTCTTGGCGGGATGCCCTGCGGAAAGAGACCGAGCCATGTGGGATAAAATCTGGTGCAATGAAATAGATTCGTTTGCCTTTCAAAATCCTAATTTATCTGAGCAAATAAGTACTGCGCGGAAACGTGAGTAATGTACAACTTTATGAGAGTTGCAGTAACGCATTGGACGCACTCTACCAGCCAGGGAGTTCAACTTGGGAATCCAGTTCACTTTTAAAATTCCTCCCCCGTGCAGATTCGAACCCATGACCAGCAGAACGGCAAGCGAGAGTTAGTCACTTCCCACAGTCTAGTCACTTCCCCACAGTCTAGCCACTTCCCACAGTCTAGTCACTTCCCACAGTCTAGCCACTTCCCACAGTCTAGCCACTTCCCACAATCTAGTCACTTCCCACAGTCTAGTCACTTCCCACAGTCTAGCCACTTCCCACAGTCTAGCCACTTCCCACAGACTAGTCACTTCCCACAGTCTAGCCACTTCCCACAGTCTAGCCACTTCCCACAGTCTAGCCACTCTCCAGAGTCTAGCTACTTCCCACAGTCTAGCCACTTCCCACCGTCTAGCCACTTCCCGCCCGGTGGGCATGGGTTGGAATCTGCATCGAGCGGATTTATAAAACTTGAAATCGGGCCCATTATGTCGACCCAGGCTAAAATGGGTACCAGAAGATTATAGGGAAGTAAAGGCGGCCGGTGTATCACTGAGCACAGCATGCACTGAGTGCCGGGTTGTCTATACAAATATGGGTGTAGCATCGTATGTCCAGTGGGCGTTACGGCGTGTATAAGGGTTCTCTAGTGACTGATTTCTGCTGTACAGAGACAGGAGACCAGTGTATGAGCTGGTGCAGTCCTGGCTTTCCTTCTATAAAACCACAGTTCCAGACATCAGTCAGCTCTGGAGAAATTAGAACAATTGTGTTTTGGGGCATGCCTGGTTTGTATTTGTTGGTTGTCCCCATTCACAATGTTGGATGTCCCTATTCACAATGCTAGGTGTCCCCATTCACAATGTTGGGTGTCCTCATTCACAATGTTGGGGGACCCCATTCACAACGATAGATGTCCTCATTCACAATGTTGGGTGTCCTCATTCACAATATTGGGTGTCCCCATTCACAATCTTTGATGCTATGCATTTCCCATTGTTATTAATTCAATGTTTACACGAACGGAGTAATTATCAACAAGAGGGTATGTCATCAACTGTGCCATCATGTTTATTTGAAGTGGTTTATATTTGAGCAGCGCCGGTAAAGCGGCTCGATTTGCTCACTCAAACACCGACCGATTTACTGTTAGATTAAACCGTTATTTTTAAAGTTAAAACCAATAGGAACGGGCGTCGTCATAAGTACCGTTAATGCGCCTTTAGACAGTTTTATGGGTTTAATGGACCAGTTTCCTTAGCTCTCGGCGTCGGCAATGTTTGTTATGTAACGCCAGAAGCCAGGCGTTGTCTTGTTTGCAGACGAGTTAAATCGGCGCTTTTAATTTTCATATCGATCTTGTTGGTAGATTAATTACGTCAGCACCGCGGCGATCACATGTGTAGTTTAGTTATACCAGTTCAGCGCAGAGTCGGCTATATTTGTAAATTAGTTACATTAGACAATCGATGATTTTCATTACACGGTTACGACAACAGTTAGAAGATTGGTGAATGTCATAGTATAGATGTGTCAGTACACTGAAGATCTAGATTTGAAAGAGAAATTAGTAGCGTCAAAATTCTGCACTAATTAGGCTGCATTTCAGCACTGTGAAGATCCACTTTTGTTTCATAAATAATTGCGTCAGTACTCTGAAGATGAATTGTTTTCGAGGATCAGTTGCGTCAATACTCTGAATATATTAATGTTATCATATAATTAGCTGTCTCAGTACTCCAAATAGCAAAGTGTTTTCCACAGTTAGTTGCGTCAGTACTCCGAATATCAAATTTGTTCCACAAATAGTTGCGTCAGTATTCTGAGTATCCAATTTTCTCCGAGAATTAGTAGATTCAGCAACGCCCATTTCGATCGATAATTGGTTTAGCCACTACTCTGAAGCCCATGTTTCGTCTGAGAATTAGTTGCGTCAGTACTCCATTGGTGTTCGATAATCATTTGCGTCAGTACACTGAACATCCAATTGTTCTTGAAGATAAATTGCGCCAGCAGTTCCGTTTATCTAATTTTATTCAAGAATTAATTGCGCACAGAAGAACTATTAGTTTTCAAGAATCACTTGTGTTAATGCTCTGCAGATTCAGTATTATGAGACGATGAATAGCATCAGTACTCTTAAACTCGAGTACAGTTCGAAAATTAGTTGTACCAGTACTCTAAAAATCCAGTTTTGTTAGAGGATTAGTTCCAATTTAGTATCATCATCATCATCATCATCGTCATCATAATCATCATCATCAAATGCCTTGCCGGCTGGCGTGGGCGATCATGCTTGTCCACAAAGTGCGATCTCCGTCGGCATGAGTCTATTTTTGTGTTTACTCTCTTCCGTACCATGACACAAGACTGTCAAGAACATTCTTTCACTGTCTGTCTGTGTCTCTCTTTCCACAAATCGTTCCGATTACCACATGTTTCAGTCGTTCCTTCTCATAATGAGGCCGAACATTATGACTGCCTCTTTCTAATGTTTGTGTCTTTGCGACATAGCCTCTCTCAAAATGTCAAGATTTATAATTTTGGCTGTCAGTTTGGTATATAAATACTTTATAGATTGCACTTTGTTTTACCCACAAAGACCAAGTAAACACTTATCCTTCTTCTCCCCCTTGTACTGTGTACTTCATTGTAAAAATGATGCCCCTAGAGCTAAGTAAGTTTACAGCAAAAACAGATTCGTATTCCGATTAGCTGACATATCAGACAACTGTATTGCACGTTTGGTGTTTTTCTTTTCCTTCTTTGACAAATATTATAAACAGCCTTTCGTGGGTAGACTTCCCCATGTTTTCAGTGTGGCCACGGCAGCAGCCCACACAACCTACCCTTCATTGTTACTAACTGCCGAAGGAGTTATCTGTTGTATAACTTTGTTCAAGACCTCGAAGAAACCAATTCACAAGGCTTTGAAGTTTACTTTGTTCCTCCAGTGAGGCGCTGTCGTCATTTAGAGGTGACGGGTTCGAATGCCGACTTAGTAATTATAGCTTTCTATGTTTATGTTATCTGACGTCTCCTCCCAACTTTAATTAATTCTTCTATTTTTATGGGTGCCAATCTATACTTACGTTTTTTTTATAAAGCATATCCTCTACCTGGACGCTGGTATTTCTATCCCAAATACAAGCGAATCCAAATTATTTAAGATACACTAAAATGTAAAACCCCACAGACTTATTCTACAAGGTTAAGATTACCTAATTGCGGTGCACGTGACAGATTCAAAAACTAGTCACAGCTGGTGTGTAACTTTACAAAATACGCCAAAATGCTCGCACTTCCGTTTTGATATTCTTTCCGCCATTACCGGAAGCTTTTAGTTAAATTAAAACATGGATGTGGAGCAGTCCATATTCACTAAATCTTATTTGAACTCCCCTTTGTAAGTCTCAGCCATTGAAATTGGAATAAATTAATATAAATAATTGAGTGTTCTGAGCCTGTTTGTGCGACCATGCCTCTTGGATAAGAAGGACTGCTTGTATGAACTCAACGTGCATGCGCTCAATTGTTGTCTGCTCGCGCTGCTGTAGTGTTTCACGAATACTGTCTATTCTGCTTCCTTTGGGTGCATTCTTTAACCCAACACTTTATTATGCAATGTTTTTAATTGGGCTACGATGCCACAGTCTACCTCTTTGTAGTGAATAGTCAGAGGAGTTAATTAAGCCAATGTTTTCTCGTGACATACACAGGTTGTGGGCTCACACGAGAAATTGTAATGTCCTGGGCAAAGCTGCGTACTTTCATTTCCGTTTATGGAAAACAGCATGGCCTAATAGATAAGAACGCACGCTCTTAAACTTCCGGTTTGCTGATGGTGATGTGGCAGGTTCGACCCCAACATCGGTCAGTTAGGCCAAAATTTTGACTTCTCGTTCTTGAGTTGGGGATGCAAATTACAAGTACTTCAGAAGTTGCCTGATGGCGAGGGACGTGGGTAATAGGGAAAGCTACCACACACGCAAAAATAATTCTAGTACGGACTACGTTCGAGTTCAAATCTAACGAACGAAAATTTAAATTAAAAAACACAAATTATCTTTATTGAACCTTTCGCTCATCAGGGGCTGTATCTTTATAGGCCAGTAGGATGCATTCTCGTCAATATGTTGCCATTTGAGAAGTACAGAATATGAACACTGTAAACCACCATGCATGTCGAAAGTAGCGACTGAGGAAGTGTAACATGAAACTGTTACATTCATCTCATCTCATCTTGTTCCTCTTGTGTCATCGAGGTGAAGTATAAACAGCGGGACAGTGCCCATTTATGGCTTCATATATCGAGATTCCCATGGACTCTGGTATTATCTCTGTCCATCGTTTACGTGGTCGGCCCCTTCTTCTACTTCCATTTGGTCTGTACATCATTGCTTGTTGTGGTATACTGTTAGTTGGCACCCTAGTTGCATGGTCAAACCATTTGACTTGCTGCCTTCTAATAAAATCTAGCGTTGCTATATCCCCCACTTTAGTCTTGATTTCTTCATTTCTGGTTTGCTCTCTTCTTGAGTTACATCTGTTACAGAATCCAGCCAATCAGGAATAAGTCTACAGAGGGTGTGTCATGAGTTGGTTTAGGGCCGTTACTATGTTGGGACATTTAAGGCAGAAGAAGGATGTGTTCTGTACACGCAATATGTCCAGTGGATTTGCTTTAGGCAGATATAGGGTGTATTTTTAATGACTGTGCAGTGGTTGAAAATACTGCCGGTCCAAGTTTCGTATTCACCCTCTGTAAAGTTCATGCAATATAATAGGTACATAGGGCTGAATATTCACCGAGAAGTAAATACCTGGATGGCTTGGCCAGGTGGCTTGGTCGATACAGGAACACGGAGCTGATCCACGACTCTGGTGATCGAGTGAGATGGCAAAACATGACCGCCCACTCTTATCGGCATGTCTCATGATGGATGGATGGATGGTTCACCTTTGAAATGTGCGCGAGTTGCAATGCCCCGTTTTGTGACCGGCTAATGAGACATGCTTTGACATATAACAAAAGTATGAATAAAATTAATGGAACTTCGGTAAAGCTGTAGAAATGTAAACAATATAAAATAACACAAAGTAATGCAGCTTTACATAACACAATTGCGGAAAATGTGGTTTCTGAGACGAATGTTGCTAATTCCTTGGACTGCCAAAGTAAATAACAACGATTACCTGAAATGGGCTAATGAAACTAGAATATTATATACAACAATAACAAAAAGGCAAACGGCTTTTTTTTTTTTTTTTTTTTTTGGGGGGGGGGGGGGGGGGGGGGGTCATGTGATGAGAAGAGAGGCCTTTGAGAACATCGTGACAACTGGAAAGATGGAGGAGTAGAGAGGCAGAGGCAGACCAAGAGAAAGATGATGGGTGGATTCCAACGGTGGCATGGAGGAATATCAACAGTGCAGTTGATCCAGAAAACCAAAAGACCAAGATCTGTGGAGAGTCATGAACGCCTACGCCAGCCGGTATGGCACTTGATATTGATGATGATGAAAGCTGCAATACTTTATGTTATTTTATATTGTTTACTTATTTATACAGCTAACCTTTCGAGGGGATGACGTAATGCTCCTTCTACAGGACCGGCTCGTTACAGCAGTTGGCCGAACATTCTGTGCTGCAACTCCAGTTATTAGGTACAAAACCACACCGATTCCCAACCCAGCAATAAAAGAATCTACCCCTCTGTACGCCACATCTAACTGCATTTACCAATTCACATGCAGATGCGAGTCTACCTACATTGGCAGAACATAGAGGCAGTTACACGCAGGGATTTTTAAACACATACCAAACAGGGTTGACAAGAAACTATACACAAGCGATGGGATCATGGGAAGTGTGACACACAACAATTATAAACTTCCGGCGTCGCCCATTGCACGTCATGTCTTGGAAACCGGTCATGTCATTGGTGGAGACAGCGCTTTTAGCGTGTTGTTTCATACAAATTTTAGTCGTTTGTTAAAGTTTGCAGAGGCGATAATATTCCATTTGCACAAGCCAATTCTGTGCAAACAGAAAGACATGATAGTCAATTTAAAATTACCATGGTAAACAACTGATATTTGTCAAAGACTTAGGAGATAGCTCTAAGCTAAGAAGAGCTGAAATAGAGCATAGGAATAGTGCAAGTGACGTAATAGGATAGGAGACCAGACAGGAGAGACACTATCGCTATAAATAGCGATAACGGGACACCCTTGTGTCAAAAAGGAGGGCAACCAGTGCAAATGAGCGGGGTTGCCCAAGAGACTGGGAAACCGGGTGCACGAGGAAGGACCGAGTAACTCTGGTCAACACAGCCCGTGCCCAGCACGTAAACCAACGAACGCACGCTGAGCTAATTGCTGGTGGCTGGACACACCACGCTCAGCGAGCTCAGACAGACATCAGACGGCGTAGGAATCAGACGTGTATCCGCTAGGGATACTTTGTGGTTATTAAAGGACAGTATTATAGTTATAATAGTCTAGCTTAGCTTCAATAGTTATAATGTTCATATCATCTCCTCATTCCATCTTATCGTCATCACATTCTATGTTCAATACCGTTATGGTATTCCGCTCATGGAGCTATTGTTGATCAGCTCCAAATAAACATGTATCCTTATTCATACAATACGAGTTGTCACTTCGTGTAGTGTAAAAGAAGGGAATCCTTGTACGCCTGTCGCAAGTGGGTTGCTGACAGAAAGACATGATAGTCAATTTAAAATTACCATGGTAAACAACTGATATTACTGTTCGAACATTTATATTTCAGCTTGAACGATGAATCTAATAATTTTACTCTACATTGTGTGACATCTGCAGTAAAGTACCTGACGAGATGCAGCGAAATGTTCCAGGCAATAAATCGTAATATATATGGTTTGTGTCTTGGTTATTCAAATTGTTTACTTGGTCATATAACAGCACATAGTATTGGATTGTTCACCCAGACATCGTTTGCCCTTACTTTTTTTTTTAAGTGGACAGATGAATGCCAGAGGCTGGTACCATTTGACTCCCCGAGGAGTACACTTAGTTATTGTCTAAAAATTTACTTCTTACAAATTTAAAACAATGTATTGCCTTAGTGAATTTAAACAGAGACGCTATAAATAAAATATTGCACGATGTCTTTCCTGACATATTTCCCTGCATATTGTCGGGTGCATACTTCAGAAATATATATCATATAATGTGGGGGGGGGGGGGGGGGGGATGATACTTTGGATGTCATGGCAGTAAGTAAAGCAATAACATGGCTCGAGACACAGGCATTCACTAGGGCATGTTTCCTTAGCGACTCAATGAGTATGTTCAAGAAGATAGACATGGGGGTGGATCCGAAGAGAGTGGCTGCTGTCTCTGGAGCGGTGTCGACTGGCAAAGATTAGTTTCATTTTCGTGCCAGGGCATGCGGGTGTACGGGGAAGTGCGCGGGCTGACAAGATTGCAGGTAAGGCTACTGTGGAAGGCGGACGCGCCATGGACCAGGCTGACATTCTGAATGCTCTACGAGAAGAAAGACTTTTGCGAGAACCAAGTGATGATTGTGAATCTACAACCATGGTAAGGCTGCGAGAACAGCAAATTAAAAGAGGTGTGGCCAAACAAGTACACTACGCGGGAAGCCAAAGATGATTAATACACCAACACAAAACGGGTGTCATCAGTTGCTACATGCTGCTGGATTTACTGAGGAGGGGATCCGAGCACTTATGGACTGAATGGTTCGATGTGCAATGGGGATTATCTGTCGACTAACTAACTAACTAACTAACTAACTAACTAACTAAACTAACTAAACTAACCAACCACCCATCTACCCACCCAGCCAGCCAACCAAGCAACCAACCAACTAACTTACTAACTTACTAACTCATTGACTGACTGACTGACTGACTGACTGACTGACTGACTGACTGCCTGAGTAACTATGATGTAAATTGTCGCTGTTATTGTGCGAATGTGTAGAACGGTGTATCCACGGAAGTCGAACACTTGGCAGCAAGTCCTTCTGCTAGGCAAGAAATCGTGCAATATTTTATTTAAGGCGTCTGTGTTTAATTGTAATTCTTAACTGAAGTATGACTGTATTATTTATTCTAGCCCCCCTTTTATAAGAGTGTTTTGAAGCTACATCGCAATATGACTTCGCTTTTCAAAAGCCATAAAATAAAGACATAAAATTACAACCAAAAAAAGAAAAGAAACATGGATGTGAGAACAATATAAAAAAGGAACACAAAAGAAAGAAAAATAAACAAATTAATTTGCCGTCTGCTCTAATCCTATAACTAGAGCAATGAATTCACGACTTTTTATGTGGTGTGGTAAATAAATACACGAACATTTTTACAATAAATTCGCCCAGAAATCAACACACTGTGTAATGTATTTCTTCAAACATTTATTATTCATGAACATTGTCTAAGTTCGTTCACACACACAGGCACACACACACAGAGACGATCTGGTTGCCACAGCACCAATCTCTATTGGGATATACATGAGTGATGAGGGAATGACGTGTGGAAATTTAACTCGCCTTCAGGAGACGACAGTAAATAAAGCCATTAGAACTACTAGCTAGAAATACTGCTCAGCCGTGTTGGGGTTTCGCCTTCAATCAAATGATGTCAATTAAACGCGGCCGCCATAAACAAAATATTGCACGATTTCTTGCCTGATATATTAAGCTATGTCACGCCAGGTGTATAATGCAGAGTTGTATATCATATGCGTTGAACTAATAAATGATACTTTGGCTAAAAGATGGTGTTAGCGGTCGCTGATATTGTTTGAATGTGTTGAACGTTATCTCCATAGAAGTCCTTCTGTTTACGTAACAACAGTTGGAATTATCGTTTATTTCTTCCTGTCATATGATATATAACACTGCAGTATGTACCGCTAAAAGCTAAAACCAAAATTGACAGCGGCACCGTCAGAGAGCTCCTGTTTGCTGATGATTGCGCTCTATACGCCAACTCAGAGGCGGACATGCAACATAATGTTTCAGCTTTCTCACATGCCTGTGCCAACTTTGGGCTCAATATCAACTTGGAGAAGACTGTAGTTATGTACCAGCCAGCTCCAGGGAATAATCACACTGTGCCGAATATCAAAGTGAATGATCATAGACTAAGTGTTTTGGACAAATTCACCTATCTTGGCAGCACTGTGTCACAAGCTGCCACAATCGATGACGAAGTGAATGCAAGAATCTCCAAGGCCAGTGCAGCCTTTGGCAGACTGTACAAGAATGTAATGGACAGAACTGGAATAAGCCTGCAAACAAAGCTAAAAGTCTACAAAGCAGTTGTATTATCCACACTGCTATATGCTTGTGAAACCTGGACTGTTTATCAGCGACACGCTAGGAAATTAAACCACTTCCACACAGTCTGCCTAAGGAAGCTACTGAAGATTAAATGGCAAGACAAGATTCCAGACACTGAAGTCCTAGAAAGAGCATCCATGCCCAGTATCCACACTCTACTGATGAAGAATCAGATTCGCTGGGCTGGTCACTTGACCCGCATGCCAGATCACAGGCTCCCTAAATGAATTTTCTACAGCGAACTGCGTTGTGGTAAACGCTCCCAAGGTGGCCAGAGGAAACGTTTTAAAGACACTCTGAAAATTTCACTGAATGCTTTTGGAATTCATCATGACACCTGGGAGGCTGCAGCCAGAGACCGAAATTCGTGGCGTGCATCATTGCGCAAAGGTGCAGTCATATGTGAGGCAACCAGGACTGCAAGAGCTGTGAAGAAAAGGCAGGACAGAAAAACCACTGCAGGAAATCCTCCTCCAGAGACGTCAAGCATTCTTTGCCCACATTGTCAAAGAACATTTCGAGCCAAAATAGGCCTTATCAGCCATCTTAGAACCCACGGCTCCACACCTTCAACCCCACTGGATGAAATGAATGGTCATCATCATTCTTGATGGACAAACAACAAAACATGTACCGGAGAGATGCAGCGATGGCTGGCTCTGCAAAACTTGGTGGAGTATTGATGCATGGTAAGGCAGACGTGGTTGTGGCCTTGTGGGAGCACGTGTACACCTCGGAGGAGCAAATGGATCACCATGGTCTGGCAAAAAATGAGACAGCGAGGAGTGACGAGGGGATCTGGCCAACGCTCAGAGGAAAGGCGAGACGGACATATAATCAGATTGCTGCTGGTACTATTGGTGTTGGAACTCTTCGCTGGCTGCTGAGGATGGGGACGGAGCGCTTATGGGAATGCCCCGAATGCTGTGATGTTGGTTCCTTAATCAATCAATCAATCAATCAATCAATCAATCATGCAGCGAAATATCCCAGGCAAGAAATAGAGCAATATTTTGTTCATGGCGTTTGATTTATCTTCACTAAGGGAATACATTGATTCGAATGATGTCATGTTTGGGAATTTATTAGCGTTTGTAAGGTGTTATTATCATCACAACACTTATCATCATCATCATCATCATCATCATCATCATCATCATCATCATCATCATGAACATCATTATCAAACTTTCTATCATTATCACCACCACCACGTTCATCATCATCATCATCACCACCACCACCACCAAGTTCGTCATCATCATTAACTCCACCACCACCGTCATCATTATCATGACCAACACCACACTAACAGCTTTATCCTGATGATCATAATCAACCTCGTTATCAGCAATACCTTTATGGTGACGATCGTCTTTTTCACGAAATCCGGTTGTCGTCATCCCGCCCCCCCCCCCTCCCCTGTCAAATAGTTACAGACATCTCAACTTTTCTGTTAGAATACCCCAGTGTCCGCTCATTTCTTTGCATTGATTCCTTCTACCTAGATACATGTTGCATCAATTCTCAAACGAAATTAGAAACTTTCACTATCTTGGAGTTTTCATAAATTGGTCGAGTACGTTAAAGAGTCATTTTGTGAGTTTGTGCTGTTGCGAATTGGTTAAGCACACAATTCGCAATAAGCATACCGATTTAGAAACAAAGCTGCGGGCGATATGGCAACAGACCGTTTGGCGTTCGTTTTCATACAATGGTATGAGTGCCGGTCATGCAGAAAGCAATGACAAACTGCTGAAAGTAAACTTGCCAAGAAATCACAAACAGCCAAAATATGCTGGGATTGACTGTGACGTACTGAAAAAGATTGAACGTTCTATAGAAGTAAACACAGACTTACATCTATACTTTATTGACTACACAAAGGCTTTCGATAAAGTGAAACCTATCAACATGATGGAGATGCTTGCAGATCTACAAATTGATGGGAAATACCTTAGACTCATAAAAGACATATATTGGAAACAACAAGCTGCCATAAAGATTAATAATAAAGTAGGTCAATATCAGTCAATTAAGAGAGGTGTGAGACAGGGATGTGTAATGTCTCCAGATCTTTTTTTTTCCCTGCATAGTGAAAATATTTTCAGAAATGTTGACGATATGAAAGGAGTCATCACTTGGGGGAAAATAACATAAGTAAGATAAGATATGCGGATGATCCATCCATCCATCATGTGCCATGCCGGTAAGCGTGGGCGGTCATGTTCTGCCATCTCACTCGATCAACAGAGTCGTGGATCAGTTCCGTGTTTTTGTCTCGACCATGCCACAAGGCCAAGCCATCCAGATACTTGTTTCTAGGTCTTCCCCTTGGTCTGTTCCCCTCGATCTTACCAGTTGTCACCAAGTTCTCCAAATCATTTCTTCTCATAACATGCCCAAAAAATTGTGACTGTCTACGTCTAATGTCTCTGATCAGTTTACGATCTTCATTTGTTTCTTGAAGGACTTGTTCATTGGTCTTTCTGGCTGTCCATGGTATTCTTTGCATTTTCCTCAGAAACCACATTTCTACAGCCATCAGATGTTTCTCAGCCTGGCTGCTCATTGTCCAAGCTTCACATCCATATAAAAGTACAGGTTCTATGTAGCATCTCAACACTCTTTTTCTCGTTTCAATTGACATCTTTTTATTGGTCAGTATGTTTTTCATCTTGCTAAAGGCTACTTTTGCCATGGCGATTCTTGTTCTAATCTCTTCAAGATTATACAGTATTGATTGCAGACAATGAGCAGGATCTGCGACATTTATTAGATGCGATTGTTGTACACAGTGATCAACTTGGATTAGAATTAAATTGGTCGTAGCTAAGAAGAAGGAAATACCGCAATGTAATATACAAGTAAATGGGACTATTCCTAAACAAGTGAATCGGTACAATTATCTCGGAACAGTCATAACATCTGATGGCAAATACCCGGAAAAGATTAGAACCAGAATCGCCATGGCGAAGGTAGCCTTTTGCAAGATGAAAAACATACTGACCAATAAAAAGACGTCATTTGCAACGAAAAATAATAGTAGTGAGGTGCTTCATAGAACCTGTGCTTTTGTACGGGTGTGAGGCGTTCACAATGAGCAAACAGGCTGAAAAACATCTGATGGCTGTCGAAATGTGGTTTCTGGGGAAAATGCAAAGAATACCATGGGCAGATAGAAAAACCAACGAACAAGTCCTACAAGAAACGGATGAAAACCGTAAACTGATTAGATAAATTGGACGTAGACAGTCACAATTTTTGGGTCACGTTTTGAGAAGAAATAAATTGGAGAACTTGATGACAACTGGCAAGATCGAAGGAAAGAGAACAACGGGAGGACAGAGAATTAATTTCCTGGTATATGGTGTATGGTTAATAACTGTGCAGTTTTGAAAATACTGCTGGTCCAGTTTTTGTATTTAACTTCTGTAAAGTTCATGCAACATAATAGGTACATTCAAAACTTGGACCGGCAATTTTTTCAAACACTGAACAGTCATTAAAAATACACCCTGTACTAATTTTAGCCTGCGTTGACGTAGAGGTTCAGAAAAGTTGAAAATGTTTCTGCCTCGATGGGGATTCAAAGATAAGACCACAGGGTCGATCAGCAAGCGTGCTAACCACTGCGCCCCGCGGTTCCCACAAGAAATATATATACACCAATATAAGATGTTGAGTTGAGCTAAGAATCGACATCACTGCACTCAGGACATTCCCATTCACGCTCCGTCCCCTCGTTCAACAGCCAGCGAAGAATTACACTAAGAATTACCTCACAATTCCACTAAGGTGGCTGCTCCCAGCTTTTTTCCTGCCATGATGATTCCTTCGCTTGTCGCGCCTTATTTTACTCACCACATCTTGCCGTGAACTGTCATACTTGAAGGTCTCGACTGTTGACTTGTGCTGCTTGGTTCAGCCGTTCTCCGCCAATATGCTGCAAGGGTGGTGGTCGCTGCCATGGTGCCTTAGGACACCTCATCTACATATTGTAGTGAGTGAAGGAGAAACCAGCGCCAGGTCAATAACACTGTCCTCATCACCTGGACGACTTGCTGTCCTGGTGACACAGCCACTGTTGACACAAACAAGGTCACTGATTTCAAGTGCTGCCTCGAGCTCCTCCCCCTGTTTATTGGAAGAAATGTGACCCCATGATTGGCCTTTAGCGTTGAAATCGCCGCAGAAAATGACATTCCTCTTATGACATAATATGTCACTCAGACACTGCTATCTCTAGGAATCCACACTCGCGTTACAGGCATAAACATTAACCAACACGAATGGTTGACCGGAGTGAACTCTACCAGCCTATATTTGTATCTCGTCACTGTCCCACCAGGATATGTCCAGCTCTGAAGCCACTATGCTGTCTCGAATCAGAATTTCGTAGTGAATTTGAAAAACAAAGACACAAACAATAGATTGCACGATTTGTTGCTTGGAGTATTTCGCTGCATCTCGTCAGGTACACACTGCAGAAATCACACAACAGTTATCAGTTTAATCCCATCTTAAATTTGCCGTATGATGGTAATAAAAGTTCCTCTAACAAAAGTAAGGAAATACCCCAACCTGTCAACTGAAAAACAAATAATGAGGAAGTAATACGTTGAATAGTGTTCGCGTGTTATTTTAGACATGTTAGTGTCGGCGTCTGTGGCTCAAGGATTGTGAACGCTGTTTCACAAGCCCGATATAAACGGGTTCGAAATCAGCCGCAGCCGCTGTGGCAGTAGATCGCTGTGCGTTTATTTATACATTGCGATTTCACTTAAAGGAAAAAGCCCAACAAATGGGGCTAGTTATCAACCAAGATAAGACAGAATATATGGTAATTTCAAGAGACGGAATGGTTAAAAACTCTGGCCACATACAAATAGATAATATGACCATTAAAAGAACGGAAATATACAAATACCTGGGTACAATCTTCAACTGCTCCAAAATCATAAGGGAAGAAATACAAACTAGAATCAACTCTGGAAATAAGATATACTATGCACTACAACATCTACTAAAATCAAAGGCGCTATCTCGTAACACCAAAATCACAATATACAAAACACTGATCAGACCAGTTGTGCTGTATGGCTCTGAAACCTGGAGTACAACGAAAAGAGACGAAGCCTTGTTACAAACCTTTGAGAACAAAATTTTAAGACGCATCTTTGGACCCATTAGGGATACACAAAGTGGAGAGTGGAAAAGAAGAAGTAACAAAGACATGTATGATCTGTTTAAGTCCCCGCTAATCACTGGTATCATGAAGGCTAATAGATTACAATGGCTGGGGCATATAGAAAGAATGGAAGATAATAGGGAAACAAAACTCGCTTACACTCAGGAAATAAATGACCGTAGACCCCGAGGTAGACCAAGAAGACGGTGGAGAGATAATACATGTACAGACCTACAAGCACTTGGAATCAACGACTGGCAAGAGAAGGTCAACCAGAGAGACGAATGGAGACGGATTGTATTTGCAGCAAAGAACCTCAATGGCTCGGAACGCTGAAGAAGAAGAAGATGGGCGTCGACAGTTCATGAAACAACTATTGAAACAATCTACTGAACGTAATATTGTCTGGAAAATCACAATAAATAAATGCCAATAAACCGACGTCTTGTAAAGAACATGCAGCTAACTGTACTAACCCCACGTCTAACTTCATTATAAACTATCCATAAATAAGCACACAAGTATAGGTTGGCACTCATAGAAGAAGGGGACAGAAGTAGAGACCAGAGGAGACACTAGACAACATAACAATCGAAACCTACAGGTACCGACCGGGATTGGAAACTGTCACCCCTAAATAACGACAGAGCCTCATTATAAATACATTTCTGCTAAGCCCTCATTTAAACTCTACTACATGTCAGAAAGGGGATCGTGTTAGTGCAGTGGTTAGCAAGCGTGCCTATCGGCCGGGTCATCTTGTCTTCAAATCTCTATCAAAGATGATTTTTGTTAAACCGATCTGGACTCTCAGGTCGACCCAAAGTAAAATATGCTAGTCGTTAGTCGTTATTCGTTAGTCGTTAGTCGTTAGTCGTGGTTCCAATTACACGGGAAAGGGTCACCTCATAGTGTGCCAGTGAATATCACTCAAAATGCTCGTCACTGTCCCATGTAAAAAGTGGAACAGACAAACCAACAGTACGAACAGGCATTCATGTGAAACGTCGCTACCAGAATGTCAACAGAACAGTCGGTCACGAAAATTACAGTTCATAGTCGATTAAAGCTGCAGTTACTAGAAAATTAGCAGTTTCACCTTCATTTACTATATAATGCAAAATCAGCTAGTTCATCAACCCGCCGTCCGCCATTTTTTTTCTGAAAAGTTCCCAATACAAACAACAGCGGATTGGTGTAAAAGCATTCCACACGAAATCCACAGCTCACAGTGTCACTCTGCGCACTTAACTCAGTAGCTGGGCGACACAACCACGTGCTACCAGTCTAATGTGAGGAAAATACGTAAGCAAACCGTAGCCAGAAGCAAAAACACTCCAGAGGCCTTAACAGCTCAACAGCCTATCCGCCATACTGGACAGGAAGTCCTGTAAAATATGCACCATGGTAACTCCTCAGAAGTAAAGGCGATCAGCATGTTTTTGACCACACATACAATGAGTGGCGATTGGTCTATTAAAATATGGGGCTAGAACCATATACCCATTAAGTCTCAAGTCGTTTAAAGGGATCTCCATTACTTACTTTTTCTTTCGCCATAATTTAAACTCTAAAAATCTACGGTTGGGGGTGGAAATAAATCAAATTACGAAATCTTGAATAGTTGTCAATGTTTGTAATGGCAATTTCTGTACGTGACAAACAAGCATAAAATTTCTGATCTGAACGCAGTGAAGAGAAAACAACCAAGAAAATGTCATTACTGGAACCTTCGATTTAAATTCTGTTTTTTCCTCACAGGGGCTGGCAAATTCGATTTTACGACTATCATTTCTTGAAGTAATAGTGTTCACAGCTGCTAACACAAACCAACTTTAATTTTGATGCTCAATTTATTTATTTATTTTCAGAGAAGATTGAAAATCATCATCCTCCCCGTCATCATCATCTTGTGCAGTGCTGATTGCCATAAAACAAGTCCCATGTGGTTCAGAATACAACGCGGGAAATTACACGTTAGAAGTTGACGACAATGGGAAAAGAATATTTAAAGTTTCGGCCAAAAATGCGAGAACTGTCCGAGATGTCAGACCTATTTATATAACGCATACATACACAGGTCAACACAGTTTGTTGGGCTCTGGTAATAACAGATCTATGAAGCTAATAGGTGCCATCATCGTCTCCATGCGCCCTATCAATTGGCGTAGGCGTTAATGCCCCTCAATAGATCTCAGCCCTAGGTGTTGTGGGTAAATTCTAATGAAGACAATTTGTCCTTGCCACCGTCTCAGTCTGTCCGTCATGATTTCTCGTTACCTGCCCTGTCATCTTCTACAGCTGATCTATCCAGTCATCGAGGTGTTTTAAAACACCGAGAAGAGTCAAGGATAGGGCGGACGAAGACACCGACTCCGTCTTGATCGTACGAACTGAGAGTAAAGCCTGGCCAAGCACGTCAATGCCGCCTTCGCGAACAATAGATGAGATACCACAATCAACTCCTCTTGAGAACAATGAAAGGCATAGCTACTGAAGTATGAATGAATGAATATTCTCTAAGAGCTTTGTCAGCATAATACGCATATCTCTACTGAATGAATATTCTCTATGAGCTTAGTCAGCAGAAGAAAGTAGAGAAACCAAGAACGAGGATTTGAACCTTTTAACTGCGTGTTCAGGGCACAGAAAGGCGAGACTCCTATAATTTTTTTTTTAAATGTTACATATCCCTTACAGGACGTTGCAGTCAAGACCAGCATTTGTCAGCTGTTGTTGATGTAGCAGATACATAAAACAGTACCAGCACAGTGCACAGGGAGTCTTCGTGGTGGAGTGCTTATGCCGCCTGCCTCACGTTCCGAAGGTTGTGGGTTCGATTCCGAGCCACATCTTTCGGTTCACGAATAAGTTTTCTTGGAGACTCCTGGTAGTCGTCGCTGGGGCTACGGAGTTCGTGCATTTTCGGCAGGCCACCCTGCGGACAGAGATCGAGCCACATAGCATAAAACCCGGTGCGTTGAAGTCGACCCTCTTGTCTGTTTATAACCGTTTTTATATGTCCGGTACAGTGCATGAACCCATAGCGCCAACCCCATACACATATGTGTATAGCAGAGCCACACCAGCATAATTATTCCCGTTGTGTGTGAAAGGATCCTTTTACATGGAGTTTTGTGGGTGGCATTTTTTTTTTAATTTTGGCAGGGTAGAGGCCTATTTGGCAGCCTCTTTTCTATTTCCGACTTCTTCTTTCTTGTTGTGTCATTTATCCCAAAGTGTAAGCCTGCAACCAACTCAACACTAATCCCTCCTATCTTAGGCAATATCCTGCAGTTCCCACCGCGTCCTCTTTATATTATTCCTCCTCAAATGCTCTTTTACTTGTACTTGAGGTTGCACTCTTTTTCTCATGCCTTGTGGGTTCCAGAGAAACGGCTTTCTAGTTCTACGATTAACAAGTAGTATCAATGTTTGTGCTATCCAGTGCCAGATTTACCTCCTCGTCTCTTGAATCGCTGGAATTTCCTTAGTTCTCTCTGTAAACAATGTATTGGCGATTCTGACCTAGAGTTTTATACCTTTCATTCATACAAGCAACAGTTACGGAATATGCGTAATTGATTAGCAATAGTTTAAGTCTTTCTCCATGTTCCTCATCCATACAGCAAACCTGATTTGGGTTCAATATTGTCAGGTTGGTTATTAGACTTGTAAAAAACATATATTGGAAACAAAAAGCTGCCATAAGAGTTGATAATGAAGTAAGCCAATATCAGCCTATTAAGAGAGGTGTGAGACAGGGATGTGTAATGTCTCCAGATCTGTTTTCCCTGTACAGTGAAAATATTTTCAGAAATATTGAAAATATGGAAGGAATCAACATTGGGGGACGATGCATCAATAACATTAGATATGCAGATGATACAGTCTTGATTGCAGACAATGAACAGGATCTGCAAAATTTAGTAGATGCGGTTGTTACACACAGTGAACAACAAGGGTTAGAATTAAATTGTAAAAAGACACAGATTATGGTCGTCACTAGGAAGAACGAAATACCACAGTGTGATATACAAGTAAATGGGAATATTCTTCAACAAGTGAATAGGTACAATTATCTCGGAACAGTAATAACATCTGATGGGAGATGCCTTGAAGAGATTAGAACAATGATCGCCATGGCAAAAGTAGCCTTTAGCAAGATGAAAAACATACTGACCAATAAAAAGATGTCAATTGAAACGAGAAAAAGAGTGTTGAGATGCTACATAGAACCTGTACTTTTATATGGATGTGAAGCTTGGACAATGAGCAGCCAGGCTGAAAAACATCTGATGGCTGTAGAAATGTGGTTTCTGAGGAAAATGCAAAGAATACCATGGACAGCCAGAAAGACCAATGAACAAGTCCTTCAAGAAACAAATGAAGATCGTAAACTGATCAGAGACATTAGACGTAGACAGTCACAATTTTTTGGGCATGTTATGAGAAGAAATGATTTGGAGAACTTGGTGACAACTGGTAAGATCGAGGGGAACAGACCAAGGGGAAGACCTAGAAACAAGTATCTGGATGGCTTGGCCTTGTGGCATGGTCGAGACAGAAACACGGAACTGATCCACGACTCTGTTGATCGAGTGAGATGGCAGAACATGACCGCCCACGCTTACCGGCATGGCACATGATGGATGGATGGATGGTTATTAGATGTCATCTCTTTTGATTTCAGCAGTGTCCTAATGCTATTAAAGCCCTCTTGCCTTTTGATTTATCATTTTAATCATTCTCTATAGTTTTACAGATCTTTGTCTACATTGCCCCTAAGTGAATGTGAGATTTTAAATGTTGAAGTTTCGTCAAGGGATAATGGATTATTGTTTAATTAAGGTATTCTCATTATCTTTATCTTTTTCGTATGAATGTTTAGGCCCTATTGTTGTGTCATCCCATCATCATCATCATCATCTGCATCATCATCATCATCATCATCATCATCATCATCATCATCATCATCATCATCATGTGCCATGCCAGTAAGCGAGGGCGGTTATGACTCGACATCTCACTCGATCACCAGAGTCGTGGATCAGCTCAGTGTTCTTGTCTCGACCATGCCACGTGGCCAAGCCATCCGGGTATTTACCTCTCTGCCTTCCTCTTGTCTTTTCTCCTCAGTCTTGCCAGTTGTCACCAAGTTCTCCAGTTTATTTCTTATCACAACGTGACTAAAAATGTTGACTGTCTGCGTATAATATCTCTAATCAGTTTACGATTTTCGTTTGTTTCTTATAGTACTTGGTCATTGATTTTTTTTCTGGCTGTCCATGGTATTCTTTGCATTTTCCTCAGAAGCCACATTTCTACAGCCATCAGATGTTTTTCAGCCTGTTTGCTCATTGTACACGCTTCACATCCATATAAAAGCACAGGTTCTATGTAGCACACCAAAACTCTTTTTCTCGTTGCAAATGACATCTTTTTATCGGTCACTATGTTTTCCATCTTGCAAAAGGCTACCTTCGCCACAGCTAATCTTGTTCTAATTTCTTCAAATATTTCCCATCAGATGTTATGACTGTTCCGAGATAACTGTACCGATTCACTTGCTTAAGAATATTCCCAGTAAGTTGTATCATTCTGGTATTTTGTTCTTCCCATCATCACATGTGCTTAATTTATCTTGCATTTGATGTAATGTGCAGGGCAGGAAGGCAGATCGTCTCAGGCAAATCCGGAATCCGGCCATTTTTACAAATCCGGCTTCGGCTCCGGCTCCGGTCCAATTTTGCCGGATTTGTGTTGCCTAGTCACGTGAATTTTCTGTACATGTTTCATGAGGCCGGATTTGTGTTGCCTAGTCACGTGAATTTTCTGTACATGTTTCATGAGGCCGGATTTGTGTTGCCTAGTCACGTGAATTTTCTGTACGTGTTTCATGAGGCCGGATTTGTGTTGCCTAGTCACGTGAATTTTCTGTACGTGTTTCATGAGGCCGGATTTGTGTTGCCTAGTCACGTGAATTTTCTGTACATGTTTCATGAGGCCGGATTTGTGTTGCCTAGTCACGTGAATTTTCTGTACATGTTTCATGAGGCCGGATTTGTGTTGCCTAGTCACGTGAATTTTCTGTACGTGTTTCATGAGGCCGGATTTGTGTTGCCTAGTCACGTGAATTTTCTGTACATGTTTCATGAGGCCGGATTTGTGTTGCCTAGTCACGTGAATTTTCTGTACATGTTTCATGAGGCCAAGCCGAATTTTAGGCAATAGCACAGTAGCGCTTCCGGTTTACTATTTCTCGCTGATGTAAATAAGAATTTTAAGAAAAAAATCACTCATTTTGAATTTTAATTGTGCATTACTTCATGAGTTTGTGGGACTTGAATATTTCTTATTTTCGTAAATTTCTTTGGTCTTGCCCATAAAATAAAATGGCATCAAAGTCTAAGTCATACAGCGCCGTTTGGGATTACTTCAAGGTTAAAGACGATGATTCAGCGAAGGTAATATGTAAGTTGTGTGACAAACAGTTATCGCGTGGACGATCAGATCGCCCCAAAGACTTCTCAACATCATCAATGCAGACCCATTTGCGATCGATGCACAGGAAAAGCTATGACGAAATGATCGAAAAGAAAGCATCACTGGAGGCCAGTGTATTGGCGACCACATCTATGATGAATCTGGGACCGTGTTTGCACAAAGCAAGCAGCAGTACCCAGCAGTCAATTGTGCAGGCATGGGACCGGGCCAAAATTTGGGACATCAACAGTCCCAATGCTAAACGCATTCATGCTGCCGTAGCCCGAATGATAGCCATAGATATGGATCATTTTCAAGTAGTGGAACGACCAGGTTTCAGAGAGTTGATGCATACAATGGAAAAAAGGTATGAATTGCCTTCAAGAAAGTACTTTGCCGAACATGTCATTCCTGACATGTGTAAACGTCTGAAGGTAAAAATTGCAGCAATGATATCTGACACTGATTACATATCATTCACAACAGATACTTGGACAGCTGAACACACCACTCTGTCATTTATGTGCCTCACTGGCCATTGGTTAACAGACACCTTCTTTCACCGCAGTGTAGTCTTCCATTGTACTGCATTTGATGAACATCACATGGCCACAAACTTGCTTGCACATTTTGAAATGATGCTGGGTGCACGTGAGAAGTGCCATGTTGTTGTGAGAGACAATGCATTCAACATTGCCAAATGCTTTCGTGATGGCAGCTATTCAAGTGTTGGATGTTTTGCATACACACTGCAGCTGTGTGTGCGTGATGGTCTTTTGACTCAAAAGTATGTTGCTGGCATCATCAGTACTGGAAGAAAATTGGTAGGACATTTCAAACACTCTTCTTCAGCAACCAGTCGTTTGCATGAACTTCAAAATGAATTAAACCTACCATAACATCAGCTTATCCAGGACGTGACAACACGATGGAACTCAACGTTCTATATGCTACGACGTCTGTTAGAACAACGGCGCAGCATCAGCCTGTACTGTGTTGAAATTGATTCGGTAACTGGGCTAACGGCACAGCAGTGGGCAGTCACGGAGAATGTGGTAGCTACTTTAGCACCATTTGAAGAAATCACACGTGAAATAAGTGCAGCTCAGGCATCAATATCAGTTGTGATCCCATTAGTGAAAACACTCATGGCTTTCCTCCAGAAAGAAGGTAGTGATGCTGGGATCAAAATTATGAAAGCAGCCCTGCTTGAAGCTGTTAGCAGCAGATTTGCGGACATTGAATCCAACAGTATTTACACCTGTGCCACACTACTGGATCCTCGATTCAAGCTGTGCTTCTTCTCCGAACGTGGTAGAAGTGATGCACAAGCCCATCTGCTGTTAGCAGCTAACTCCATTATTGATTCAGCAAAAACAGTCAGTCCACAGGATCCATCAGCTAGTAGTAGTAGTAGTAGTAGTAGTAGTAGTAGTAGTAGTAGTAGTAGTAGTAGTAGTAGTAGTAGTAGTAGTAGTAGTAGTAGTAGTAGTAGTAGTAGTAGTAGTAGTAGTAGTAGTAGTAGTAGTAGTAGTAGTAGTAGTAGTAGTAGTAGTAGTAGTAGTAGTAGTAGTAGTAGTAGTAGTAGTAGTAGTAGTAGTAGTAGTAGTAGTAGTAGTAGTAGTAGTAGTAGTAGTAGTAGTAGTAGTAGTAGTAGTAGTAGTAGTAGTAGTAGTAGTAGTAGTAGTAGTAGTAGTAGTAGTAGTAGTAGTAGTAGTAGTAGTAGTAGTAGTAGTAGTAGTAGTAGTAGTAGTAGTAGTAGTAGTAGTAGTAGTAGTAGTAGTAGTAGTAGTAGTAGTAGTAGTAGTAGTAGTAGTAGTAGTAGTAGTAGTAGTAGTAGTAGTAGTAGTAGTAGTAGTAGTAGTAGTAGTAGTAGTAGTAGTAGTAGTAGTAGTAGTAGTAGTAGTAGTAGTAGTAGTAGTAGTAGTAGTAGTAGTAGTAGTAGTAGTAGTAGTAGTAGTAGTAGTAGTAGTAGTAGTAGTAGTAGTAGTAGTAGTAGTAGTAGTAGTAGTAGTAGTAGTAGTAGTAGTAGTAGTAGTAGTAGTAGTAGTAGTAGTAGTAGTAGTAGTAGTAGTAGTAGTAGTAGTAGTAGTAGTAGTAGTAGTAGTAGTAGTAGTAGTAGTAGTAGTAGTAGTAGTAGTAGTAGTAGTAGTAGTAGTAGTAGTAGTAGTAGTAGTAGTAGTAGTAGTAGTAGTAGTAGTAGTAGTAGTAGTAGTAGTAGTAGTAGTAGTAGTAGTAGTAGTAGTAGTAGTAGTAGTAGTAGTAGTAGTAGTAGTAGTAGTAGTAGTAGTAGTAGTAGTAGTAGTAGTAGTAGTAGTAGTAGTAGTAGTAGTAGTAGTAGTAGTAGTAGTAGTAGTAGTAGTAGTAGTAGTAGTAGTAGTAGTAGTAGTAGTAGTAGTAGTAGTAGTAGTAGTAGTAGTAGTAGTAGTAGTAGTAGTAGTAGTAGTAGTAGTAGTAGTAGTAGTAGTAGTAGTAGTAGTAGTAGTAGTAGTAGTAGTAGTAGTAGTAGTAGTAGTAGTAGTAGTAGTAGTAGTAGTAGTAGTAGTAGTAGTAGTAGTAGTAGTAGTAGTAGTAGTAGTAGTAGTAGTAGTAGTAGTAGTAGTAGTAGTAGTAGTAGTAGTAGTAGTAGTAGTAGTAGTAGTAGTAGTAGTAGTAGTAGTAGTAGTAGTAGTAGTAGTAGTAGTAGTAGTAGTAGTAGTAGTAGTAGTAGTAGTAGTAGTAGTAGTAGTAGTAGTAGTAGTAGTAGTAGTAGTAGTAGTAGTAGTAGTAGTAGTAGTAGTAGTAGTAGTAGTAGTAGTAGTAGTAGTAGTAGTAGTAGTAGTAGTAGTAGTAGTAGTAGTAGTAGTAGTAGTAGTAGTAGTAGTAGTAGTAGTAGTAGTAGTAGTAGTAGTAGTAGTAGTAGTAGTAGTAGTAGTAGTAGTAGTAGTAGTAGTAGTAGTAGTAGTAGTAGTAGTAGTAGTAGTAGTAGTAGTAGTAGTAGTAGTAGTAGTAGTAGTAGTAGTAGTAGTAGTAGTAGTAGTAGTAGTAGTAGTAGTAGTAGTAGTAGTAGTAGTAGTAGTAGTAGTAGTAGTAGTAGTAGTAGTAGTAGTAGTAGTAGTAGTAGTAGTAGTAGTAGTAGTAGTAGTAGTAGTAGTAGTAGTAGTAGTAGTAGTAGTAGTAGTAGTAGTAGTAGTAGTAGTAGTAGTAGTAGTAGTAGTAGTAGTAGTAGTAGTAGTAGTAGTAGTAGTAGTAGTAGTAGTAGTAGTAGTAGTAGTAGTAGTAGTAGTAGTAGTAGTAGTAGTAGTAGTAGTAGTAGTAGTAGTAGTAGTAGTAGTAGTAGTAGTAGTAGTAGTGATTTGACTTCTGTGAGCACTGCCACACAGTACGAGTCCAGCCTATGGAGCTGTTTTGACACAATTGTCGAGGAAAATCCCACCACAGATCGTTCTGCAAGTGCCGAAGGCAACAGCATTAACACTGAGGTGACACAGTACCTGTCAGAGCCACTTCAAACTCGACAGTCAGATCCAGTTTCATGGTGGCATGCCAATAAGCAAATATTTCCAAGTATGGCTAGACTGGCGCAGGCATTTCTTGCACCACCACCTACAAGTGTGCCATTGGAAAGGCTGTTCAGTACTGCAGGAGACATTATCACTGACCACCGTAGTAGCCTTTTACCACAAAATGCGGAGACGTTGATTTTCCTGAAATACAACTCGTCCCTTCTTGACTCTGAGAGTTCAACTTCACAGCCATAATGAAGACTGACTGACTGAAATAGTGAAATTACTGAATGAATGTATTTCAATAAATTCAATCTGTTCAATGTACTGTTGTTGTGAGTTGTAACTGAGCTGCCAATTTGCCAACTGAAAACAATGTGAAAACTAAAAACTGAAACTGAAAACTAAAAATTAAAATTATTAAATTAGCATTATGTGCTTATGTATTATGTTTCATCTTGAACTTATGGAACTTAATATTACTTAATTACTTATTCTAATGTAAATGTAATTATTTTACATTTAAATGATTTAATATGAGTATATGTCATCATTGTCATGTCTATAGTAATGAACTGAGGTAATGAATAGTCGAGTGACTCCACTCACCTAAGTCAAGTGATGTAGTACGTTATTTTATTTTTATTTTTTTTGTATTTGTAAATCCGGGTCCGGCCGAATCTCACTTCATAAATCCGGCCAAATCCGGCCAAATCCGGCTCCGGCCGGATTTCAAAAATTTGAATCCGTTACAGCCCTAATATATATATATATATATATATATATATATATATATATATATATATATATATATATATATATATATATATATATATATATATATATATATATATATATATATATATATATCAGATGAAGTGAATAAATGAATAATACTTTCGCTGAAATATTTAAAACACATATTCATGGGTATTGTTCAAGTTTGGAGCATGTGATAACCCTAAGGTACTTTGAAATATGCAACGAACTCTTTTTGTTTGCACAAAACCGGTTAGAACGACCTAATTGCTAATGTCTCGCTAAATTTGAGCAATAGTTTATTGTTTGTCGAATAGAGTATACGAAACGCTGTTTTGTTGTTGATTTACAGGCTGCTTTTTTATTCTCTTTAATTTTTTGACTTTTGGGCTTATGGTAAATGAGTTTACGGTAATTATAGTTTCTGGTGTCTATTATCGTACTTATTGTACTTTTTCTTGCATTTTACAATTCTTTGTCAATTTTTACATATAACTGTAGAGTTTCAACAAGACTCGTTATGGGGTTATGAAAAATATTTTTTTTTCTGACAATGCTATATAATGATAGGGAAATCAAATGTAGCTTATGAGATGTTGAAAAATCGCGAGGAGGATGTTTTATAGCCCGTCGGGTGCACAGGTATTCCTGAAGACTGATTAACTCTCTTTCCATCCACACTGGTATATTGTCGGCTACTCGATTTGCTAACTGTCTTTCCTTTCTACCTATGTAGGTTGCTTGATATTCTTACTGGAATTAATAAATGTGGTTCGAATTGGTCTACGGAGACATTGTTTCTTTCACAGATGGAGCAGGTATTGAGATGTTTTATTACGCTTTGAAATCAAGTGTAGTCCATACACACTATAGTATTGCTGGACTAAATTTTGCATGTGGATTAGCTTTCCTTATTAACAGTGTCCCTCGCCATCAGGTGAACCCATTCCGACTTCAGAAGCACTTGTAATTTTTATATCTGATCATTGGTTCAGCAGTTTTGTTTACTGCTGTTTTATGTCGATCGTGTATTCATTTCATTACATCGTCCCCTTGAAAGTTCAACTGAAGAAACACTTGGAGTTTGGGAACCGATGATTCTGTGGGGGTGGGTTTGATTGGCTGGTAATGACTCTTGGTGAAGTCAGCTGGATATCCATTAGATTGTAGTGTCCGGTTAATGTTGTCTAGTTCTTCATTTAGTGTGTCATCGGAGAAAATCTGTCTAGCTCGAATAAACAAGGTGTTTGCCAGTGATTGCAGAATGGTGAAATGATTACACTTATGTATTTTTATTTCATTCTTAGAGCTAAAAGACGCAGTGATCTTTAAGAGTGTACGTGTATTTTGTAATCTTTAAGAGTGCCGTTTCTTTATCACGTGGTATTTTGTAATCTTTAAGATTGTTATTTCTTTGTCACATGATATTTTGTAATCTTTAAGAATGCCGTTTATTTGTCACTGACAGCAATCCAATCTCTTAGTAAATCTTGCGACTTTGAACATTACGAAAGCACTGTTTGTTGTCTGGGAGCCTCGACAGCGCAGTGGCCAGCACGTTTGCCTGGGGCCCGATAGTTATGTGTTCTAATACTCTCTAGGTGGACATTTAGTTTTTCACTGAGCGGCCTAAATGGGTACCGTGAAATATCATGGGGAAAAAAGCGACGTGATATTGACCTTATCACCGATCCGGTGCCGAAGGCTTCATAAATTTGGGGCTGGCACCATATACGATTTTTTTGTTTGTTGATATAACAAAAGGAGTGGCACTGTGAACAGTGAATTTCATGTGGAGTGCTTTTAAATCTGTATGCGGTTGTTTGTAGTGTAAACTGCATGTTCAGAAAAAATGGCGGCAGTTAGCCGGTCGCTGAACTAACTGGGCTGCCTTATGCAGTAATATGTGGCTGCTGGTTTTCTAATGACTGCCGCTTACATCGATGATGAACTGTATTTTTCGTGGCGGACGTTTGTATTGGCATTCTGATAGCGGCATTATGCATAGTATACTGTGCGGGTTGTTGGTTTGTCGAGATTCACATGGGACAGTGCGGAGCATTTTGTGTGATATTATTCACTGGCGCAGGAACGGAGCATAAAGGGGCGACCCTTTGCCGTGAAGTTGGAACCGCGACTAACTAACTGACTAACTTATTATATGTTGACTTGCCACCAGCTCCGGCCAGATAAAAAAGTTAATGAGATCAAATAAATATTTTCGTGGCACGCACGCATACTTAATCCTTCTTAGAGGTGCTGTCGGCATCGGCAAGTAATATTCTTGAACCTAGAGGTTCTGTAACGGTGTGAAGTATAGAGGACTAACAAGTCTTGGGCGAATACAAATTATCTTTATTGCACATCGATGACAGCTTGATCAATCTTCTTACAACATGGCGACTTCTCCGTTTCAGGCCCAGATGTTGACTGATTCCTAACAACAAACTACGTCACGACTTGAGCATCTTTCTTCCCATTCCATCCCGATGCTCAAGCGTGCTGTAGCCTTTTCCCACCTAATACCCACATTCTGTTACACCTTCCTATGTTTACTAAAGACTTTTTCCCTTAAAAAGTCTTTACTCCCAATCCCCCTACTCTATTCCCTCTCTTTCCTTACCTCCCACAGCTCCTCTAATCTTCCCCAAACCAACTTTATTTTAAGTAAAACAATCTATTCGTAACTCTTTCCCCTGCCATATAGTAATCCACTATATATTTCTTGTTCGTTCTTGGCTCCTCAAGGTTTCTGTATAAAATATATATATCATAAGAACAGCTCGTATAAATCGTTATCGTATACTTGACATTATTAATTTCTTCACTCTTTCACAACACAGGATGGACAGAAACAATGTAGTTAGAAAAAGCAAAGAAGGGGTGCGTACCCAGTGAAAAGCATAAAGAATGAATAGTCAACATGATCACATTTACATAAAGTAATGAATAGTCAACACAATCACATTTACCTCCCTTGCCAATAAAAAAAAATTTGTAAAATAATTTTTTTTTTTAAATACATCTTATGAAATAGATCTTTGTTCTCTATAAATCAAGTTGACATAAGTTTTCTCAACATTTATATATTCAACATTCATATTGCCATCCACAATCTTGTCTATATTTCGTTATCTCATCTTTGACCACAAGCCAATGTTCATATTCCATGAACATTTTTAATTTAATTAACGCTGGTTTTTCACAGCTCCTATATCTTTCCCCCTCACATCCCATGATCTGCTTCTTTGTCTACCTATATATATACCCCCGCTTATATGCTGCCATTCACAGTCTCCCCCCTTTTTTTCCATATACTCAACCTTATATCTTCATATAATGCTGACTTTAATGCAGCTTCTATTTTACTTCCTAATACATCATATCTATAAGAACCTCTTCATGTCGATTATCACAGCAACTTAATATTCACAAAGAGAATGTGTCTCTCTATTAGCCCTCAATAGTTTTATTAACTCTTTTCTGAACGAAGGGTCTTAAATAAAACCCCATGTATTTTCTTTGAAAATTAAACTTACTTAATTAAATTTATAACATATTTATTAACAAGGTAACCTAATACACAAAACAACTTAATTAAATTATGAGTTAAGCGAAATAAAATCAAAACAAGACATTATATTCCCCAACTCATTCAAAGAAAAAACACATTTTAAAATAATATAACATGCATTTTATCAAATCATAAGAAAATATTCTATTACTACCTATCACTACTGGTCTCTTTTACGGACCAATAGTTTGTACGCAAAAGTCTAAGAACACCACAATCCTATTCTACAATCAAATAATAACAATCATTTTACAGGACCAAACCAAGCAAAAAAACATATTATATATGAGGCATTAAAACTCAGACTCAATAAAACAACTGTCTTCTCGCTAAAGAGAAGGTTTTCAAAAAAAAAATAATATAATTCACTTAGAATTAACTACGTAAAGTGACCCAGCAACATTGGCTTCTTATACGAACCAATGTAACACATATCTATTCACACAAGTCATTCCATTATTTTTTTTTTTATAACCGAGAAAACAAAACAACTCACTGCCAAGTATATATATATATATACAGACCAATTTCTTGACTTAGAACAATATCTGTTCTCTCTACCCAAAACAAAATCACTAATCAACAATGACTGTACTATCATTGATTCTCTCCCCCTCACAATTTTCTATCTTTTTCCAGCTTAACTCCTAACACATCATAATATCTGGAATATCATCTTAAGCAAGCACTGTAAACTACAGGTCAACTCATTTTATCTATTACTAATGTGGCGATTATTCTATTGTCATCTCCATGTACCAGCCGTCATCTATCTACTAATTAACCTATGGCTCGACACACCAATTGTTTCCCTTGGATTTGTACTAAACCTCACTACAACTTCTTAATCATTACCGTTAACCACGGTATTTCTAGCACCAATAACACTTGTCTATTTACTATAGAGTACATCTACCTGCTGTACCATTAACTACTTAACTATCTACGAAAACTCAAGAAGTTGAAACATAAAATCAACCAGCAATTCCATCACAGAGAGGAAAAAAATATATATGCCTCACTCGAACCTAGATCTATATTAGTTATCTTAATGCTTAACTACTCCTCAAGACCATTTATGAAAAGTATCCATAGAAGCCTTTTCCATTTCCACCGTTTCATATACTTCATCAAGTATCTCTTTCCTTTTTACACCATGAAACTTATATCTTGCTATCTGCAATATTTTCTATCCATTTACTTCCTACGTTTCCACTTCTTCAATAACTCCAAGTTTCTTTGAATAAGTGCTATCTCCACATCAATATCTTCTTCTTCGTATAACTTATTAGTTTCTTCCATACTACTATTTGATTCTGACTTTTCATCCATTTCCACTTCTTCCTCTGTATGTCTCTCGCTAGCAGCCGCTAATCTCTTCCGTTCAATATCCCATCTAATTCGTCTATCATTATTTCTTAAGGACCTTTCTAGTAGAGGCATATCTTCACCGCTTGTTGAATAATCTCTAATTCTCCTCTGTCTTTTTACTTCTCTTTCTCTTTGTTTATCCATTCTTCTTTTCGTTGCTTGTCTAGTATTCTTAAATGGAGCTCCTATTTCCTCTTCCATAGATTCTATACTATCATAATGACTCTCATTCACTTTTTCTTCTTCTATCGTTTTCGGTATTGTCTGTTCTTGAGTATCATCGTAAACTGGAGTTGTTATTAACTGATTTTGTGCTGGATCTTTTCTAAAACCTGGGGTTATTGTAGCTCCTCTGACGACCTGTTCATCTAAATATCCAGTGTCTGAATAATAATTATTATTATAATTAATATTTTCCCTCTCATCCTCATCTCTTCTTAAGTGTTCCACGTGTGCCCTTGCCACATGTCCTGTGACCTGGTTCTTGATACTATACGATACTTTTCCTAGCTTTTCCAAAACGTAATAACCTGGAACCCAACGAGCATCAAACTTAGATTTCCTTCTATGCTTCTTATAATAAACTCTATCACCTACTTTAAACTCCTGTAATTTTGTATTCACGTTTTTGTACTTTTTCTGTCTTTCTCTAGCTTTAATTATATTATTCTTTAGTCTTACGTGTGCTTTATGCATTTCTTGTATGATAGTCTCTTGAAAGTCTTCCCCCATATATTTCCGTCTTGGTTTTAACAGATTATCTATAGGTAGTACTGGTTCTCTCCCGTGTATTAAATAGAATGGTGAAAACCCTGTGCTCTCATTTTGATTTGTGCGTATAGCGCTAACCGCTGGTCCCAGGAACAAATCCCAATCTTTTTCATGTTCATCGACTATCTTTGCTATAATATCGTATAGTGTCCTATGTTGTCGTTCGTTCTTAGCATTTGAAGAAGGTCTATAGTATGAGGTCTTTATATGGTTTATATTTAAATCTTTTAATAACTTTTCAAATTTTTTATTTACAAATTCCCTACCATTATCCGTAAGTATACTTTGTGGGCAACTAAATCTTGGTACGAACTCTTGTAAAAAAAATATTAAAGACAGTATCAGCGCTCTTATCTGGGATTGCATAAACTTCTGGCCAAAGACTGTAGACGTCTACTATATGAATTAAATACACGTTTCCTGACAATTTTCTAGGGTGAGGACCCGATATGTCTAAACTAATTTTTTCATTAGGAAACTGAGGAATATCTGTATCTTGTAAGGGACACTTAATTGTTTTCATATTCCTTAACCTGCATCTTTCACACGTATCTACATATTTGCAAGCAGATTTAAATAAGTTCGGCCAATAATATTTACTCATAAGTGCTTTCACCAATTTATCATGACCGAGATGACCATTCTCATCATGATATGCTTTTAAAACTTCATTTTCCAAATGTTTTGGAACATATTTCCTTAGCTGTTCGTTCCTTTCACACATATAATATAACTGTTCGTCCTCTTGTAAAACTAAATAATTCTTCTTATATTTGTTCTCCTCCGTTGCTTTTAATTTCTGTTTTATTTGTAAGACTTTTGGATCTAATTCTTGTTCTTCTTTCATATTAAATTGTGCTAAATGTGGGTCTTCTGCTCTAGGTTCAGACTCTTGATCCGATGGTAAACTCTCAAACTCTTCTCTATTTATTATGGCAGAATCTAATATATTTACTTGCCAGTTTCGGTCGTCGATCTCTGGTTCACCTTCATCTTCTGTGTCTCCTGATGACTGTGGATACGGGATCCTAGACAATAAATCAGCACATGTGTTAATCCTACCTGGAATGTATTCAATTTTCGTATTGTATCCCTGTAGATTCAATGCCCACGTCTGTATCTTCCTGTTCTGCACTGGAGCTTCTAACAGAGATTTTAAAGGCATATGGTCAGTTCTAATAACAAAATTTGCGTTATGTAAGTAGTAGTTTAGTTTTTGGAGAGCATAGTGTATAGCATAAGCCTCTTTCTCGATAGTCGCCCATTTTCGTTGAGACCTGCTAAGTTTATGAGACAAGAAATAAATTGGCCTTTCATTTTTAACCCCTGGTATTCCAGATTCTTTTCCTTCATATGGTTGAACCAAACAGGCTCCTATAGCATTATCCGAAGCATCTGTATATAGTATTAGCTGTTTATTCAAATCTGGATGCGTCAATAGTGGTACCACTGTTAAGCTATTTTTTAAAAACTCGAACGCTTTTTGACACTCATCATCCCACTTAAATCTAGCATATGTTCCAGTTAAATTAGTAATAGGTTCTGCTATCTTTGAGAACCCTGGAATGAACCGCCTATAATACCCACAGGTTCCAATAAAAGCACGCACTTCTTTTACGTTAGTTGGAGGAGGTAACTCTTTAATAACCTTTATCTTGTCTTGGTCTGGTTTAATTCCGTCTCTATTAATAATATACCCCAAATATTTTGTTTCTGTTTTTAAAAACTGGCATTTACTAAGCTTCAATTTAACATCATGTACTCTTAATCTGTCGAATACTAATCTGACATGTTTTAAGTGATCATCCACATCCCCTGCTGTATAGATTAGAATGTCGTCTATGTATGCCAATGCAAACTTTTGCATACCCTCTAATACCTCATTTATTAACAGCATGTAGTGAGATGGGGCCGTTCGAACCCCGAATGGCATTCGTAAGAATTCGTAAGAACCCATATGAGTACAAAAAGCACTCTTCTTTTGAGCGTCTTCCGACATCGGGATACACCAGAATCCTGATCTTGCGTCTAGCGTCGTGAAGAATGTGGAGCCATTAAGCAACCCCAAAATATCATCAATCACCGGCAGTGGGTACGCTACATTCTTAGTGATCTTGTTCAACGCCCGATAGTCGCAACAGAATCGATGTGAACCGTCAGGTTTGGTCACGATTACGATCGGAGATGACCACTCTGACTTCGATCTTGTTATTATTCCTGCTTTCAACATATCTTCTATTGCCTTTTCAACAACTTCCCTATTTCTTAATGGAGTTCTATATGGTTTTAAACTAATTGGTGGATGGTCTCCCGTATCTATTTCCATTGTAACTGTTTTTGTCTTTCCCAATTCTAAATCATTAATTGCAAAAACATCCTGATTTTCTTTTATAAGTTGTTCTAATACTTTCTTATTTTCTGGTGGGGCTTTTAACTGTGCCAACAATTCTTGTTCCCTTGTCATTTTGTCTAGTGAATGTATTTGGGCTGTATTTCTTCTGAATGGATGGATCAATTCATCCATTTGTACGTTCCCTCTTCTTCCGCGTCCGCGTCTGTTATTAACTCTTTCACTAGAAGTTTCTGAATAATTTGTTCCCGACATTTCTACTCTATCCGTTGCCAATATGTCACTAATGTTATGTTCTTCTTCTTCGTTCATCCGGAGTTTTTTTTCGGATGTGATTGCGTTGTGCCTGTTTACAGCAGAGCTGCGTTCTTGCGCCGTTAGGCCGACACATCCGACTTCTGCGGGCATTTGTTGACCGGGTTAACCTTCCCGGGGGTTTCTTAGGACGTTTGACTCTCACTGTTGTGGTGTTATCCCCCATCCCAGCTGGTCCATATAGAACAGCCAAAGATCCTGGTCAGCCCTCAAGGGAAGGCAGGGGCAGACCATGGGCATTCCCCACCATCCAAGGAGGCTTCCATACTTGCAGAGCCGATACATAGCGCTCTGGTACCGGGCTCACCCAAGGAATCGTCACGTCCTGCACATGGCTGCTTAGCCTCACTTCCGTATAGTGGGCCTTCCGTTCACCATAGGCTGTTCTTCCGGAAACCAGAAGTATGCAGTCTGCAGATGACATCCACACAGTGAGCTTTCGATTCGGACTTTCCATGTAATGGATTTGCTAGCCAAGCAATATTCCATTTCGTGCCACTAGGACACTTTTCCACCTTTTATGAAGCCCACACAGTGGGCTTTTGATTCAGAATTTCCACGTAATGGATTTGCTATCCATGCAATATTCCATTTCGTGCCACTAGGACACTTTTCCACCTTTTATGAAGCCCACACTGTGGGCTTTTGATTCGGACTTTCCATGTAATGGATTTGCTATCCAAGCAATATTCCATTTCGTGCCACTAGGACACTTTTCCACCTTTTATGAAGCCCACACAATGGGCTTTTGATTTGGACTTTCCACGTAATGGATTTGCTATCCAAGCAATATTCCATTTCATGCCTCTGGGTCTTCATGCACCTTTAAATGTCAACCTGTATATAGTTAAAGTAATCTGCGGTCAACTTTAGCTTGTTGATATCTCCATAGAGCTTGTCCTCAAATGAAGCAGGTGTGGGCCAAAATATCTTTCTCTGTTCTGCATACGTTGGACAATCCTGCAGCAAATGTTTTGCTGTCATTTTTCCAGTTCTACAATTACATTCATCGGTATCTCCTATCTTTAGTTTATTGAACAAGTGGTATTTCAGCCTGTTATGTCCTGTGCGGAGTCTGAAGATTGCTACTTGTTCTCTTCGGTCGAGTTTGTAATATGCATCATCCTTCTGATGGCCTGGATGCTCTGATTCCCATTTGGTTCTATAAGTGCTTTTTATCAACCTCTTTGCCTCATTATAGGTTATGTCTATGTCAGGCTGTGGTAGTCGTCCGCTCTCTTTTGCCAGTCTGTCAGCCTCTTCGTTTCCAGGTATACTGCAATGTGATGGGATCCACTGTATTACAACTTTTTTGGATTTCTGGCATAGACCATGGAGTGCTGCTCTTAGGTCAGTTAGTTCTGTGCTGTTATTGCTCTTGAGTATTGAGACAGCTGACTTTGCATCTGTGAAGATAGCTATTTGCTTCTCTTTATTTTCCTCCATCAGGAGCATTTCTGCTGCAGTTTTCAGAGCCTCTACCTCCGCTTTGAAGTTACTTGAAAATTTTCCAGTTGCCATTGAATGTGTTTTTTTCGCTCCATTTTTTAAATTTAGGAGAATTCCTCCTCCTCCATTCTCTATTGAATTTTTGGCTGATCCATCTGTATATGCATGGGTCCAATTTCTGCTTGGGTAATGTTCTTTTATGTAGTTTAGGGTTATTTCTCTTCTTTCGGTTTCATGCTGAGTGTTCTTTTTCTCAATTCCAGGAATGTTTTCTATCATCTCAGGCAGTTGCTGCTGTCTCCAAGCTGGGAACTTGTGTGCATTGTGTATGGGCTTGACTGTTGATATGTTAAGAATAGAATCTGACCTAATCCTTCGTTTTGCAGTTTCTACAAAGTTGCTACGCTTCAGTCTTCCCTTTCCAAAACCATTAAATCTGTTGTACATAGGGTGGTCTGTCAATCTTCTAAATTTTTCTGCTTGTTGCTGGGCTCTGCTATCTCTTCTATCCTGCATTGGTTGTAAACAAGTGATCTTTTCTAATTCATTAATAGGCGTTGTCTTCAGGCTTCCAGTTATGATTCGCATTCCTTGATTTTGGACTCTACTTATTTTGTTAAAGTTTGACTTAGCTGCTGTTGCCCAAGCTGTAATGCCATATTCCAGTACTGGCCTCACCCGTCCAGTATATAACTTCTTGAGAACTTTCTCATCTGCTCCCCATGTTGTACCAGCAAGCTTTTTCATGATTGCCATTCTTTGCCTTGCTCTTGTTCGATTTTTCTCAACCTGTGTCTTCCATGTCAGGCGACGATCAAAGGTGACTCCTAGATAGTTTGGATTTTCTTCATGGCGCAATATTTTTCCATTCAATACCAGCTTAGGTTGCTGAGTTTTAGTTGAGAGGGAGAACACTGTGCATGTTGTTTTCTCCTCACTTATCTTCACTAGCCATGATTTTGACCAGTTCTCTAGCGCTAATAGGGCTTGCTGTATTCTGCTGTTAGCTGTACTAATATATTCTTCAGATGTCCATATGGCTAGGTCATCTGCAAAGGATGATGTGTGTACTCTGGCTGGAAAATTTTCCGTGATGTCGTTTATATATGCTAGGAATAATGTTGGTGAAAGAACTCCTCCTTGGGGGACACCTTGCTCCAACAGCATCATTTTGCTGGTTTGTCCTTGTACTTTTGTCCTGGCAGTTCTGTTCTCAAGGTAGTGGCTGATCCATTTGTACATTTTCCCGCAAACATGCATTTTTTGCAGTTTTACTTTCAGTCCTTCCTTCCATACTTTATCAAATGCTTTTTCTAAATCTATCCAGACCGCTAGTGTGTGCTTTTTCTCTTGGAAGGCATCCTCTATTTCCTGAGCTATATAGGTTATTTGATCTTCAGTAGATCTGTACTTTCTGAATCCTGCTTGGTGAGGTGTTAAGAGTTGGTTTTCTTCCAGATGCCATGTTAGCCTGCCATTGATAATGCGTTCCATTAATTTTCCTACACAGCTAAGAAGACTGATAGGTCGATAGCCATTTGGTTCTTCCAGGTCTTTTCCTTTCTTTGGGACTGGTATTAGTATAGCTTCCTTCCATGCCTGTGGGACTATTCCCCTCTTCCAGCTGTAATTTAGGACTGCTAGTAGTTTCTTTTTTGCCTTGGTGCCTAGTCCTATTAGCATTTCATTTGTGAATCCATCCTTTCCTGGTGATGTCTTCTTTTTTAGGGTATTCATTGCCTGTTCCATTTCTTCCATTGTTAGATTTGCCATCATATATTCTGCTGCTGTCTCTGTATATGTATGATGTATCTGTTTATCTTTGATTGCTTTCTTCTGTTCGGCTGTAATATCAATGTGGTTTGCACTGGCATAGTGTTCCATTAGTGCATTTGCAGCCTTTTTTCCTGTAAGCAAGGCATTTCCTTGTTTAATTGTTATTTGTTTGTTTCTAGGTCCTTCATTGTTCATGGTTTTCACTAGTTTCCATAGTTTGTTTCCATCCCTGTCAAAATTCAGGTTTTCTGTTTTTTTCCTCCAACAATCTCTTGTTGTTTGATTTACTGTTCTTTTATATTTTGCTGAGATGGCTTTGAGAGAGATGTTCGCTTCAGTTGTTTGTTCTCTCTCTGCGGTCTACCTAGCATCTTCAACTTTGTCCTCCAAAAATTGTAGTTCTTCAGTCCAGTATGGTTTGTAATTTTTCCTTGCTCCTCTTGGAATAGACTCAGTGGCCGCCTGTATTATTGCTCTGTTTAGACTTTCCACCATTCGCTTCATGTTGCCATATCGTGTATTTACGTTTTCACAATATTTGTCTGTTAGTATGGCAAATTTGTCCCAATCTGCTCGTTTGTAATTCCAACGGGGCAAAGGCTTTTGCTCCTGTGGAACATACTCCATATTTATTACAAGCTTGATTGGTCTGTGGTCACTACCTGCTAATTGGTCCAGCACATGGCGATCGATTTTGTGGAGGATGTCTCCTGTGCAGAAAGCTAAGTCTGGAGTAGAAGTGGTAATCCATCTTCTGGAGTAGAAGCTCGGTGTGTCATCCGCTTTGTTAAGTAGATGGAGATTTGAGTCTATTTCCCAGTCCTCCACTTCATCTCCTCTTTTGTCAGTATCTGGGTATCCCCATCTTTCTGAACGGCTATTAAAGTCTCCGACAACAATGCAATTTGTGTCAGTTATTTCCATGTTTGAGAGTGTAAGATCCTTATCTGCCGGGCTATATAGATTGTAAATTCTTATTTTCACGTCCTTTATCATTATATCAACACCTATAATTTCCGTTTGGTTGTCAGAGATCACAGATACTTCGCTGCAAGGTATTGTATTTCGTGTAAGTATTACAACTCCTCCTTTGTGTCCTTCGCGGTCGAAACGTGTGGCCTGATATCCCTCGACTGAAAATGTGCGATTGGCGTTGAGGTGTGTCTCTTGAATGCATGCCACATCTATTCTATCTTTATGAAGACGCTGTGTTAGGGAGGCTTTCTTGTTATAAACTCCTTCTGCATTCCATTGTAGTATGTTGAGTGTCCGGGGTGTTTGGTCAATAGCTCTTAACCTACTCCTCTGTGCCTTGACTCCACAGCACAGGGGAAGGTGACCACCAGTAGTCATGGGTGGACCCCCTCGAGGCAGGGGGCCCGGCACTATCACCGCCTGATGGGACTTCACGGGATTAGCACCATAACGATTAATTTTCATCTGTGGCATCATGAAATGATAAAGTTACGTTGCACTTCTTTGTCAAGCCTGTGGCTCAGTACATCCGATTTCGACAAGCATTTGTTCGGGATGCTTTCCCTAGCCTTTGACTGTCCCCAGTCTACCTACAAGGCAGCAGGTTTGTGCGTCACTTCGTCTGGTCCCTCTCCCTTGACCTGTCCGACATGGGTGACCCTACCAGTAGCTGTGCTACCGTCGGCATAGCTCTTGGGGTCATTGGAACGCTCAAGCCCCTCTACCTCGTCAAGGTGGACGCACGGCAGAGGGGATGTTATGTTCTAGTTTGGTTATTACACATCCTCTGTATAATTTGATTTCTCTACCTGTGTTGTTAATGACCATCACTGGAAAGGTTAAGTGTCTATCTAATGATGTTATTCCATCCGGGACTTCTAGACCAGGCTCATCAATTACTTCCTTTTGTAATTCAGTGATTCTAACTGTGTGTCCTGCCACATAATATGGGTTTCTCTTTATCTTTGCTTGTATCAAATTAACCGACTGTGGTTTTAACGTCGTGGACATTTTAATTCTAACTAGTGCCGATATATGCATGTCTTCTTCCATATCTACATACACGTCCTTGAATTTTAATTTGTGTAAATCAAAGAGAAGTCTTACTCCGTTTTTTATTAAAAAATCTCTTCCTATAAGCATGTTTCTATTTAAATCTTTCACTACATGAAAAAGATGTCTTACGTTGATCCCCCCTAATTTAAAATTGATCATTGTCTGTCCAATTACTTGTAAATTCTGTCCTGTAACAGAGTGAAGATTATTATGACTCTTAAATATTCTACTATTTCTCATTATTTTATATAAAAAGCTTTCTTTAATTACACTAACCTGAGCTCCTGAATCAATTAATGTACGAACTCTATATTTTCCTATTTCTATTATACATGAGCTATGATCTGTTTTATTTTCTGTAAACTGTTTGATTTCATCTAGTTGTAAGTATTCTCTACTCGTCCTACTATGCCTGTTATTAACATATTCTTTAAACCTTGGGACCTTATTATTTTCCCTCCTACTACAGGTCCTATTTAATAGGTAGGGCGCCGGTTTTCCTGCGTTCTTGTACCTGTAAAATTCCTGTGTCTATCTTCAACATTCCTATTCAACCTGCTATTGCCATTTCTACTTTGTGTATTCGACTGGACACGCCTGTTATCACAAAAACGAGAAACATGTCCGCGTTGACCACAAAACCAACAGACTATATTTGTGTTGTTCGTTTTACCTACTGTCTCACTTGTAGGATACCTCATATGTCTTCTTTCATCATAAGCACTTCTATTACCACCTTGTAACGTCTGTATACCTCTTCTATTCCATCCGAACCTTGTTTGTCCTATCTCCATAGGCTCCTCAATCCTGTCTTCTCGACTAGTTCCTATTTCTCGTCCTGTTCTCAATCTAAATCTACGTCTCAAATTTTCTTCTTGTACCGCAATGTCTACAGCTTGTGATAACCTCTCAGGGTTTTCTCTCATCAGCTTAAACTTCAATCCATCGGATTTTATGCCATCTACAAAAATCCCGACTAACATCCTCTCCACCTCCTCTCTTCGTACATTCTGTCCTAAGAATGCTTCTTCTGCCAGGTTAATCGACCTATCACTGAACAATTGTACCGTCTCTCCAGTGTTTTGTTTAGACTGTCTCAACACCGAAAACGCATGTTGTGGATCCGTTATTTCCGCGTACTTATGTGCTAGGTCGTCTTTGAACTGTTCCCATGTCTCATCTACTCTAGCCTCTAATTTCCTTCGGATATGATCCGAAACCGGTTCTGTTGCCGCCTGATAAGCAAGTCTCATTTTCTCTTCATCTGATGCAGACACCAAATATGCATATTTCTCTATGGAAGTTATCCATTTCTTAAACTCTCTGGCCTGTCCACCAAACTTAACAATTTCAGTTGCCATTCCCTGTTGTTTTATGACCGTATGAAGTCTACCTACCGCTGTTCCTACCCCCGTCAAAACTTGTGCCAATGAATCCTGTTCCGTCATGCTGAAATATTTACAGTTATTCAAGCAAAAAAACAATCAATACTTATTAATATAAAGTCTTAAATTAACCAAAGGATGTTATCTTCCTCCTGAAACTCACTAATTTTCTATCTAATAGAAAAATTTATTTATATTATCCCTTTTCTTGTTGAACTAAATTTTCCAATCGAAAATGAAGTCCTGGACGTCTATACCCTTGTATGCCGAGACTGAGAAGTACGGTATCTGGTACTCGAGTACTTGAACCAAGATCGACAAAGCGGCTTCAGTACTCCGTAAGGATCAAAAATGCTCGACTGGGCTCGATAGGCTCGACTGGGCTCGACAAGACTCCACAGGAACAACAACGACGTCGATAAGACAGTGTAGAACGATTGCACGTATCAGCCACCCAGGGACGGGCTCTTGAAACACGGCAAGGAACGATTGAATGTATCAGCCACCCAGGGACGGGCTCTTGAAACACGGCAAGGAACGATTGTGATCAGAGGGCAGCACTGGCCAGCCCTCTGAAATCAGCAATGAACGATAGTCAGCTTCTCAAAACAACCGACAGTGTAGAGCAGCGGCTGACTGATTTGACAAAGCGGCTCTCTCACATAACGGAGTCCGGAGATGACTTGACAACGGCTCGATTGTAATGACCTGGCCAGCAAAATTTGACGAAGCGGACTGTGTAACAACGATTTGGCTAGCAGAACTTGACAAGCAGCTGTATAACAATGACCAAGGCCAGCAAAATTTGACGAAGCGGACTGTGTAACAATGACTTGGCTCGTTACTGGGCTATGGCGATTAAAAAAAAAACAGTACTTCAGCCGAACTTGACAAGGAGCTTCGGTCCAAATCAGCACACCCAGAGTAGCGGCGTCAACATTCTGGAGCAAAGATAAAATTTGGCAACGTTCGTTGATCGTCCAGTATAGCGTGGGGCAATTATTGTGGCGCTCATCATACAAAAAGAAGCTGACCATCCATTTTGATTATAATCTAACAGCATGCCGTTGATCCAACAAGATAACCTTCAGCTTTGTTTTTTTTTTTTTTTTTTTTTTTTCTTCTTCTGGGAAATCACAACAACTACCTCTGGCCAGGCTTTTAGTCGCTGTGTCTCCCCTAAAATATATTACGTCGTTCCATCGTCGTCAAAGGCTTCTTAAATTCAGTTGCTTGAAGTAAATAATAGGTCTATTTACCGCGACAGTCCAAGCACGGATCCTGGTCACGGCGCCATTTCATCCCCTGTAACGGTGTGAAGTATAGAGGACTAACAAGTCTTGGGCGAATACAAATTATCTTTATTGCACATCGATGACAGCTTGATCAATCTTCTTACAACATGGCGACTTCTCCGTTTCAGGCCCAGATGTTGACTGATTCCTAACAACAAACTACGTCACGACTTGAGCATCTTTCTTCCCATTCCATCCCGATGCTCAAGCGTGCTGTAGCCTTTTCCCACCTAATACCCACATTCTGTTACAGTTCCCTAAGCTGTCAATGTTTCTGCTTTCTAGAAAATTCTCTTTATCTCTACGTATTCTCACAAGATCTTCCTAAGGGTGCAATTCAATACATGCCAATGTATGTGTCATTCTAACGTAAAATGACACTTCAATGTAAAAGTTGCTGACAACAAGCTGCCTTCTTTGTCATTTATGCATGCCAGATTTATGTGCATCTTGCGCCATGTTATGACAAAAATAGAGCTGCCAATGGCCATCTGTCATCGTGAGCCAAGAGATGGCTTTAAACAAACGTCCACTCAGTGCTGGAATGACGTGTTAGTGGCTTGTGTGAAGTGGGGCGTGCATTCTTATATGTTTTCATTGAAATAAATTACGTAATATAAATAGATTATTTCCCGCATTACGTGAAAGTGTCATTTCTTTCATTTAGAAATATGTTCTGTTGGAGTACTGTGAAATTACTTAACTTTGAAGTTTCTCCGTCCCTCGCTTACCCCCCCCCCCCCTTCTCCTCGCCCTTCCTCTCTCTCTCTCTCTCTCTCTCTCTCTCTCTCTCTCTCTCTCTCTCTCTCTCTCTCTCTCTCAGAGACAAGACAACTGGTTCAATTAGCATAATCGAACAGGTAGGTCAAGGCGGGTTCTGTACGTAGACAGTGGATTGATTTGCTGCGGAGGTATGTTGCCCGTAGTGAACAAACTTAGAGAACTAACTAATTAACTAATTGACTAACTGAATGACTGACTGACTGACTAACTAGCTAACAAACTGACTGACTGACTGACTGACGCACTGATTGACTAACTAGCTAATTAACTAACTAACTAACTAACTACTAACTGGCTAATTGTTCTAACCGACTGACTGACTAATTGTGCTAACTGACTGACTAACTGACTGACTAACTGACTAACTAGCTAACTAACTAACTAACTGACTGATTGACTAACTAACTAGCTAATTAACTAACTAGCTAACTAACTGACTAATTGACTGACTGGCTGACTGACTAACTAACTAACTAGCTAAGTATCTAACTAGCTGACCGACTAACTGAGTGACTGACTGACTAGCTAACTAACTGACTGACTGATTGACTAGCTAACTAACTTTCCAGCTAACTAATTGACTAACTGACTGACTGACTGACTAACAACCTAACTAACAAATTGAATGACTGACTGACTGACTGATTAACTAGCTAACTAATTGACTGACTGAATGAATAACTAACTAAATAACTATTTAACTAACTAACTGACTAACTAACTAACTGACTGACTGACTAACTACCTAACTAATTACCTAACTAACTAACTAACTAACTAACTGACTAACTAACTAAATAACTAATTGTCTAAATAACTAACAAATTAACTATCTGACTAACTAACTAGCTAACTAACTGACTGACAGACTGACTAACTACCTAACTAATTATCTAACTAACTAATAGACTGACTGACTGACTGACTAACTAACTAACTAACTAACTGACCTACTATCTAACTAATTAATTAACTAACTAGTTAACCAACTTAATAACTAATTAACTAACTGACTAACTGACTAACTAACTAGCTAACTGACTAACTGACTGACTAACTAACCAATTACGGTAACTGACTGATTGACTTCTAACTAACCAACTAACTAGCTAACTACCTACTAACTAACTAACTAGCTAGCTAAGTAATTAGCTAACTAATTAACTAACTAGCTAGTAACTATCTAACTAAGACAACTGGTGTAAGAAATGTGAAGTTCTCGTAAGGTTTCAATCCACATCGTCAAGTAGACAGATTGTAGTGTCACTTGTGCCGCGTTAGGCGGCATGTGGAGATACTGTTCATTGTTTATATTTCGACTCTAGCTAATGGTAATTATTTATGGCTGTGGTGATGGTGGTGGTGGTGGTGGTGGTGATGATGATGATGATGATGATAATGATGAGGAGGAGGAGGAAGAGGAAGAGGAGGAGGAATAGGAGGAGAACGAGGAGGAGGATGCTACTGTGTGGTTACACGGGCTGTGTTTTCTTCTCTGGCATTTTGTGTCTGATGATGATGTAATGACGATGGTGATGCTGATATTATGATGTTGATAGTAATTGTGATGGTGTGTAATTCCAAGGCCTGTGTTTTGTGAAATGACCATATTTGTAATAAAGATGATAATAATGATGATGATAGTGAAGGCATTGTATAGGTACAGGGCTTGTGGTGTGTTATGTTCCCTTTTTATGAATAATGATGTTGGTGATAGTTATTGCAAATTATAAACAAATACAAGCATGTCCTGAGTTATTGCACTTCAACTTACAGTTCTTCGAACTTACGGACATTTTGAATTTACGTCGTTTCTGAACTTGGGACTCTTGTTTCAAATGTATTAAAGACTTAAGGCGCTCTGGGTATACAGTGATATGCCCATATTTTTAAGGGTCAGTCAGCACTTTATGGATGATGTGGTCAGTATCACGTCGCCATTACTTCCCAAGGCATTTATTGGTACACATTTTTAGGCAAGGTCGACCTGAAAAATCTTATCATTTTTTTTATAAATTCGAATCCGCTAGATTCGTAGATACGGCACTTTAACATTATGACTTCAACTGTATACTAACACGATCAACTAGCGTATGAAGGAGCAATAAAAGAATAACCTGATATGTCTGTTCCATCCATCCATCATGTGTCATGAAGATAAGCATAGACGGTCATGTTTCGCCAACTCACTCGATCACCAGAGTCGTGGATCAACTCCGTGTTCCTGTCTCGATCATGCCACGTGACCAAGCCATCTAGGTATTTACTTCTCGGCCTTCCCCTTGATCTTTTCCCTTCGATCTTGCCAGTTGTCACCAAGTTCTCCAATTAATTTCTTCTCATAACATGCCCCAAGAATTTTGAATGGCTACATCTAATGTCTCTAATCGGTTTATGATTTTCATTTGTTTCTTGAAGGACTTGTTCTTTGGTTTTTCTGTCTGTCCATGGTATTCTTCCAGAAACTACATTTCCACAGCCATCAGATGTTTTTTTTCAGATTGTCTGCTCATTGTCCGCACTTCATATTCATACAAAAGTACAGGTTATGTGTCTGTTACAAACCACCAAAAGCAAATAATGATAAACTCAGTCAGAAGGTCACGAACGCCAATTCAAGAGAGGTAGCACCTTATGGACAGGCCAGAACAAGTCATTATTCTGAGCCTCAGAACAGGACGCAATTGATTACACAACCACATGTCAACACAATTCAACATTGGTGAATTAGCCATGTGCACACGTGGATTGGCATCGCAGACAGCAGAGCACGTATTCAAAAATACGGCAGATCTAGGCAAACCTTCTGGCCTAGAGAAACAACAGGGGAAGGTATACGCTATAGACCACTGAGTGAACTAAATAATACAGTAAAGTTCATACAAGAGACAATATTACAGATATAGACGCATTTAAAGCGAACAAACGAAGAACATGCATCAATACCTGACTACTGCTGTCGTGAGTTTATAAAGGAACATGGCATATTTTATGAGCCTGACTAGCGCAGTGGCTAGACTCTGGTCTGTTGGCCTTGTGGTTGTGGGCACGAATCTGCATCCAGGCAGGGCCACCCATCCTATAATAGGTACCAGGAATTGTCTCAGGACGTAGAAGCTGGCAGTGTGGTAGTGACCACGTCACCTCTTGAGCGTCGGTTGGTCTATGAAAATATTGATCCAGAACTAGGTACCACTATATCTTAAAGTGTGTGAAAAGGCTCTCTTCCTTTTACTTTAAAAAAAAAAAAAAAAAAAGTTTTATGTCCTTCACAGGACGTAGCGATCAACCCCAGCATTTTTGGTTGTTCCTGATCCCTGGGAAAGGTTTACGTTCAGTAGTTTGCCATTGCTTTCTGAACAACTGGCACCTATACCTTTTTCGAAAAAAAAAAACCAGCATCGCTGTGTTTCGAACCCGGGTATACGCGATTACGAATCGCAACCTTTTGCCACGGAGACCTTTCCGAGGTAACAGAGGATCTAAGGATGGCGTGCAAGTTTACACACAGGCATATAAGGAGGACTTTCAGCAGTACAACCACGCACCATTCATCCCTTTCTTCCCTGGGCCTCCACTACATATGTTTCATTTCCTCTTGTTTGTGTCGGGTTGCATCCGTTCTCTATGATTGGCCTATGCGACTACAAACAGTGTGGTTGAATATGTAAATACCTGTAAATAAATTAACAAGCCGTGCAATCGCATATCAAATACATGGAAGCGGATACTGGTAGAGCTTTCAAATTCATATGAACGACCAACAGACGGTTGCGAATGTAAATTCCAAAGGAGGAACAAATACATAATTGCTGGCCACTATGAATGTGATGAATTATGAACAGATAATGCAAAGAGTAAGTCAAAGGTGCGTGTTGTCTCCAGATATATTCTCTCGATGTATAGAAGTAATAATGAGAGAGACCATGAGAACTCAGGTATATGAGAGGGAGATGATACAATATTGATAGCTGAAAGCACGCAAAAGATCTACAGGGATGTCATCAACAGAAATGACTCTGGGTGCACCTGTGACATGGAAGAACGTCATTGATAGAAATGTCGATGGATGAATCTATGGTATGGAGGAATGTCATTGACAGAAACATTGTAATAATAGCGAGTGCAAAATGTACGCTTCTTGAATATCACGAAAACAGAAACAACGGTTACAGCGAAGAAAATAAAATAATCAAATTGTAAAATAACAATAGAACGACTGCCAGAGTCCGACCTGGGGTGTGTTTTGCGGGCATAATAGTATCTGATGCCTAGGGGTATGAGTTGTAAACTCATTTATTCATCATCATCATATCGTCCCCGAGGTTAGTTTCGGACTCTGCTTTCTGCCGCATCTCAGACTCAGCATTTAACTATGCGGCCTCACTTCAATGATTGTTAACTTCAACTTTAACGTCAACTAAACTGAATCAAGCCCACTACAACAACTCAACGCTAGTGCGGGGTTTTTTGACGATCTATTCCTCAAGACACTTTACAATAGTTACTCGCAATTGCGCACACAATTATACAGCATAGTATCACAAATCTACGCCACATTTCCACACAATTACTAATGTGGCGGCATAATGTCTGGCCGTTGCCACCTTCTCTAACGAGGTGTGTCCAATCACGAAAACACTCTCGAGCTCGAATGCCCTTGTCACCTACGCGATCACGTGGGTTAGCTCCGGCGGCAATCTCGGCGTGCCCGTTCATGACCTAAAGTCATGCTTGTCACGTCCTTCCATGTGACATTCTTTCCCTATGCCATGAATTACAATTTGACCCATGGCAGCGACATATGCTTGACCAAATCAATAAATTAAAATATTTGGGGACAGTCATAACATAAAATAGAAGATGCAGCAATCAGACATTAAAAAGCAAAATAGACCAAGCGAAAGCTCTTTTTCGGAAAATTAAAAGTATCTTATGCAATAAGTCACTATCCTTACATGCTATTGACAAAGCACTGAAATATTATATATGATCTGTTATGTTGTATGGCGGTCAATCATGGAATGTGAACGTACAAATTAGGAACAGCTTGAAGGCAACGGACATGTGATTTATGAGATTCATTTTCCGAATATCTTAGACAGCCAGAGTAGCCAACACCGAGTGCCTGAGAGAAGGAGCCAAACAATGCTCCCTGGTCATATAATATGAGAAGAGGTATTGGAAAATATCGTGACGGCTGGAAAGATCGGGGGTATAAGAGTGACTGGTTGACTGAGGGAAATGATGCTGGATGGAACTGTGGCATGGAGGGGTGTCATCAACAGAAATGATGCTGGATCTAACTGTGGCATGGAGGGGTGTCATCAACAGAAATGATGCTGGATCTAACTGTGGCATGGAGGGGTGTCATCAACAGAAATGATGCTGGATCTAACTGTGACATGGAGGGGTGTCATCAACAGAAATGATGCTGGATCTAACTGTGGCATGGAGGGGTGTCATCAACAGAAATGATGCTGGATCTAACTGTGGCATGGAGGGGTGTCATCAACAGAAATGATGCTGGATCTAACTGTGGCATGGAGGGGTGTCATCAACAGAAATGATGCTGGATCTAACTGTGGCATGGAGGGGTGTCATCAACAGAAATGATGCCGGATGGAACTGTGGCATGGAGGGGTGTCATCAACAGAAATGATGCTGGATCTAACTGTGGCATGGAGGGGTGTCATCAACAGAAATGATGCTGGATCTAACTGTGGCACGGAGGGGTGTCATCAACAGAAATGATGCTGGATCTAACTGTGGCATGGAGGGGTGTCATCAACAGAAATGATGCTGGATCTAAATGTGGCATTGAGGGGTGTCATCAACAGAAATGATGCTGGATCTAACTGTGGCATTGAGGGGTGTCATCAACAGAAATGATGCTGGATCTGACTGTGGCATTGAGAGGTGTCATCAACAGAAATGATGCTGGATCTAACTGTGGCATTGAGGGGTGTCATCAACAGAAATGATGCTGGATGGAACTGTGGCATTGAGGGGTGTCATCAACAGAAATGATGCTGGATGGAACTGTGGCATGGAGGGGTGTCATCAACAGAAATGATGCTGGATCTAACTGTGGCATGGAGGGGTGTCATCAACAGAAATGATGCTGGATCTAACTGTGGCATGGAGGGGTGTCATCAACAGAAATGATGCTGGATCTAACTGTGGCATGGAGGGGTGTCATCAACAGAAATGATGCTGGGTGCACCTGTGACATGGAAGAACGTCATTGACAGAAATGTTGATGGATGGATCTGTGATATGTAGGAATGTCATTGACAGAAATGTTGATGGATGGTTCTGTGATATGTAGGAATGTCATTGACAGAAATGTTGATGGATGGATCTGTGATATGTAGGAATGTCATTGACAGAAATGTTGATGGATGGATCTGTGATATGTAGGAATGTCATAAACAGAAATGTTGATGGATGGATCTGTGATATGTAGGAATGTCATTGACAGAAATGTTGATGGATGGATCTGTGATATGTAGGAATGTCATTGACAGAAATGTTGATGGATGGATCTGTGATATGTAGGAATGTCATCAACAGAAATTATGTTGATTGATCTGTGGCATGTAGGAATGTCATCAACAGAAATTACCCAGAACACCCAGAACCGAGATCTGAGGAACTGCTGGAAAGCCAACGCCAGTAGGCAGGATATGCGAGGACGATGATGATTAATGTAATTAATTATTTTAAAATAGCATCACAGACGAACCGGAACCAGAAGAAGAAACCGCCCATATAAACGATACCCAGCTGGAATAACAGAGTCCATGAAAATCTCGATATATGAAACCCATTAACGGGTACTCTCACATTGATTATGCTTCACTTCACGGCAAGGTACAAGATGAGGCGATGAGCTTTCCTTTGTGTAGAATCTTTCTACGTGTTTATTTGTTTTTCTCAAATTCTACATCTTAAACTTATTTGATTGCAGACATAAATCGGTAGCTAACTGAGCTTCATTCACCAAAGATGTCAGACCCACTTCATATGCAAAGCTTTCTGCAACTAATTTACGCTATTCATAATGAAATTGTGTTATGTAATAATATGCCGAATAAACTTACAATATCGGATAGGAGGTAACATAAACGTGTTTTAATATTCACAGAGAGAAGACAGAGAGAATGAGAATACATCAAGCAAATGACAACATGATCTCCCATGGTGACACTTCACTTGATGAGACGGAATCATAAACCTGTTGGGGGTCAGCGTGGCCGAATCGATAAGAGCGCTCGTTCTTGGTGTGTTATGCTGAGGTACTGGGTTCAACCCCTATTCCGGTCAGTTGGACTAAAATGTTGACTTCTCGTCCTTGACTTGGGGACGCAAATTACAAGCACCTTTGAAATCGGAGTGGGGTCGCTTGATGGCGAGAGACACTGGTAACAGGGAAAGCTAATCCACACGCAAAATCAATTCTAATGCAGCTGCAAAGAAGCGTGTATGTATTACGCTTGAGTTCAAAGCGAGCGAGCGAAAAGAAAACCTGTGTAGGTAACAATGTAGACAAAGATGGTGGAATAGATAAAGACATCAGAATAAGAAGACTGAAGCTAGAGGAACGTTTATACTTTTATAACACTAGGACATTTGTGGAAGTGAACAGAAATTTAACTTAGCACCAAACTTGGACTATTCAATTCGATCGTTAAATCAGTATTTGCTGTATAGATCAGAAACTTGGAGAACAATAAAGACAGTTACAAATGAACTAGACACACTGGTTAGTTAAAGTTAGTTACATATCCTTTACGGGACGTCGCAGTCAACCCCTGCCTTTGTTAGGCTGTTTGTGATTTCTTGGCATGTTTACGTTCAGTAGTTTGCCATTGCTTTCTGAACGACCGGCACCCATACCATTTTTTTTAAACCAACGCAAGGCGGTCTGCTGCCAAATCGCTAGCAGCTGTGTTTCGAATGCTACATGCAGGATTACGAACTGTTTTATTAACACCTTCAACACGGAGCCGGCAGAAACACTGGTGCCTGGGCAATGTAGAAAGAATCAAATGGTGTGACAGAATCACCAATGAGCAGCTCATGGAGACAACCAGACAACGGCCAGTGAACCAAGAGGGGAAGGAAATACGCTGGCTCTGGATAGGACAAATGTTGAGAAAACACGATACCAGTATAACTAGAAAGACCTTTGTCTGGAATTCGCAGGCAAAGGCAATAATAAAGTAAAGCATAAACTACACGAAGAAGAGAAGTGGAAACATAAATGAATAACTTGGAAGAACGTGAACAGAGCTGCGTGGGATGGCTAAAGATAGGGGTGGGGAGGGGGGGGGGGCTGGAGTGAATTAGTTGAGAGTCTGAGGGGGCTGCGTGGTCTCGAGGTATGGTGTCCGCCTCGAGTGCTGGAGGTCCTGGGTTCAAGCCCCGGTGAGGACCGGGATTTTTTCACGTGGACTTCTAGTAATAAAATGTCCCCTGGTCTCTGGGTAGTGAGATCGGTCGCCCGTGTGTATTGTTGCGCTCGTAAAAAATCCCTTGGCAGTTGGAAATCGAAAAAGAGTAGCTTAACGGCGCTGCCCGGGCAAAATTTCGAGTTAAAAATCTACTCAGAGTATTTCAGGATCCTCGCCGGTGCTACGGAGTTGGTGCACTGAGCTGAGTGTCTCCAGACTCAGGTTTGAGTTAGGAGGAGAACGGAGCACTTTTGGGTTGTACCCGTGTTCCGCGATGTTGATCCGTCGACTAAACTAAACTAAAACTAAACTAAGTGAGAGTCTATGTCCCAATGGAGGACAACGGGTAAAAGAGGAAGAACCCGCAATCCCTTTGATATAAGCAAAGTAACTTATGATTCCAGCGACATTTGAATAAATAGGCATTTTACTCAGTAAGACTGAAAATATTTAGGGAAATAGAGAGAAAGAGACACGTTTCTTGACAGTCTTTCATTATGACACGGGAAAACGTCCACATAGGAATTAATACTTTCTGTTGTTGACTCTAGATGCTTAGAAGCATGATTGCCAGCGCAAGTCGACAAGGCATTTAACGATGATAATGATGATGATGATGATGATGATGATGATGATGATGATGGTGATGATGATGATGATGATGATGATGATGATGATGATGATGATGATGATGATGGTGGTGGTGGTGGTGGTGGTGGTGGTGGTGATGGTGATGATGATGATGATGATGATGATGATGAGGAGGAGGAGGAGGAGGAGGAGGAGGAGGAGGAGGATTGTGATTACATTATGAAATTACTATAATAAATTGTGTATCATATTGATAACACGACTTAATGAGAAGACATAAACTGGAGAACATACAATATGACAAGATTGATAATCATACTGATTATTACTTTCAGTTTACGTCTTTTTGTGACATAATTTTTTTTTTCTAATGACTAACACTGTATTTGGTAACATGTTTTTTTTCTAAATTCTTTTTTTTTTTTAGCAGTACCTAAGTAACTGATGTAGTGCGAAAGGAAAATATATCGCCAACTGTGACTTCCCATTAGTTTAGACCGGTGATATATCACTAAGGTCATAGTGTTATTTGTTTCGTTTCGCGGTATCTTCAGTAATTTTAATGCTCAGAGAATGGAAATGTACATTATAATGCTTGTTCATTTGATTGTGCGCTATGTTGGGTCCAAACCTAATTTTTTGTTTGGCACTGAATCAGTTAAGATCAGTCGCCGCTGAAATTTGAACAAGGGATCTTAGAGACCTGACATGGCAAATAATTAAAATAATTTACCTTATGTAACTATATGAAAGGAAATGTCGCCTTCCGTGCCGATAGCCTTGTGATTTGATCCGCATCAAGGTAGATTCGAATTTTTCAAATTGGCCTAGGTCCCCAGGTCAATTTAGTCTAATTCAGTGGTTCTCAGTGAATTCCCCCCCCCCCTTCCCCCTTACCGCAAGGGGGAATTTTAGGGTTTCGGATGGAGAGGGGGGGGGGGTGTATTAAGATTATTTCAAGATCGCGTTAATACAAGAACCGATTACTTGATATTGTTTCCCCCTCCATACTTTACGGTTCTGTACTTCTCGCTCTTCTGAAAGTCATTTTATAACATAAGTTGACCCGCAAATCACGTTTTATGTAGACATATAGACTTGTTCTAGTATGTGTTATTAAAGTTAGCTTCCATTTTTACGTATACTGTGTAAAAAAAAGGGGGGGGGGGATTTATAGGGAGGAAATACGAAAGGGGGGGGGGGGAATGACGTTCTTTAAATAAGGTGAAGGGGTGCACGGGCCAAAAAAGGTTGACAACCACTGGCCTAATTTGTACCAGGAAATGTCTTGGGAAGCAAGGGGGCGGTGTGATACTGATTACATCATTAGCTAAGTGTCGTTTGGTCTATAGGATAATATATGCTCCGTGTGCTCAATGCGCTTTAAAACATGTAAATGGGACCTTTACTTTGTCCGTGTCTGTAACAGGAATGAGGTTAGTGTGTTGAAGCGTGTGCCCTGGTGGGGTATTGCAACAATTAGTAAAACACTACAGTGTCAACAATCTGATATAGCTGAAAATCATGGAATGGCAGTGGAAATGTTGTTTCTGAGGAAACTCCAAAGAATACCTTGACAGACAGAGATATCAATGAGCATGTCTTACAAGAAACAAATGAAAACCGTAAATTCATTAGAGAAATTAGACGTAGACAGTCAATATTGGGAGGTGAGATGGAGTGGGGGAGGGGGTGTGATGAGAAGACATAAACTGGAGAAATGTCAAGATTGAGAGGAAAAGTACAAGGGGAAGGCAGAGAGGCAAATGTTTAGATGGCTTGACTACATGACATGGTCGAGATAAAACCAGTTTTTTTTTAAATTTGGTAATAGCTCGCTTTGAACTCAAGCATAGTCCATATACACTATTTCTAGTAGTGCTGGACTGATTTTTGCGCGTGGATTAGCTGTCCCTATTAATAGTGTCCTTCGCCATCAGGCGAATCCATTACGACTTCAGAGGTACTTGTAATTAACATCCCCAAGTCAAGGACGATAGGTCAACATTTTAGTCAAATTGTCCGATGTAGGGGTTGAACCCCTTACCTCGGCATCAGCACACCGGGTGTTTAAAAACACGCGTTCTTGTCCATTCGACCATGCTGACCTACAACCACAGAGTTGATCCGCGACTCTGGTGATCGCGTGAGATGGCAACACATGACCGCCTATGCTTACCGGCATGCCGCATGATGATGATGGGTTTGATAAAAAATAAGTGTTGAAAACTTGCTTGTGAAATTTCATTTGTAAATAAATGCAACCAAAATATCCTCGACTACCTCCTCCCTCAATGATGACCGATGATCGGGTCTCCCCCTATATTAATACAACCAAAATATCCACGACTACCTCCTCCCTCAATGATGACCGATGATCGGGTCTCCCCCTATATTAATACAACCAAAATATCAACGACTACCTCCTCCCTCAATGATGACCGATGATCGGGTCTCCCCCTATATTAATACAACCAAAATATCCACGACTACCTCCTCCCTCAATGATGACCGATGATCGGGTCTCCCCCTATATTAATACAACCAAAATATCCACGACTACCTCCTCCCTCAATGATGACCGATGATCGGGTCTCCCCCTATATTTCGATGCTTTATTATTTTTTGAGCCGTCGTCTGTAACTTAGGGGTTTGTGAACGCAGTTTCAGAATTCCCCGACATACCAGGTCAAGGGTTCAAAATCAGACATAGGCAGTTTGGGACTAATCAATTTGCGTTGATTTCGATTATATCAGAGTCTGACGTTCAGAAAACAATGCCAAACTACTGAAAGTAAATATTGTAAAGTAAATTGTAACCAAGCAATACGTGATTTGGTTAACTGCAAAGTCTTGTAAAAGGACATACAACTAACTTTGCCTTTGAACAAGACCAGCTGAGCCAAAATATTAGCCATAATTTGTGTTAATTCTGTGGAATCGTTAATATACCAGTTGGGTTTGCGTTTTTGTTTTACCGTTCTGGAATCTTGTATGCACACAAAAATGTTATTAGAATATCGTGAACCACGAAGACGGTCCACTGACACTGACACACACTGACATCCACTGACACTGACAAACACAGACATACACTGACACTGGCAAACACTGACACTGACAAACACAGACACACTGACGCTGATAAACACTGACATCCACTGACACCCACTGACATCTACTGACACTGACACCCACTGACACTGACAAACACTGACATCAACTGACACTGACAAACACTGACATCCACTGACAAACACTGACATCCACTGACACTGGCAAACACTGACATCCACTGACAAACACTGACATCCACTGACACCCACTGACACTGACACCCATTGACACTGAAAAACACTGGATCCACTGAAACTGACAAACACGGACATCCACTAACACTGGCAAACACTGACATCCACTGACAAACAATGACATCCACTGACAAACAATGACATCCACTGACACTGACATCCACTGACAAACACAGACACCCACTGACACTGACAAACACTGACATCCACTGACACTGACAAACACTGACATCCACTGACAAACACTGACATCCACTGACACCCACTGACACTGACACCCATTGACACTGAAAAACACGGGATCCACTGAAACTGACAAACACGGACATCCACTAACACTGGCAAACACTGACATCCACTGACAAACAATGACATCCACTGACAAACAATGACATCCACTGACACTGACATCCACTGACAAACACAGACATCCACTGACACTGACAAACACTGATATCCACTGACAAATACTGACACCCATTGACACACATTGATATTCACTGACACTGACAAACACTGACATTCATTGACACTGACAATTACTGATATACTCTGGCACTGACAAACACAGAAATACACTGACACTGGCAAACACTGACATCCACTGACAAACACTGACACTGATAAACACTGACATCCACTGACACTGACAAACACTGACACTGATAAATACTGAAACCCACTGACATTGACAAACACTGACATCCACTGACACTGACAAACGCTGACATCCACTGACAAACACTGACATCCACTGACAAACACTGACACTGATATACACTGACACCCACTGACAATGACAAATACTGACATCCACTAACACTGACAAACACTGACATCCACTGACAAACACTGACATCAACTGACACTGACAAACACAGAAATACACTGACACTCGCAAACACTGACATCCACTGACAAACACTGACACTGATAAACACTGACATCCACTGTCACTTACAAACACTGACATCCACTGACACTGACAAACACTGACATCCATTAACACTGACAAATACTGACATCCTCTGACAAACACTGACACTGATATACACTGACACTGGCAAACACTGACATCCACTGACACTGGCAAACACTGACATCCACTGACAAACACTGACACTGATAAACACTGACATCCACTGACACTGACAAACACTGACATCCACTGACACTGACAAACACTAACATCCATTAACACTGACAAATACTGACATCCTCTGACAAACATTGACATCCACTGACAAACACTGACACCCACTGACATTGACAAACACTGACAAACACTGACACCCACTGACACTGACAAACATTGACATTATACTAGCTCTGAACATAGAAGAAATCTGGCCCATAAACTGCATCCTTGGAGGGACGACTTACCTGCAGGCACCCGGATGTTTGCACCTCGTAGATAGCTGGTACAGTCTGGGTATCAACTCGATGATTGACGGCGGAAATCAATTTTAAGTATGTAGAACAGTTATACACGTCTGCCGTGCTCATATCCTGGCTATAGCACACACATCAGGCCACTGATGAAGCACATTGTAGAGGTCAGAGTTCGCGTAGATACACGTATCAAGTTGAACGTATCCCTAAAACTATTTTAAAACCCTTGAATATTGTTGAAATACTCTCGATGGGTACCTAATTTATTTTATAGTTAACCAATGTCTGAAGTTGATCGGTATAACTATATCTTGATCAAATCTAGATAGAAGCTACTATGTAAACACTTTGTACACTGTTGAATGTTATAAACTTCAATCTTATTTTACTGTCACTGGTTTCTGAACACGCGAAATTTTTATTCACACTTCATTTATATTAAACTGTCACTAGATTGGTGATTGTTTTCTTCGCTTTGTTATGTACAAAACAACTTAATTTACTAATATGGAAATCCTCACGTTGTTATCACGATAATTGTGTATGCAAGCTAAGACAAATAGTTGCTCTTACAAGTTTTCTTGTCCAATAATGTCAAATGCAGTAAACTAATTTCACAGTTGGGTCAAATTAGAGGAATCTTAAATTGCATCGATCCATATGAAGTGGTAATCAGAAGATTGTACTGTCGGTTATTATTACGTAATTGCTCCAAGTACGCAATAATATAAATAGATTATTATTACTTCTGTTGTGGGCTAACACAGCACAGAAGCATTATAAAATCTATTTAAAATGTCCTTTACGTGACAAACATGAACGCAGATATCATGTCCTTGAATTGTCGTTCCTGCAAAATGTAGTGTGTTCTGTCCCTTTATTACCAAGACAAGTTTATATCTGTTGTTGTTGTTGTTGTTGTTGTTGTTGTTGTTGTTGTTGTTGTTGGTGGTGGTGGTGGTGGTGGTGGTGTTGTTGTAAAATACCCCTTGTCTCCGACTTCTATGTTAAAATAACAGTTGATATGGTAACGGTGAATACAATTTGGTTTATATATTTGGTTTACTGCAACCGATTTGACTTTAACCCAATATCTATCTACTAATTCACTTTTCTAACTACCTTGTGAACTGAAAACTGTGTTAAATGTTGCAAATGCCTGTATTTATCCTGCGAGAAGCGCTGTTGACCTTGAAGCAATATATCCTCAAAGTGAACACACGGTATTATTGCACACGACGAAATTGTTGCGTTTGAATGTGTATATTGTTTGGATTGGTTGTCTTTATCTGGCAACTAACACAATATTGTAGAATGTTTGCGATGTACTGGTTTATCAGCACGATTTGACACACAATTGGATGTCTTTTTAAAAACAAAATATACTTCCTGTTTCTAATATACCAAGAAATCGTTTATTGAACAAGAGTAATCTGAACTTATTTTAATTTACTAGTCATCAGAGTTTTGGTTGTTCTTGCGCGGTAACAGAATCAAATATCTCCACAACAGAATTCGTTCTTTTGTTTCAGTCTTTGAAAATAAGCGAGGGAAAACATTTGAAGTGACGTCACGTATTTATGAAGACAGATAAAGATGGACTAGCTGGCAGAAATCTTACTGGCACGACTCAGACTTGGTCGTGCATTTAGAAACTAGTTCAAATCGATGTGGCCGCCATAATACAACTAAAGCAATATAAGTTATTTTCGCCCCCGCACCGCCAGTCTCTGCGTGAGCAGTTTCGCTGGTTGGAGTCGTGCTGGCAACGGCGCGTGCCACTCACACGGTGGCCATATTCGTTGTTTTGTCATTGGCTGGTTGACCTATCATATATATTATTGTAGACATCTGTGTCGTTCTGTGTGTTTGTGTGATTGTGTCACTTTCTTTTGTCGTATTATCACAGTGTGAACATGGCCTGGCTGTGAATCGTTAGTGGCTGACATCAATATAGATGACAAACTCCGCGTTGTGTGTATAAAAGGTTTATTTGAGTCATCAATTACATTTTCATGCTGCCGATGTAAATACAGACATCTTTGTTGTTCTTCTCATGGCCGAATCCCAAGTGACGTGTGTGCAACCCCTGGATACCTAAACCCATTCGTGCTCACGTGTTCACTAACTTTATTTCTCTCTAACTACTAACCTAAATCCCTTACCAGTATTGTATGTTATGCAAGCAGAATCCTATCATTAAGAGTGTATTTTCATTGAAGTGTCACAAGCAGAAAAGTTCCTCAGCTTACCAGGCCTTAGCTAAGGGGCGGTTGAAAATAAGCAGTTTTATCCACCAGACCAAACGACTCTGCAGAGAAATCACCGATCTGCCCACAGTTGGTATCCCCCTGAAAACTATACCAGAGCGAACTCCATGGAAGGATGAACATAGACTATCAATACAAATCCAGACAAAAGTGAGAGGAATATGTGACAAGGAAGAACAGAACAGTGTGCAGCATAGAACAGCCACTCTCAGCTTCGTTTATGAAGAATAGCCACAGGGCCTCTGGATTCTAGTCTACACAGATGGGTCAGCACAAAATGCTGTTAGAAATGGAGGAGCGGGAGTGTACAGAGAATACCCAAATAATGCTAGGGACATGGCTAGAGTACCAACAGGAAAGTACTGCCATAACTATGATGCTGAAATTGAGGCAATCAAGATAGCAACAGAGAAATTACTAAATACCAGCAATGGTACACAACCTGTGGTGCTATTGACAGATGCAAAATCAGTACTCGAGGCGCTCCTGTCTGGAAAATTGCCAGTACTAAGGACACTACTTTCTGAACGTAGTAGTCAACATAAGGTCACCATACAGTGGATACCACCCCACTGTGGAATACCTGGAAACGACAGAGCTGATCGATTGGCTAAGGAAAGAGCAAACGAAGAACAGCCTAATGTGCCCGTTACATACCACCAATAGAAAAGAATGATCAACTCAGTCAGAAAGCCACCAAAAACCTGCTCAAGACGACTACCACATTATGGACAGACCAGAACAAGTCATTATTCTGCGCCTCAGAACAGGACACAATAGATTACGCAACCATATGTATACAAAATTCAAGATTGGTGAATCAGCTATGTGCACATTTGGATTGGCGTCGCAGACAGCAGAGCACATAATCCAAGACAGCCCCAATTTCAACATGTCTAGGCAAACTTTCTGGCCTAGAGAGACGACAGTAGAAGATAAACTCTATGGACCGCTGAGTGAACTAAAAAAGACAGTTAAATTCATACAAGAGACACCATTGCAGTTATAGACATATTTCAAGCGAACGAAAGAAGAAGAAGAACCACTTCGCCACGGACATGCTCCTTATTCTAATTCTCGTGTATGGATCTTCTTCCCTGGTCATGTGGAAGTGCAGGGAAATGAACAGACTGATAGGCTAGCAGGGAATGCACCTCTCGGTAGTAGATTACCTATGGACAAGGTAGAGATGTTTGGGCGACCGTGGGATCAAGCGCAGACAGAGGTATAACAGACTGAGCACCCGTATGTTGAGAAAATAATGTGGTGGGGTATTCGGGGGCGTTCTGGGCTATTCTTAATACTGAGAGGGAAGACTAGGAGAATGTTCAATCAAATAGCAATTGGAACCATAAGCAGTATGACTCATCGCTGGCTATATCCTACGGAGCGGTGGACATTCACATCATCAGATTGATCAACTTGAACCCATAAACGTTTAAAATAAAATTTAAAAAACAAGCTTGCTCGCAAGATGAAGCAAAACAGACCTATTCCTCAGTGGGTTTGTATGAAGATAGGAAACAACGTAAGATACAACGCCAAGAGGTGGCATTGGAGACGGACTAAGCTCAGGATGTAATCTCTTAAATTCTGGAGTTTGACCTCTCGAGCCATTTAGTGATGCAATGTTTGTTGCTGCATCTAGTTTGATGTCTGCAGACACTTAGTGATATCATGTTAATGTTGCTGCATGCATCTAGTCTAGTATGGCTTCTGTAAACATTTAGTGATGCATCTAGTTTGGCCTCTGTAGCCATTTAATGCTGCAATGTTTGTGTTGCTGCATCTAGTTTAGCTTTTGCTACATGGTCAACATGGCCGAATGGATGTGAACGCTAGCTCTTAAACTTCCGATGTGCTGATTCCGACTTAGCGGATTCACCCCATACACCGGTCAGCTGAACTATAATGTGTATTTCTCGACCTTGACCTGGGGACGTTACTTACAAGTGCCTCAGAAGTCGGTGTCGGTACATCTGATGTCGAGGGACACTGGTAACAGGGAAAGCTAATCTACACGCAAAATCAGTCCAGTCACTCCCCAGTAGTGGCAACTAGTAGATGTAGACTCACGAGTATGAGTTACGCTTGAGTTAAAAGCAAGCGAACGAATAATAATAATAATATTAAATAATCTTCTTCTTGTTCTTCAGCGTTCCGAGCCATTGAGGTTCTTTGCTGCAAATACAATCCGTCTCCATTCGTCTCTCTGGTTGACCTTCTCTTGCCAGTCGTTGATTCCAAGTGCTTGTAGGTCTGTATATGTATTATCTCTCCACCGCCTTCTTGGTCGACCTCGGGGTCTACGGTCATTTATTTCCTGAGTGTAAGCGAGTTTTGTTTCCCTATTATCTTCCATTCTTTCTATATGCCCCAGCCATTGTAGTCTATTAGCCTTCATGATACCAGTGATTAGCGGGGACTTAAAAACAGATCATAAATGTCTTTGTTACTTCTTCTTTTCCACTCTCCACTTTGTGTATCCCTAATGGGTCCAAAGATGCGTCTTAAAATTGTGTTCTCAAAGGTTTGTAACAAGGCTTCGTCCCCTTTCGTTGTACTCCAGGTTTCAGAGCCATACAGCACAACTGGTCTGATCAGTGTTTTGTATATTGTGATTTTGGTGTTACAAGATAGCGCCTTTGATTTTAGTAGATGTTGTAGTGCATAGTATATCTTATTTCCAGAGTTGATTCTAGTTTGTATTTCTTCCCTTATGATGTTGGAGCAGTTGAAGATTGTACCCAGGTATTTGTATGTTTCCGTTCTTTTAATGGTCATATAATCTATTTGTATGTGGCCAGAGTTTTTAGCCATTCCGTCTCTTGAAATTACCATATATTCTGTCTTATCTTGGTTGATAACCAGTCCCATCTGTTGGGCTTTTTCCTTTAAGTGAGTCAATATTTCCAATGTCTTTTGTTCACTTTGCCCTATAATATCTATATCATCTTCATAACCAAGCAGCTTGGATGTTCCTCCAATATCACATTCCTCCTTTACCTTCCTTACAACTTTCTCTAGAGCCAGATTGAAGAGTAGCGGCAATAGTGCATCACCCTGTTTCAAGCCAGATGTTATTTGGAAGGGGTCTGATTTCCTGCCTTTATATGTTACTATATTATAAGTATCTTCCATGCATAGTCTGGTCATGTTGATTAACTTCCTTGGTATTCCAAATTCCTGCATAACATTCCATAGACTATTCCTATGGACACTATCATAAGCCTTTTTAAAATCCACAAAAATGTTATGGAGATCTCTTTTATATTCCCAATTTTTCTCGGCTATTTGTCGTAAGATAAATATCTGATCTATTGTTGATCTGTTTTGTCTAAAACCCGCCTGGTAGTCACCTAATATGTCTTCTGAATATGGTTTTAGTCTATTTAGTAATACTGCGGATAGTATCTTATAGCTTGTGGACAGTAGTGATATTCCTCTATAATTTCCACATTGAAACTTGTCTCCTTTCTTAAAGATAGGTATCAATAATGACTCCTTCCAGTCATGGGGTAATTCTTTAGTCCTCCAGATTTTTATTATTAGTTCGTATAGCTTATATTATATTATATTATATTAAATAATAATAATAATAATAATAATAATAATAATAATAATAATAATAATAATAATAATAATAATAATAATAATAATAATAATAATAATAATAATTTGACTGCATTACATACAAAACAAAAACACACAAAAAAAAAAACAAAAAAAAAACTTGAATAACCCAGCGGGTGGGTTTGTTGCTGGATGAGGTCTTCTGACGATGTATGTCCCAAGACAGAGAGCTGTGTTCATTCTCCGGTAGTTAACAACCTATACAGGCCAGCCAGAGCCGGCTTGATTGGTGGCGTATCTTCGAGCATCTTTCCTAATGAATGAATCACCGAAACACGAGCAGTAGAATTTGTAAACTTACTAGAACACGGTCACAAGTTTTAAAAAATATGGACGTTGCAGCCGAAGCCTTCTTAAGCACACAAACAACAAACACGAAACACAACAACATGAAATACTCTACATTAAAATATATAACAAATATTACTCATCTGTTTCCGTGTTATGGATTTGACGTGCCTGGTTGAATACCGCGTGTGTAGTTATAATAATGCGCTGGGTATTAGCCCCTTTCTAAGAAAGAAAAGTTGCGCAGTTTTCTTGTGTTTGTTCATACTTATCTTAGATGTTATTATTTTACTATATTATTGTCATATATTTCCTCGTAAGTTGATTATTTTATTTACCTGGACTGAAGCCCTAGTCATGCACGTACATGTGATTGTTTTTATTGTTTCTCCGTGAAAGCTAAAAAATAGCTTTTTGTTTAATTATAGTTATAGACAGCTTTTCTATTTTAGGCGCGTCACAAGAAAAAAATCAGACCTGATGAAATCAGGACTATCGTGTGTGTGTGTGTGAGTGTGTGTGTGTGTGTGTGTGGGGGGGGGGGGGTAGCAACGTTAGATTTCATTAGAAAACACAAGTAAGGTGGTTCGGCCAAATAATTATACTAACAACTGACCGTACACCCAACAGGCAATGGTGGACATGCCATAAGGAACCAGAAGAAGAGGCCGACCATGTAAACGATGGACAGAGGGAATAATAGAGTCCATGGGATGTATGAAGCCCATAAACGGGCACTCTCTCATTGTCTATGCTTCACCTCGACAATGCAAGGTGCAAGGGGAACAAGATGAGTTGAGATGAGACAAGTTATGCCACCCACTCAAAGGTAATCCTCCAGGAAATGGTAGATGGCTAACATAAAAGAGAAAGGTAAAGAACATTCTGGGGTAAGAACATTAAAGTGTAGTCATGGTGTTTACATTTGTAAGCTTTGCCGGGGACAGAGAACATCTGGGGACTGACTGCTGATGGCACATCATGATACCCAGATGACCCATGTTTGAGATTAAGGAATGAGATAATGATGGTTGCACTGCCTAGTCGCTCCTTAATTCTGAGGATACCCAGTTTGCTTAATTATTATTTTAATCCATCCATCATGTGCCATGCCGGAAAGCGTGAGCGGTCAAGACTCACCATTTCACTCGATCACCAGAGTCGTGGATCAGCTCAGTGTTCCTGTCTCGACCATGCCGTGTGGTCAAGCTATCCAGGTATTTACTTCTCTGTCTTCCCCTTGGTCTGTTCCCTTCGATCTTGCCAGTTGTCCCCAAGTTCTCCAATTCATTTCTTCTCATAACTTGTCCAAAAAATTTTGACTGTCTACGACTAATTTCTCTAATCAATTTACGATTTTAATTTGTTTCCTGTAGTGCTTGGTCATTGGTTTTTCTGTCTGTCCATGGTATTCTTTCCATTCTCTTCAGAAACAACATTTCTACAGCCATCAGATGTGTTTCAGCTTGACTGCTCATTGTCAAAGTTGCACATCCATACAAAAGTACAGGCTGCGATGATCTGTAGTTAGGCGAATCGTAATGAACTAGGCACTTTTAAAGAAGGTAGTTTGCCGTTGCTTTCCTTCCTTGGCAGCGACCATACTGATCGGTGACGCCAGCCATTGTCTCGTGAAAGAGATCTTCTGCCTACCGTCGCGAAACTTGAGACCATAAGCAACAATTATCTGTCGGCTGCCCTCAAAATTTCATTCCATGGCTTCTTGTGAACTCTTCCAATAGACGAATACGAAATAACACCACATAATCCACAGGAAAACACTAAAAACAGTCTCCCGAAGAATGAAATTATTTAAATATATATTTTAAAAGCTCTTCGCGAAACAGCGGACACTTGAGACGTGGGGAATATATATACGTGGGAGTGTGTGTGTGTGTGTGTGTGTGTGTGTGTTATGAAAGTGTGTTGCGGTGTGAGTGTGTGTGTGTATATGCGCGCTCGAGTGTGTGTATGCGTGTGTGTGTGTGTGTGTGTGTGTGTGTGTGTGAGTGTGTGTGATTTTCACGTTAAGATTGAGTCAAAGGGAAACTAATCTTGTAAATATTAACGTCGGATTTCACCATATTCTATTGCAAGAAAAGTAAATTACGGAGTAATATTTAATTTTTAAAAGTACACCAATAAATCATGCTCGGCTGATCACCATTTGAAAGAAAATGTGAAGTATGCTGAATGCAGAACAATTTTGGAGGGATAAACATCAGGAGTACGTGTTAATTTTAAGGAAACGGACACAACCCTAGAGAGTATTACTCATTACTAGTAATTTAAAGACGTTCAGCTTGCAAGTCACAACACTCTTTGGACAGCAATCACCTTCAAATTAATATACTATTTATATCTGACTTGGTCACATGGTTATTAATCTGTTCCAGGGATTGACCCAAATATAACTTCTCTTCTGAAGTTGAACGGAGTAGGGGTAATGGTACAATGGAATTGGAAAGCAGCTTTCAAATCATCGACTCGTAAGTTAGTATAAGACAAGATGATGATACAGTATAATGAACCATTACCCCGTATGGACAACAACTTCGGATTAATAAGCCTGTGAGGGTAAATCTTTGGGTAGATGCTTTTGCGGCTGACTCAGTCACAGAACTATCATTCTGAGCCGGTGATGGACCATACTATAATTTCTCCTTGAAGTTGAACGGGATAGGGATAATAGTAAAATCGAAATCGAAAAGAAACAGTACGGACTTAGTGCAAAGCTGTTCAAGAACAAAATGGGCAATTTAGTTCACATTACAATTCATAGAAAACAGAGATTATAATAATCTCGAAGAAGAAATAAATACCACAATGTACAGACGACTCATCAAATCTACCTTGAAACTGTCATAACATCGGACAGCACCTTATTAAAATACTAATAATACAAATGCAATGGTTTTTAACATTGAATAAAAGATTGAAAAAATTTATCAAATTGAAGATGCCTTTTAGATATTAGATCACGAATCACTAAAGCAAATATAGGCTTCTGCAAGATGGCAAACATGCCCACACATAAAAAGTCGTTAATTGCAATGGGGGAGGGGGGGGGGGTGTTAAATTGTTATACCGAGCCAATGCTAATGTATTCATGTGGACAATAAGCAGACAAGCTGAGAAACAGCTGCAATGCAGCAGAAATGTGTGTGTATGTGTTTTTTTTTTAGTAAAATGCAAAGAATACCACGTACGGAGGTGGGGGAAAGGGCTGGGAATTGACACAGCCCCTTCAAGAAGCGGATGAAACAATCATATGGTTAATTGGATGCAGGCAGTCAATATTTTTGGGACATGTTATGGGGAGAAATGTACTTGAAAACTTAGTGTCAACTGGCAAACGTAATCGCAACAAAGCATGGAGTCTTGATGGCTTGGCCAAATGGAGAGAATACAGATCTGATACTATACTCTGCTGATGGTGTTAGATGGTGAACCGTGTCTGAACTGGCATAGCCCAAGACTTTTGTCCCGCCCGCTTTGAACTCAAGAGTAGTCCATACATGTGCTACTACTTGTAATAGCACTGGACTGATTTTTCCGTGTAGATAAGCTTTCCCTATTACCATTGTCCGTCGCCATCAAGCTAATCCACTCCTACTTCAGAGGTATATACCACAAGCGTTAGCTGGATCTCAGGCTTAGACCAGTGGGGAATGGGACTGAAAAGGGCGTGAAAGCTAATTTTGCCAAAGGTACTATCAATACCCGACATTCTAGACGCCAGTCAGTAGATGTTGTTGCTGCTATGATGCCTTCTTCGTACACGTTTCATTGCTTGCGATTTCACCCTCCTGCACGCTCCCAGCTCTTCCACTGGGCTAATTCTATGAAAGCTTCGACCCCCCCCCCCCCTTCCACCCGCAACCCCCAGGGCTCTCGCTATCGTTGCAAGTTGTGGTCCTTGAAGGTCACACCACCACAAGCGGTCGTTGACGGCGCTTGGCTGCAGAGGTTCGACTTCAGACATTTCCGGCCCGAGTGATTGAGTGTAACCACCCCTCTGTAGCGCCTGGGCCTGGGTGACTTGTTATTACCTGGTGGGGTGGCTCCCGGGTCGGCACGAGACTGTAGCTGTTGTTGTTTCGGTCTCACTGCGAGGTTGCCATATTGGTCTTGTTGAGAGGCTTCATTCTGGGGTTGGTTTGTTCTTTCTTGAGAGACGTTGACTAACACTGAAGGCAAAGTTTGAAACATTTACTGCGTATCCTTGTCCCACCTAGCATTAAGTTTGTTCCAGAGCCAGCACAAGGCCTTCTCCTTTGTCTCGCCCAGACTTTGTGCCAGCATTCTTGCCACTATTGGATCGTTTTAGTAGCCAAAGTCTTGTCTGTTGGACTGGACGTGCCCCGTCCCTTCATTTAGCTCGAGCAAATCTAGCGCCGAGTCCACTGCCCTGTCAGCCCTTTACTGCCTTCCCGCTCTGAGCGCCGGTTGGGATCTGGGGACTTTTGTCTGGGGACTCGTGGTCATAACACCTGGTGTCTTTCTCCTGTCGTACGTTCGCACTGTCTTCCAATGTGTACACAACTTTAAACAAAATTGTGCAAATAACGCACACGTCTATTGTGTACGTGGAAATAGACGTGTTTCGTTTTGAACTGGGCGATCTGTAATACTAGTAATAACAAGAGAAAAGCATGGACGGCAACAAGTTATTTTGGAAGCTTGGTGCTTTTGGAAAATTTGACTTTAAACGATTTGGCTCTGATGCAGAAAAATTGAAGGTTGGTGTTGTTTACTTGATAGTGTAACTGTAAGCAATCATTGCATTATATGGCTTTATTTATGTACATTTTTACGTTGTGTTATAAACTTCAGACGACGACAGGTCAAACGGCAGAGCCAGCTGGGTAGAAATTTATTAAATAACTAAATAATAAATAAGTAAATATACCACTATCATGATGAGGATAATGGTCGTGTATCATTCTGTATATAGGTCTGCTGTATTGTATTACTATTATACTTATACTGTTGTGTTTGACTTTGCTTACTTAAAGTTAAACATTGAAAGCTAAAATCAAAATGACAAAATTGAAGATTACTCAACAGTTTCGGTTTATAAAAATATAAAATTATAAATTTAAATCAGCTTACTGAATTATTAACAGAGAAAAGAGAGAGTTTATTCGCAATCAAATTCTGAATAAATGAAGTGTCTATTCGCAATCGAATTGCAAATAAAAGAAGTTAGTTAGTTAGTTAGTTAGATAGTCGACAGATCATCCTCGTTGCACATCGGACCATTCAGTCCATAAGTGCTCGGATCCCCTCCTCAGCAAATCCCGCAGCGTGTAGCGGCTAACGACGCCAGTTCTGTGTTGGTTTATCAATCTTCTTTGGCTTCCTGCGTAGTGTTCTTGTTTGGCCACCCCTCTTTTAATTTGCTGCTCTCGCAGTCTGGCCATTGTTGTAGATTCACAGTCATCCCTTGGTTCTTGCAAAAGTCTCACTTCTCGTAGAGCATTCAGAATGTCAGCCTGGTCCATGGCGCGTCCGCCCTCCACAGTAGCCTCACCTGCGAGCTTGTCAGCCCGCTCATTTCCTTGTACTCCCGCATGCCCTGGCACGAAGATGAAACTAATCTTTGCCAGCCGAGACCGCTTCAGAGGCAGCAACCATTCTCTTCGGATCGACCCCTCCTCTATCCTCTTGATCATGTTCATTGAGTCGCTAAGGAAACAAGCCCTAGTGAATGTCTGTGTCTCGAGCCATGTTATTGCTTTACTTACTGCCATGACTTCCATGGTCAGGCTACTTGTGGTTTCAGTGAAAGCACCAGAGTCCTCCTTCACAATTCTCCCTCCGGCCCGAGCTGTAAAGGCCCATGAGCTTCTCACATGTCGGACGACCGACCCATCTGTGTAGATGACCGCGTCACTGTCTAGCGAATTCTCGAAAATCAACGCTTGTACTTCAGCCTCCACAGCAGCCGGATTTTCTTGTCTGCATTTTCTATCTAGTTGGATGCAAACTGAAAAGGATGTGCAGAAGTCTGTTGGCACTTGCACCCACTCCTCGCCAGGTTCTAAGTCCTCAAGTGAACACACCTGTTGAAGAATGTCTTCGGCTTGACCCATCCACGACCGTCCTCTTTTTAACCTGCTGCCCTTCACCTTCCTAATTTCACTATGCAGTGGATGCTGTGTGTTTGCGTTAATTCTGAGGTAGGCGCGTGCCCTGCAAACTTGCATTCTCTCTTCAATGGTTGGAAAATCAAGAAGGTAGCGCATCGCCCTGCATGCTGTATCTCTTGTACATCCAAGAATAATGCGCATAGCTTCATTCTGTATCCTTTCCATTCTTTCTATCTGCTTATGGCTGACAGTCAGGATTGCCATTGCATACTCCAAAACAGACATGACCAGCCCCTCGTACAGAAGACATAGATGGCGCTGCTCACAGTTTGCTGCCGCCATCACCCGCATCGCTGCCAAACCCCGCTTGGCCTTTGTTATCACCTGGTCTATGTGCACATTATAAGCAAGGCTTCGATCAAACCGTATCCCCAGGTAATTCATTGCCTGCGTTCTTTCCACCGTCTCTGAACACAGCATTACAGTTGGTGTTGGATTGTTGACAATATGATTATTCAACGAGAACCAAGTCACTGTTGCCTTTGTTGGGTTGACCATTGCCCCAGCTTCATCACACCAAGTACTTATGCGATTGAGTTCGGTTTGTAGTTCCACAGCAACCTCCTCTCTATCCTTACCATGACGATACACTAAAACATCATCGGCATATGACAATGTCCTGCCAGGTCCAGTGATCTGCTCACTGGTGATTCTCACTGTGTAGGCGTTGAACAGTACCGGAGATAATGGTGATCCCTGTGGTAGGCCAGGATATATTGTTGTTGGTTCCGAAGTCCAACTGCCACATCTAAAAACTACTTTCCGTTGGAAGAGGGCTGCAGCGATCCAACTAAGGAGGAATGGACTTACGTTTAGTTCAAGAAGCTGAAACATTAAAAAATCCAGTGGTACTCTGTTGTATGCGTCCTCAAGATCAATCGCTGCAGCAACGGTTTCAGTGCCTGAGTGGAAACCTTCATAGACATCGTGGGCAAAGACTGCTGCATTGGTCCAGGTTTCTCTTTTTGGACGGTACCCACCCAGGGTAGGTGGGAAAACACCTTGCCTCTCTAGTTGGCTTGATATTTTCCTGGCAATTACCTTCTCCAGCAGCTTGCCTATTGTATTCTGCATGGTTATAATTCGATATCCCTGAATTTTTTTGTGGTCTTTGTCAGGCTTCGGCAAGGGAATCAGATAGCTGTGTAACCATTCCTCCTTGATGCTAGCACTCCCTATACTGTTGTTGTACATGTCTGCTAGTTTCTCTAGCTCATTGTCGGTACACCTATTTATGTCGTCGTATCTTATGCCATCAGGACCTGGAGCACTGTTTTTTGATCGTCGAAGCACAGCCTTGATTTCTTTCACTGTCACTGTGTCTTCATCCGAAGTGTTCTGGGCCTTGCATCTGTCTGAGGTGACCTCCTTGGCCAGATTCCGGCCTCGCATGTCTGTCTGGTTGCTCTGCTCAAGGTAGCGTTCAAAGAGGGCTTTGCCCTTGTCCTCGTCAGTCCTCTGCCAGATGAGGTCAGCACCTTGGAAGTCAGAAATGCTCTTATTCTTGACTACACCACTCATGCTTTTATGTAGTTGCCAGAACAATTTCAGTGACTTGTCTGTGCTTACTCTTTGACACACCTCTGCCCATTTTTCGCTTTTAACCACCTTGACCAGTTTTTTGAAATAGCTTACTTTTGTGTGCATCTCTCTTTCTAAGTGCAAGCAGGGACTAGGATGACCAGCTCTGTTCTTCTTGGCATTTTGCCATCTCCTTACAGCACTACGCTTATCCACCCAAGCCTTCTCCACCTCGAAACTCCACCACGGTGGCTGCTCCCAGCTTTTTTTCCTGCCCTGAAACGTTCTGCGCTTGTCACGTCTTATTTTACTCACCACATCTTGCCCTGTACTGTCATACTGGAACGTCTTTACCTTTAGCTTGTGCTGCCTGGTTCTGCCTTTCTCCACCAATATGCTGCATGGGTGGTGGTCGCTGCCATGGTGTCCTAGGACACCCCATCTACACACTGTAGTGAGTGAAGGTGAAACTAGCGCCAGATCAATAGCACTGTCCTCATCGCCTGGACGGCTTGCTGTCCTGGTGACACAGCCGCTGTTGATACAAACCAGGTCGATGGTTTCCAGTGCAGTCTCGAGCTCCTCCCCTTGTGTATTGGAGGAAGTGTTTCCCCATGATATGCCTTTAGCGTTGAAGTCACCACAGAAAATAACATTTCTCTCGTGGCCTAATATGCCACTTAAGCACTGCCACTTCTGGGCGTCCACACTCGCATTGCGGGCATAAACATTAACCAACACGAATGGTATACTGGAATGAACTCTCAACGCCTGTATTTGTATATCGTCACTGTTCCAACTGGACATGTCTAGCTCTGACGCCACCATGCTGTCGCGAACGAGAATCGCCGTTCCCAGATGTCGTCTGTTGTAGAAACATTTGAAGCCGGCAATTTGGAGTAGCTGATCGCCCAGTCTCGTCTCCTGGAGTGCTACAATGTCGTTCCTGTAAACTAGGGTCTAAAATAGAGCCCCGTTGTTTTACACTGGCACAGTTCCAATATAGAATACGGATGTTCCTGAGTCCTAGACGGTGACACTTGAGTCTAAAACGTCTCAAGCCACCGCGCTTACCTGGCTTCTTTTTCCCTGCGCGGCTACCACGCCGCTTCGGTATGTTGACTGCTGATCGCTCGGAACACACACGTTGTTCCGCCATGTTGAAAAAACGTAAACACAGACTTTTTAGAACCACACACGCTGCTGAAAATTCACTCAAGGATGGCTTCGCTCGATGCACAAACTCCGTAGCACCCGCGCAGATCTTGAGTAGAAACTCTTGGTTTTACATCCTGGCACACCAATTACACGCAAGAAATGAATAAATCCATCCCCTACGCGAAAAAGTTAACGAACACAAAACAACACGACCGTCCGTCGCCATCTTGAAACCGGAAGTGTTTATACATTGCAAATAAAAGAAGTGTCTATTCGCAAACGAATTGCGATTAGACACTTCATTTATTCCCGCTCACTAGTAAATTTTAGTTCATTTGGCAAATAAAATTCACGTTAAACAAAGACATCTATTGGATCCATCGATTCCGACACTCGATCGCTCTGTCGTTGCCTGGGGGTTGCGCCCCCTAGCAGCTTCCGCAGATACATAGAGCACACTTTATTCACAAGCTTCAAGTTTCTGAGCTCTATATTTTAGTTCGTAATGTTTAATATGCCAGTCTCCCTCGCCTAGGTGTTAACGTCTTTCTCCGTAATCCTGTATATTCTCGTGAGTAATGTAATCTGCACGAGAATTGATAGCAGTTCTTGCCGCATTGGTAACTTACAGGATATGTGAGCCGGTCGCTCAGAAAGCAATGGCAAACTACTGAGCGTAATGTTTCCAAGAAATCAACAATCAGTTGAAAGATGCTGATGTTGACAGCGATGTCCTGTAACGGATATGAGAACAAACAAATATGTTTAATATTGTTAATTATAAAAATGTTAAATATTGTTTATTATAAAAATGCAAAAAAAAAAATACAATTGCTCCCCGACGGGGAATTGAATCCCGATCTCCAGCGTGTCAGGAGGAGATACTTACCACTATGCTACTAAAATCACAATTCAATATCAACTGACCATCAACCGAATATCAAGTGAAAAACATGTCCCGATGATGCCACATAGTCATGCGACCAGCAGCAGTTGCGAAAATCGCGTGACCAGTCGCAATTCGATTGCAAATAGAGACTTCGTTTACTCGCAATTCAATTGCAAATAAACACTTCGTTAGAAGATTGTTCTTTACTTTAGTAATCTTCAATGTTGATTTTAGTTTTCAAAGTTTAAGTAAGCGAAGCCAAACCCAACAGCATAATTAGTATGGTACAACAGACCTATATAGAATGATATATCCGCAGAAGTCGGATGTGTCGGCCTAACTGCGCAGGAACGTATCTCTGCTGTAAACAGACACACCACAATCACGTTAAAAACAACTCTCCGGATGAACGCAGAAGAAGAAGAAGAATGATATATGATGATTATCATCATGATATTGATTGTGAGATCTTGAAAAATTATATTTGAAAAATGAAAAAGGGGTTTAATAAAGACAAGACAAGAGAATTGATGTTTTTGCGCATGATCATATCCCATTCCATATGACTCAGTCTTTCCACGAAGCTGCCTGCTGAAAGCATAACACAGAGCACAAACTCCATATCTACAGTGACGACCCCTCAGGGGTCTCTGAAACTTTGCACTTGTGAACCAAATGACAAATCAGAAAATGAACCCACAACCTTTGTAGCGCAAGGCAGATGACTTGACCACTTCACTGTGGTGACTTGACCACTTCACTGTGGTGACTTGACCACTTAACTGTGGTGACTTGACCACTTAACTGTGGTGACTTGACCACTTCACTGTGGTTATTTGACCACTTCACTGTGGTGACTTGACCACTTCGCTGTGGCAACTTGACCACTTCGCTGTAGTGATTTCTTGAAAAACTACATCCACTGCCACAAATTCAAGTCTCCGTGCTTACTATAAATGAAAAGTTATATCCAGTGCCACCAATTCACATTTCCGTGCTCACTATAAATGAAAAATAGATAGAACTTTTAAGGCAAAGGCGAAGTTCATGGTGAACCAAGAAGAGCTTTCACATTTCTTATTGTTCCATATTCTTTGCAGGACTTTACTATCAATCCTGGGTTGATTTTCTATTCACTTGTATGTTCAGTAGTTTGCCATTGCAGTTTGAACGAGAAGTAAATGTCTAAGAGTAAATTCATGTATTGAGTAGAACATTATAGAGTAAAATCATCTTATGTGTATACTAGACTCACTTGCAATAATGTATATTAAAATACCACACAAATTATACTATCTGCAAACAAAAACAGTTAGCATGGATGGTTGATTCTATCTTCTGAGAACCAGCATCTATGTTTTGCTTGGAATGCAGAGGCTTTGGTTGTATTCTTACATAAGCTTATGATTTGATCTTATTCTTTGCAGGTCATCAAACCAAAGCCAGCCTCAGTCACAGTGGATGTGACAGATCAGCAAAGTAAATCAGATAAGGTGCCGGAACTTGCAGAAAAAACAGAGGTTAAGGAAAAGAAAAAGAAGAAGAAGACCTCAGCATCACACGAGGCTATTGTCAATGAGGAGCAGGTATTTAAACTGTTCAGTATTACTGTATTTATCTGTTGATTCAAACACACAGGCATACTCCAGTTGTTTGGTTTAGTTGTCAGGACATTATTGTATAGGAAAAATTGTATATTGTAAAAATTACTTTTTGTGTAACTCTGAAGTTGGAGTAGGGTTAGCCTGATGGTGAGAGACACTGGTATTAGGGAAAGCTAATCCACATGTAAAAATCAGTCAATTGCACTGGAAGTAGTAGCATGTGTGTGGAGTACTCCTGAGTTCAAAGCAAGCGAGGGCCCCCCCCCCCCCCCCCCCCCCAATTTTTTTTTTTTTTTACTGTTTGTCCAGTTATGTTTACAGGTTACTGAAATCATCAAGTTGCAAAAGTGGCATACCACTGAATGGCAAGAAATGTGAATGGCAATGTGAACTGCAATTGTGAATCAATTCATCTGGTACTGTGTCCACAATGGGGTTTGTCACCAGTGGATCTCCAATAATTTCTGTGTCTTGTTTTGCATGTAGACTCAGCAAAATGTAGGGGCATCCCTAACTTTCAGGATGTCGATCTCACCAGGAAGAGGATAGATGAGGATAAAGACACAGCATTGCTTGTGAAAGCGGGCACGTCTGTGTAATGGCTAGGACATTATGCTGGAATGAGCTCTGTCGGGCGAGGGTTCCATGCCAGCTCTTGTCACTAGGTGCGGGAGGTAAAGACTAACCACTTGTTCCTCATGCACTCCTGCCTGCAAAACTGATGGCCCTACCACTTCACATGTCAACAACAGGTTTCTGCTACAGGTTTTAGTTAGTTTTTTTTTCTCTGCATGTAAGCTACAGATGGCAAATTAGCCAGAGGGATTTCTCGCCTAATCTCATCTTGTTCCTCTTGTACCTTGCAGTGTCGAGGTGAAGTATAAACATCGGGGAAGTGCCCGCTTATGGGTTCATGTATCAATATTCCCATGGACTCTGCTATTGCCTCCACCCATCGTTTACGTGGTCGGCCACTTCCTCTGCTTCCATCTGGTCTGTACATCACTGCTTGTTGTGGTATACTGTTAGTTGGTAACCTACTTGCATGGCCAAACCATTTTACTTGCTGCCTTCTATTAAAATCTAGTGTTGCTATAATCCCCGCTTTAGTACTGATTTCTTCCTTTCTAATCTTATCTCCTCTTGATACATTGAGTATTCTCAGGAATCTCATTTCTGTTGTGTTGTTTTTTATTTTTTTCCTTTCTGTCATTGTCCAGGTTTAGCATTGGTAGCATAGAGTTGATAGGAAGATTGTGTTGTAAAGTGTTTTCATTTGAGGGATTTGGTAGAATGTATTGAAATTAAAAGAGACAAAGAGATTACATACACACAAAACATGTTACACCTATTGATTGCATCAGATATGTAGTCACTTTGCAGGAACTTTTTTTTTATTGTTAATTAACTTGTTCCCTGTTTCTTCCTCAGAAACGCCATTTGAAAAACAAATATCACATACATGCAAATGGCACAGATATACCAGACCCATTGAGGAGTTTTGAAGAGTTAAACACACAGTACGGTGTTACAGATGTCATCTTACACAACATACACAGTCAGGGATACAAGGAGCCTACTGGGATACAAAGGCAGGCCATTCCAGTGTTACTGCAGGTATGTTTACATGTTGAGTTGAGTCAAGAACCAACACCATTGCACTGGGGCTTAAGTGATTCAATAGCCAGCAAAGAGTTCCAATGCTAATAAAGCCAGTTGCAATCTGATTATATGTTCGTCATGCTTTACCTCTGAGTGACGCTGTCAACCAGATCCTCTGACCACCCCTTGCTGCCTTATTCTTTCTAGACCTTGATAGTCTATCTGTTCTTCTGCCTTATTCACATGATCCCAGAGAGCCTTCACCACATCTGCCTTATGCATCAAATCACCCCTTAATGTTGCAACACCAGCCAATCTGTCTGCCTGTCCATTTCTAACCACACCAGAGTTGTCCTGGAGAAAAGATCCAGCGAATGCTCACAACCTGCGACCTCTGAGTCAATACATGGTAAGTAGCTTATACATGGATAAGTTTGTATCCATGGATAAATATAATTATTAGTGAGTTGTCTATATGATATGATAGACTTAAGGCAACTGCTTAATTTATCTTCTGGCTATTAAAAACTATTATAGGAGACATGGGATGTTGAGTATATATTACTCCATCTCGTATTTATTTGATTGATAAAGACCAATCAGCGCTTGATCGATGATGTTAGGGTTTTTAGGGTTTCCAGGAAGGTATTGAGATTATTTAAAGATCGCGTTAATACAAGAACCGATTACTTGATATTGTTTTTCCCTCCATACTTTACAGTTCTGTACTTCTCGCTCTTCTGAAATTCGTTTTATAATGTACGAAGATTTGTTCTAGTATGGTATGTGTTATTAAATTTAGCTTCAATTGTTACATATACTGTGTGTGGGGGGGGGGGGGGGAGATTTATAGGGAGGAAATACAAAAGGGGGGAAATGCATTCTGAACATATGGTGAAGGGGTGGGTGCATGGGCCAGAAAAGTTTGGGAACCACTGCTCTAGCAGATAAATTGGGGTGCAGAGAGGTGGGTCTTCATACATACTAGGCCACACTGTAGTAGCCAGATCCCTTTCCTGTCACTATTCTATCGCACACAATTCCAAAAGTCGTCTAGCTCTTACTTTATGTGACTGGGTTGACCCAGAATTGAACTGGTTGGAGACGGGGTATCCTATCACTGCTGGGGATTGAACTCGGACCACTGCCTTGGGGAACAAGTGATACTTGGTCATCCATTGTTATAATTGACCAGTGTCCATTTTGTGGCCGCAGGATTGAATGATAGTAGAGTTGGATGATAGTAGAGCTGAATGATAGTAGAGTTGGATGTTAGTAGAGTTGGATGATGGTAGAGTAGCTGGTTCAACCCTTACATCGGTTAATTGGGCATCAACGTTTACTTCTCATTCAGAAAGCAATGGCAAACAACTGAATATAAAATTACCTAGAAATTCAACATGGCATTAGGTTTATTGCGATGTCCTGCAAAAGAACATGCAACATTTAATCCATTTTCAATGATTCCATTAGGTATATGCCTTATAGTGTCACTGCAATAATTAATCATTCCACATGTAACATTTAAGCCATTTTCAATGCTTTCATTAGGAGTATGTCTTATAGTTTTGCTGCAATCATTAATCATTCCACATGTAACATTTCAGGGTCGAGATCTGATGGCTTGTGCTCCAACAGGATCTGGTAAAACTGCTGCCTTTATCATTCCCATTCTGCATCACCTGAGAGAGCCTAGAAGTGACGGGTTCAGGGCGCTAGTGCTGGCTCCAACAAGAGAACTGGCAAAGCAGGTGAGTTTACTAGTCTCTTTGGCTTGTTCTGTTTTGTTAGAATATGAACATTGACGCTCATCGATATTTCACTGGCTAAGATTGTTTTCACCTTTTGAATTATTTGACCCGGCAAGGTCTAAAACAACACTCCGGATGAACACAGAAGAAGAAGAAGAATTATTTGAACTTGTGTTTTTGTTTTTCTTCTTTAAAAACCTAGGTGGATTTTAATTTTGATTAGGTTGTTTGTTAACAACACTAACATTGCACTCTGGCCATGCCCATGCCTGCTCAGGCTCCATACTATTTGTCGTATATATGTGCGGGCGGACTGAAGATAACAGCTTAGGTAATCTTAGCCTCCCATTGGGTATTGTGGGGAAGTTTTAGTCTTGTTTCTTGTGCCAGGTATGCTGCTTTAGTTGTGATGATTCATGGCCGCTCTAGAATATCTCTAATGTCAAACTTTCTTAATGTTTTCCTTGTGCTTTAAAACCAGATATTTTACTGTTGTAGGGAAACAGCACCAGATGGTCAGGTTTACTTAAAATGGCTGAACTCTTCTATTCTCTCTCTCTACCTCCCTCTCTTTCTCTCTACCTCTCTATCTTTCACTCTACCTCTCTCTCCCTCCCTCCCTTACTCGCCCTGTTATTATCCCTTCTTCCTTCTGTTTCTCTCCCTCCTTGCTTCACCCTCTATCCCTACTCACCCTTCCTCTCTCTCTCACTCTCTACATCCCTTCCTTACTCCCCATCTCACTATCTCTTCTTCCCGTCACCTCTGTTTCTCTCTCTCCTTCCCTCTGTTCTTGCCTCGCCCTCTATCCTCACTTCACCTTCCTCTCTCTCTCTTTCTCTCTCAACTTTTGAATCTAATCCATTAGTCATGAATCAACGTTGGTTTTTACAAATGCTCTTAACTGTTTTTTGTCATGCCAGACTTTGCTGGCCTATAGTCACATAAATACAGTTAAATATAGCAGTGCTTCATATTCACAAACACAATGTAGAATTCTTGGAGGCTGAAGACAAGAGTAGGAAATATCTTGAAACATCATCAAGTGCCTGGCTGGCGTATGCGTTCATGACTCTCCAAAAATCTCGGTCTTTGGTTTTCTGGATCAACTCTGCTGTTGATATTCCTAATTTTTCTTGGTCTGCCTCCCTTCCCCTCAATCTTTCCACACCCCCCTCCCCACCCAAACACCCACCAACCCACCCTTGCCTATTAACACACATCCCTCTGCACACACATCTCCCCGCAAACACACTCATCCCTCAGTCCACACACACCCATCCACCCATATCCACACACCTCCAACCATCCAGCCAAACACTCATCCCCCAACTGCTCACACCCCGCACCCACCTACCCACACACACATTCACCACCCACCAACCAACACATTCACCATTCACCAACCCACACAACCCCCCCCCCCCACTAACACCCACACACTCCCTACCATCCACCCATCCACCCCACACCCCCCCCCCACACACATACACACATCCCTCACCCACACACATCTCCACACCAACCCATACATCCCCACCTACCGGCACATCCCTCACTCACACACATTCTCCACCCACCCAACCCCCACACACATCCCCTACACACACTCCCTCCACACATACATCCATTACACATGAAAAGTGTTATCTATGTAACTAGTATCATTACATAATGACATCTTGACTGACAGTCCACAGAAAACAAACTGAACAGGATTTGTGCTTTTCTTTCAGATCCTGAGAGAATTCAGAAAACTATCTAAGGGTCTAGGCATGAGGAGCTGTTATATTGAGAAAGAGTCAACAGTTCTGAAGAAGTCCAAAGAGAATTTTGGTAAGTTTGATTGTATTTGATTGATTGATTTTTATTTTTTCATTCCTTCTCTTTGAACTCAAGCGTAGTCCATACATTTGATACTACTTCTAGTAGTTGAAAATACTGGGAAGTGTACTAGACTGATTTTTGCATGTGGATTAGTTTTCCCTATGACCTGTGTCCCTCGCCATCAGGTTTCCTCACTCTGACTTCTGAGGTACTTGTAATGTACATCCCCAAGTCAAGGATGAGATGTCAACATTTTAGTCCAACTGACCAGTGTAGAGGTTGAACCCGCCACTTTGGCATCAGCACACCGGATGTTTAAGGATTAGCAATGTTATCCATTTGGCCATGCTGACTTCACTGTATTTGATGAAAGGTCTCGTTTTACAAAATATTTGATTGGAGGAATTTATAGTTTTCAATGCAGACATTTTAATTTGTTAAAGTTACACTACTATAGAAACCCAGCTAAGCGAAACACAACTTGGATTTAGGAAAAACAAAGGATACATAGATGCCATGTTTGCTCTTAGTCAGCTTATAGGAAAATCAATGGAATTCAATGAAAGACTCTACTTAGCCTTTGTAGGCCAAGAAAAGGCATTTGATAGAGTAGATAGAAACAAGCTGTGGGAAATCCGTAAACAATATGGAGTGAGTACACATCTAACAAACCTATGTAGAAGTTTATATAACAACAGTGAATGCATAGTGAGAGCAACTGGAGGACACTCAGAACCCTTCACCATAAGATTTGGAGTACGACAAGGTTGTGTCCTGTCCCTTCTCTTGTTCATAACATATATAGACAACATATGTAAAGAAACCAGCCAAACAGACCGCAAGAATATCGCATGACGAGAACACAGAAGAAGAACCATCTGCATATCTAACCATTAGAGAACTCCTGTTTGCGGACGACCAAGCACTAATAGCAAAATGAGAAGCTGAATTACAAGACCACATGAATAGTCTAAACGAAATGTGTAGGGAACATAACATGAAAATTAGCACAAGCAAAACAGAGGTAATGAGTATAACTAAAGAAGAAAAAACAACAGTTCACCTAAACGAACATCCCTTGAAACAAGTAAAGAGTTTCAAGTACCTAGGAATTATAATATCATCAAATGGCAGATCAGAAGACGAGATCGAAAATAGGTGCAATAAGGTAAACCAACTCATTGGACAAATGGCACCAATACTAAAGAACAAACATGTATCAATAACTACTAAGAAAGGACTTTTCAATACAATCTTCCTACCAACTCTATGCTACCAATGCCAAACCTGGACAATGACAAAAAAAGAGAAAAGAAAAATCACAACAACAGAAATGAGATTCCTGAGAAGAATACTCAATGTATCAAGAAGAGATAAGATCAGAAATGAAGAAATCAGGACTAAAGTGGGGGTTATAGCAGCACTAGATTTTATTAGAAAACAGCAAGTCAAATGGTTTGGCCATGCAAGTAGGTTACCAGTCAACAGCATACCACAGCAGGCAATGATGTACAGATCAGATGGAAACAGGAAGAGGCCGACCACGTAAATGTTGGACAGAGGGAATAGCAGAGTCCATGGGAATATCGATACATGAAGCCCATAATCGGGCACTCTCACAATGTTCATACTTCACCTCGACACCGCAAGGTACAAGAGGAACATGATGAGATGAGAAAGTTACACTGAATATAATATTTTGTTTGTAACATCTTGTGATTGTTTGGTAAATAGCTGATCTTCGTATACCTGTTACACTTCTTGTATGTCTATAAAATCCCATGTTTATACCAGCAACACGTCTTGTTTTCCTGTAATATATGATGTGTGCCTGTAACTTGTTGATCTGATGTTTTTGCTTGTGTTGATTCTTATGTGTTTTTATGGAAAGTATGCTGTAAATCTTATACTTCATGTTTGATATCTGTGAGGGGATGGTGCTCTTATGCCATTGATCTGGTTATAGTGTCAAAGATTCTATCATTATCCATTCTTGTTGCAGATATTTTGGTGACAACCCCAAACAGGCTGGTCTTCATGTTACAGCAAGATCCTCCTCTTCTGAATGTCAGCAAGTAAGTTATGACATCTTTCTATCCCAAGCAATGCTACATGATGATAAGCTAATGTCTGTATGCACCAGTCATGTTGTGCTATTATATATGTCATGATTCACCTGAGTATACTAAAAATCTGGCTAGACCTTCTTTTGTTTATGTAAAGAAATTATCTTATCTGCAACGTTATCCTTTTTTATATAAATTTCATTGTCTTTTTAATTTTACTCGTGTTCCATCAAATTTAGTTTCCACTGTTGTTTCTTGAGGCTTGTGCAGAAATGTGGTTGCTGACATGTTTTCCTTATATTTATAGTAAAATGGATAGTAAAATATACTGATCATGGATTCAAACATGGCAGGAGCACATTTATAGTGTTAGATGTAGTTTGTTAAGAGTGAGCAAGCATTTCTTGCTGTACAAAGAGCTTACAGGATAGTGGGTAGGGTGTAATATTTGTATGAGGTGAACTAAATTCATATGTAGATAATCAGGAATTGTAACTTTAGTTCCACGTTTGTGTATGCTTCAAATTTATAGTTACTGTTTTTTATTTCTTGTATTTGAACATAGCTTTCTGGTGGCTTTAACTTTGCTTTATTGTGTATCTGGTGTTTTTATTCCCTTATTTCTTAAATATTTTTTAAATCTTGTGGTCTATTACGGTTCTTTCTGTCCACAGTGTTGAATGGCTGGTGGTGGATGAGTCTGACAAGCTGTTTGAAGCGGGCAAACGAGGCTTTAGAGACCAGGTATTCTATTTCTATTGCACTGTTACAGATGAGACTTACCGTTACCTGTATTTAAGTTCAGGTATAGAAATGTGTAAATGCAGCCTCCAGGGTCAGGTCGGAGTCTGTTAACAATGAAATACTTAGTGGAGGTAACAATATTGCCTAGGCCTAATCCCAGCTGCCCATTTGTGCTGTACTAAATCATCAACTGGTTATATCCTAATGTGCCTCTCTGCGGATGTCCTGCACACTCTGCTGGCTTCTGAGTTTGGAGAGGGAAAGAAGAGCTTTACAGCACAGTTCCTTTGTAGATGGCACTCTGGCACTAGGTTAGGAGACAAGTCTCTACACCAATCTCATTTCTTTTGAGGGCTTTGGCAACTTGAATGTCAGTTCATCAGATTAAATAGTTAACACAGTCTTGCAGAGAGTTCCCAACCAGCTGCAGTTATTCATTCATAAATGTACCCATAAGCAGGCCACGTAGAACTTCCTTTGTCTAAAGTGAAATATCTAAAACACACTGTGAAATATCACAAGCATACTGATTTATATGATTCACCAAGATCCCTTGTCAAAAAATATCTTCTTGCTTTGATGTTTAATCTTCTTGCTTTGATGTTTAATCTTCTTGCTTTGATGTTTAATCTTCTTGCTTTGATGTTTAATCTTCTTGCTTTGATGTTTAATCTTCTTGCTTTGATGTTTACTGGAGTTTCCTAAGTCCAGTCAGAATTGTTTTTTAAATATGTGAAAGAGACCATGACAGTTAATTACCATCAGGCCTGTCCTGTGGTTTATATTACTTCGATGACTACTGTGTTTCCTTGGTGTCTGACATTACACACAGCTTTTTTCTTGTATGCAGACACAAATATTGTGACTGTTATAACAGTTATAAACACTGTTAATGAATATTCTTATCTTTTCACAATGTGTTTATTCCAGCTTGGTGCTATCTATAAAGCGTGCAGTTCATCCAAAATTCACCGAGCCATGTTCAGTGCCACATTTGCTCAAGATGTGGAGGAGTGGTGCAAGCTGAATCTGGACAATGTCATACATGTCTATATAGGAGCCAAGTACGTCACATGTAGTTTAACTGTGGTTATGATTTTGTCATTAGTATTTAGTTAATTGCCAGCCTCCCTGGCCTAGAGTTTAAACGACTTTCTCCGTAATCCCGTTTATCCACATAGGGCAACGCAGCGCACGAGAATTGGAAGCGGTTCTCGCTGCATTGGTAACTTACTAGATAAGTGAACCGGACGCTCAGAAAGCAATGGCAAACTACTGAGTGTAATCTTGCCAAGAAATCGACAACAGCGGTAAAATGCTGGTGTTGACAGCGATGTCCTGTATAACGGATAAGAAAAAAAATATTGTTAACTACTCTCAAGGTATCATACTTTGTATGTAGTTGTTTATAAGTCTTGTCAGATTTTGTTATATAAATGTGGTCGAGGTGTGCTGAATATGATTACAGTACAGTTGAAAGGTGTATGCAGCAGTGGAAGTGAATTTTCTAAGTATGGTTGGTTATGAATCCTTTGGAAGGCTGTGAGTGTTAACGAAAGTCTGACGCATTTATGTTCAGGTCCTTTGAGCCATGGAGAGGGCTTACATCTATCAGTGTTTGGTTGGTGTAGATATATTTTTTTTTGGCCCGGTATCAATATACCATCTCCGTGGGGGATTTGTTGTCATCCTCTCCATCCCCTCTCCAAGCTAAGAAACCAGTGGGATGTGCAAGGCCAGTGTATGGAGCATCACATCTGTGGGGAAACATGTCACGATGACACGGTTCAGCACAGCACATCTAGATGGCCTGGGATTATGCATATATTTGAAATGTTTCCTGTGCATGTTTTAGGTATTTCATTGACAAAAGACTCCAACCAAATGCCCATTCGGTTGTCAGGCATTACTGAAGCAACACCTTGTGCGATTGGCCTTTGTTTATATGCAACAATCAGTATATCATGCATCACAGGCCTTTCTTTGTGTGTAAAAATCATTTCAAGCATCATTGGCCTTTCTTTATGTGTAACAATCAATTTTTCATGTGTGGTTAGCTATTCTTCATGTGTAACAATCAACTTTTCATGTGCGTCTTATATTTAGTAAGATCATGCTTATGAAATATAACCATGCATACACTTGTGATTTTATTGTTATTAATATTCAACATGGGGGGGGGGGGGGGGGGGGGGCAACTTGTTTCCACATAATTTTCTTGCTCTCCTTAGTTGAATGTTGTGTTATATGTATCACACATTAGTTACATTTAACTGAAATTTTTTACATCATCTGAGATAGACTAAACATTTCCTGTTTTCTACCATAGGAATAACAAATGCTCCTCATTTGAACAGTAACCTATGATTATGTGTTTTAAGTGTTTAGCCAAAGTATCATATGCTTATTCACTTCATATAACTCTGCAGTATGCGCCTGACAAGATGCAGTGAAAACTGCCAGGCAATAAATCCTGCAACTTATTGTTTGTGGCTTCTGTGTTTAAATTCACTAAGGGAACATGTTCTGCATTTCCTATTTGTTTAGGAACACAGCAATCAACACTGTGGAACAGAGGCTTGTGTTCACTGGGGACGAGGATGGGAAATTAATAGCCTTCAGAAATCTTGTCCGAGAGGTGGGTTAATACCAGTTTTATTATTAGTCTTTGTTTATATTTTCTCTTTGTTGAACTCTCATGTTGTCCTTCATTTTTGTATGGCTTTGAGTTTTGTTTAGATAACTTTATTTTGGGACCTGCTGTAGTACAGGGGTCAGCACACTTGCATGCTGGCCACATGGGCATGTGTTCAGATTCCCTTCTAGATGGGAATGTTTCTCTCACTTGCCTGGGTTCCCAGGTCGACCCAGTAAAACGGGTACTAGGAGATGTCCTGGGAAGTAAAGGCCGTCATGATATTGGCCACATCACCCATCGGGTGTCAACTAGTCTAAACATATGGGCTTGCACCATGTACCCAAGAACCTCACGTCAAGGAAAGGGGTCCTTTTCTTTACTGACTATTACTTTTCTTTGGTTTTGTATTACCTTCAGTGTAAAAGAAGAATATGTTGCAAGTAGATAATTATAAAGTACTGTCAAGGTTTGACAGTGTACATGTTTTTGCTTCTAATTTAATATTTCTTTTGTTATTTATCTTCATTTCTTCTTCCTTCCTTGTTCATCTTGCAAATGACATTTGTTGCTTTGTACATTTGTATTATTAAGTAAAGGCTGCAGCAGGATATAACAATAGGAAATACAAACAGTTAGGTGTGTGTGACTCCTGCAAAAACAGTGAGAAATAATTAACATGGACACAGTGTACATACCTTACAATGAACTCCACAATGGTGAACATCAATAACAGGAGGAAAATCCCCAAAAATAGTAAAATAAAAATAAATATACTAAGACACAACGAACTACGTTTCGATTATAATAATCTTCATCGGGAACGGAACAACATAAACAGATCTACAAAAAAACATTAAATTAGAAAATTCAACATTAAAACACAAAAACCTTCGTTGTTAGGGAGGCCGCGCAGACGTTCACAGTAGGTGTCCTACCCAGCGCTAGCATCATTTCCTCACCCCTTGATTCGCTGGAATATGTCTAGTTCTCTCCCATAGCTCCACATGAGTGATTCTTTCATACCATTTTAGTTCTTGTATTCTGCAAAAGCACCAGTGCATTCATTTTGTGGTTTATAGTCATTGTTTTAGTCATTCTCCATGTTTCTCATCATTTGCAGTATTGATTTAACTTTAAATATTCTAAGTTTGGTATGTGTTAATTTCTGTGGATTTACACACACATTTTCTGGTTGTTTGTTATGTAATTTTCTATGGGAAAGGGTAGCCATTCTCACACCAACCTTCCTTAGTGGTCTCTTACAACATGTATGGTAGGCTGCAGTCTTACTCTTCTTTGCTTCCCATAAGGGCTTCACTAACACATAGGCATATATGCTGCATGAGTTAGTTGCATATCCTTGACAGGACATCGCAGTCAAAACCAGCATTTTTAGCTGTTGTGATCACTCGGCAAGTTTATGTTCAGTAGTTTGCCATTGCTTTCTGAACGACCATCACCCATACCATTTTGGAAAAAATCAGCGCAAGACGGACTGCAGCCATACCGCCCGCAACTGTGTTTCTAACGGGTATGTGGGATTACAAACTGCGCCTGTAAGCCCTTCACCACGGAGCTGGTGTATTCTGCATAGGAACTTAAAATATGAGTCCAATGTCATTCCCCATTGTGGCTTGATGTAATTTATAACAGGTTGATCTACAATGTCATTCCCCATTGTGGCTTGATGTAATTTATAACAGGTTGATCTACAATGTCATTCCCCATTGTGGCTTGATGTAATTTATAACAGGTTGATCTACAATGTGCTGTACATGCCAAGGCCTGTTCTCCCAATGGGATGTGAGAAGGCAGAATCACAAATAAGCAATTTAATGTAATCTTGTTGATAAATAGGCAGCTGCAGTGGCTAGTATACTTGTCTGCTAGCTTGGTGGTCATTGTTTAATTCCCACTCACTGCAATTATAAATAACCCATGAAGATGTGTTTTGATTCATGTGTTTAAACAGATAGACTTAACATGTACATTCTGTTGAAGAATATGTGTTTTGATTCATATGTTTAAACAGATAGACTTAACATGTACATTCTGTTGAAGAATATGTGTTCTGATTCATATGTTTAAACAGATAGACTTAACATGTACATTCTGTTGAAGAATATGTGTTCTGATTCATATGTTTAAACAGATTGACTTAACATGTACATTCTGTTGAAGAATATGTGTTCTGATTCATATGTTTAAACAGATAGACTTAACATGTACATTCTGTTGAAGAATATGTGTTCTGATTCATATGTTTAAACAGATTGACTTAACATGTACATTCTGTTGAAGAATATGTGTTTTAATTCATGTGTTTAAACAGATAGACTTAACATGTACATTCTGTTGAAGAATATGTGTTTTAATTCATGTGTTTAAACAGATAGACTTAACACGTACATTCTATTCAAGAATATCTGTTTTGATTCATGTGTGACAGGGGATCTCCCCACCAGTCCTGGTGTTTGTCCAGTCAAAGGAGCGAGCCAAGCACCTGTACACGGAGCTCATGTATGATGCAATCAACATCGATGTCATACATTCAGACCGGCCTCAGGAGCAGAGAGATGAAGTCATAAAGAAATTCCGCACTGGGCAGATATGGGTGCTCATCTGCACTGAATTGATGGGGCGTGGTATAGATTTCAAGGGCGTTAATTTGGTCATCAACTATGATTTTCCTCTGACTGCCATCAGCTACATTCACAGAATAGGTAATTTACTTCATCTATCATTGCCACCTGTTATGTTATGTTGATAGAATAGGTAATTTACTTGATTTATTAGCACTACCGGTTATGTTGATAGAATGGGTAATTTACTTGATCTATTAGTACTACCGGTTATGTTGATAGAATGGGTAATTTACATCTATCAATGCCACCTATTATGTTGACAGGATAGGTAATTTATTTGCTTCTTAAGTGCCGTTAATTACTTTCACATAACAGGTATTTTGTATTGCTCTATGGTATTATATTTATTTTCACAGAAAAGGTAATGTTACGAAAAGATTCTTAGAATATCCTGGAGCAAGGAAAGAGAAATACTGACATTCTACGAGAAGAGAACATAGAAGAAAACTGGCTTATAAATAGCATCTGTCTCAGAAACTGGTACTTTGGCTTTTTTAAACATCACAGAAATTTGACAGAAACAGTAAATGGGAGGCATGGTTTCTGGAAGACAAGGCAGGAATTGATAAGCATGAAGATGGACACAGGACATTAAAATACCTTGGGCATAAAATGCATGAGGCAGGGGAATTGGTAGAGGATGGAGAATCTTGTTGGTGGGTCGTCGTGAGAGCTGTGTTCTGTACAGGACCTGCCATGTGATAATGATGATGGGCTACCAAGGTAGCAGGACCAGATCTTGCACTGGTCAAGAGGTTAGAGTATATCTTTGCACATTGGTGTGTTCACAGGTTGGGTCCCCAGTCTGGCTAACTTCAGCATCAGTGCATCAGGGTTAAAACTTGTAATTTTCCAATGGATTTGCAGCCAATCAGCCATTACAGCTCAAGAAGAAATCCGCTTTAAAATTGTAATACAAGAACTATTGGGGGGGGGGGGGGGTGTATGTTAATCTGATAATTAATTAGACTGAACTGACTTGTTCCACCAGACAAGAAGACATGAGGCAGGAAAACACTTTCACTAAATTCACTAGCTCATGAGCAGACTCGGCAAAATGCCAGCTTGGCCATTCATAGTGCAGTCATTAAAACACTATATATGCTGATAATTCTGTGTTGTATATATAAGGGTGGATCTTTTGTATGTGTTCTTTATTTTATATTGTTGAATAAACTCCACCATACAACAAGCACAAGGGGTTTCTGATTTTGAAAAACCATCTAAACTGCCATTCTGCTCTCAGAAAAACGAACATCGCGCATCTGGTGCATCAAGAACTTGATCTTCTTTTGGTCGTCTAATGGGCACACAAATTCATCTACAAGAAGGTTACACCACAAGATGACTGACTTGAATATTCTCAGCCCTTTCTATCTGTTCCACTGTTTACTTGGGACAGTGAGGAGCATTTTGTGTTATATTCACTGGCAGGAACAGAGTAATATGGAGTGACCCTTTGCTGTGAAGTTGGAACCATGACTAACGACTAATTCTCAGCTCTATGGGGTTTTTCCTGGCTGAAATCTTCAGGCGACCTATCTGTATATCTGTTTCATCATACTAGTGGGCTGAGTGGTCTTGAGGTAAGGTGTTTGCCTCGAGTGCTGGAGGTCCTGGGTTCAAGCCCCGGTGAGGGCCAGAATTTTTTCATGTGGGCTTCTAGTAAAAAAAATTCTGGTCTCTGGGTAGTGAGATTGGATGCCCGTGTGTATTGTTGCACACGTAAAAAATCCCTTGGCAGTTGGAAATCTGAAAAAAAAAAAAAAAAAAAAAGCTTGGCCTAACGGTGCTACCCAAAGTATTTCAGGATCCTCGTCAGTGCTAGGGAGTTCGTGCACTGAGCTGAGAATCTCCGGACTCAGGCTTGAGATGGGAGTAGAATGGAGCACTTATGGGTTACACCCATGTGCCGTGATGTTGATCCGTCGACTAAACTAAACTAAACATATACATTGTTTTATGGCTGGTCTGTTTTTTTCAGCTGTGCTCTTTGACCGTTCTTTCATCACCTGGTTTATTTTACTGATTATTATATTAATACAATTTTAATATGATATATGTGAACTAGCATTGATATGGTTTTGTTGTATCTGATGTATCCTTAGGTCGTACAGGCAGAGCTGGACGTCAAGGGAAAGCTGTCACATTCTTCACTGAGTCTGATAAAATGTATCTCAGAAGGTAATGATGTCATCACAGATATGTATTCAGGAATCTTTTGTTTGTTCTTCATTTACTCCCTGAGCTCAAGCATGGTCCAAACATGTGCTACTATTTCTAGTGCATTGCACTGGTTTTTATTTCCCTGTTACCGGTGTCCCTCGACATCAGGCAAAACCACTCCGACTTCAGAGGTACTTGTTATTTACGTCCCCAAGTCAAATACGAGAAGTCAACATTTTAGTCCAACTAACTGGTGTAAGGGTTGAACTCACTACCTTGGCGTCGTGACACCAGATGTTTAAAAACTTGCGTTATTATCCATTTGGCTATGCGGACCTCCGTTCAGATTACAGAAGCAGCTGGCCAAGAAGGTAAGATGGACTGCCATGTATGGACATTGGCTGCGCAGGTAACTCAGTCAGAGTCAGGACTTATGCTGGTCAAGGACATTGGCTGCACAGGTAACTCAGTCAGAGTCAGGACTTATGCTGGTCAAGGACATTGGCTGCACAGGTAACTCAGTCAGAGTCAGGACTTATGCTGGTCAAGGACATTGGCTGCACAGGTAACTCAGTCAGAGTCAGGACTTATGCTGGTCAAGGACATTGGCTGCACAGGTAACTCAGTCAGAGTCAGGACTTATGCTGGTCAAGGACATTGGCTGCACAGGTAACTCAGTCAGAGTCAGGACTTATGCTGGTCAAGGACATTGGCTGCACAGGTAACTCAGTCAGGAGTCAGGACTTATGCTGGTCAGGGCCTTGAAGCACCTCTCCATTGTGTTGCATAGCTACAGGCGCCTGTATAATGTTCCCCAGATTGCCATCTCTCTCCGCAGATGGAATCTCAATTACTGGTATTGCACATCTCACTGGTTCCTGTGTTTAGAGATGGAAATGGGACTTCGATACTGGGTCAGAAGGAAAGTCTTGGCGCTAGCCTCACCATTAGATGCAAACCCTGTTTCAGAACTCAGGTGACCTGAATGTCAGTGCATCAGATTCAAAAGTGGGAGCACAGTTTTATTGAAGCCTTCCTGTCAACCAGCCATTATCTGGAAAGATTTTGACCGCTGCAGGATATGGAAATACAAAATGAAACCAAAACAGGTCTGTTGAGATTGTGTGAAAAAGACAAATACAAAATTGTTTAGAGTCTTTGGGATCTCAACATACCTCTTTTGTTTCCTTGGGATCTCAACAGACCTCTTTTGTTTCAGTTTGTATTGTCATACCTAGAGCCCTATGTTTAATCTTCAGTAGGTTAAATATTTTCAACCTGGCAGAGGTGTCGTAAACAATCTAACCTATACACTTTGTATTGTTAGCAACGATACATTGGATTTATTCCTTGGTATAACATTTCCAGTTATCAGCAAGACCATATGTAATGTGCTTTATAGTTTACATTCTGCCTTTTCATGTCCTTTTTGGAACATGCCTGAAGCTCTGTGAGAGCCGCAGTCACGCAGTGACTAGACACTTGCTTGAAAATACCTGGTCATCTTCGATTTGATCCACATTATGGCAGATTTTGGTTTGTAAAACTTGTGCTGGTCTCCCAGGTCGACCCCGCCTAAAACTGGTACCAGGAAATGTCATGGGAAGCAAAGGTGACCAGCTTGATGCTGACCACACTGAGTGCTGATTGGTCGATACAGATGTGGGTCTTGCTCTATACGTCAAGTGTGCCTTAGGACATGTACAAGGGTCCTTTACTTTATCTTTAGTTACAATAGTTCTGGCACAGCCGAGGAACAGGCAGGCTGTAATGATAGTTCTTTTCACCCTTTTCTGGAGGGCTTTGCTCTGCAAGCATAACTTGTCTTAATTTCTTTCTATTCCTCCAGTGGAGTCGCTCAAACCCATGACATTCAGTTCTTTCATATCTTGTAGCTTATTGCCTCTCCTTACTTATACAGAGGGTGTCCAGAAAGGATGTCAGAACTTTGCAAGGGTGTACTTTTGGTAGTTACAAACTTTAAAAAAAAACATGTATATGAGGTGGACAAAAGTGCACTTAGAAAATATAGCAGAAAATATGCTGAATTGGAAACCACAGAGATTGAGATTTAAGAAGTAGGAGTTTTTTTTAGGAAAATTTATTATTTTTGACATAGTGGAAGAAAACTGTCAAAAATAGTGGCTCATGGACAACACATTTGTGTGGTCTTCATGATGGAGTCTGTGAAATACTTTTAGTAATATACTTGTTTAAAGATTTCACCACAGATTTTAAACAGCAGTCTTAAGTAAATGAATTGTTTGTGTATTTTCAGCATTGCCAACATGATTCGCCAGGCTGGATGTCCAGTACCTGAATACATGACAGCAATTAAGAAACCTGGCAGGTAAGACCACAACCATGTCCTTACTTGAAACTAATTTTTCAGTGAATATTGTCAGAATGATTGAATTGTGTTTAAAAGTCATTATCGTATTTTTAAAATTTATTTTCTGTTTTGTATCCCTTTTGTTTTGATATTTTGGTCTAAGCCTGAATTCTCAGTATACCTTATGCCTGCTCATAAATAAGGTGGGAAATTATGTTGTGTACTAATAGAAGGCCGGTCTCTCTGGTCTAGAGGATACACTACTTTCTCCGTAATCTCGTATACTCTCATAGGTGACGCGACGTTGCACAAGAATTGGTAGTGGTTCTCTCCATGTCGGTAACTTACGAGGTATAGAGCTGGTCACTCAGAAAGCAATGGCAAACTACTGAGTGTAATCTTGCCAAGACATCAACAATCGTCTGAAAGATGCTGATGTTGACACCGATGTCCTGTAAAGGATATGCAAAAAAAAAACTAATAGAAGATTGGTACTGTGGTGAAGGAATTATGAACAGAGTTTGTAATCCCGCATACTGCATTTGAAACACAGCTGCAGGCGATTTGGAAGCAGACTGCCTTGCACTGATTTTGATACAATGGTATGGGTGTCAGTTGTTCAGAAAGCAATGGCAAACTACCGAATATAAGCTTGCCAAGAAATCACAAACAGCCAAAATAATGACTGATGTCCTGTAAAGGATGTGCAGCTGGGTAAGTAAGTAATAGACGGTTTAAAATATAGATTAGTCAGTTTTTCTGTTAATGGAGTTTTCTGCAGTGAAATATGCTTGTTCCCAGCAGCAAAGGTTACACCAACTTTGATGTTGATTGTCCGAGTGAACAGTGGATGAGTGCAACAAAAATGTATCCAAAATAAACCCAGCAGATTCAACTTGTTGAGAAGTGTTGAAAAATTATGAAACTTTTTTTTTAAACATTTGCTAACTTTGATCACATGGTACTACTTCTAGTACACTGGACTGATTTTTGCATGTAGATTAGGTTTCCCTATTACCACACCGTCCGGTGAACCCACTCTGACTTCAGAATTACTTGTAAATTGTGTCCCCAAGTCAATGATGAGAAGTCAACATTTTAGTCCATCTGACCGGTCTAGGGGTTGAACCTGCTATCTCGGCATCAGCTCACCGGATGTTTAAGAAAGAGTGCTTGTATCCATTTAGACATGCTGAGCTCTAAATGGAGAGAATGACGATCCGGATTATTCTTTAGAATAGATCACAGGTGACTGAGATGAAACAGATGAAGGTATGATGAGGTGAAATTGAGTTATTACTTCTAGGAAACCAGCACAGGGTATCTTAAGGACTGTGACAACAGAGTTTAAGAGATTAATTATCTGGTATTAGTCAAGCAGGCTAGAATTCACTTATTGTTCTACTTAGCTTATCTCTCGGTTTTCATACAAATGCACATATTGTTCTACTTAACTTATCTTTCAGTTATCATGCAGATGCACATATTATTCTACTTAGTTTATCTCTTGGTTATCAAAAGAATTAGCATATTGCTCTACTTTGCTTATGTTTTGATTATCAGAAGAATTAGCATATTGCCATACTTTGCTGAAGAATCCACATATGATCATACTTAGCTTATGTCTTGGTTATCAGAGCAACTCATATATTGTCATACTGTGCTCATGTCTTGGTTCATCTCATCTCATCTCATCTCATCTCATTTTGTTCCTCTTGTACTTTGCGGTGTCGAGGTGAAGTATAATCAGTGGGAGAGTGCCCATATATGGACTTCATGTATCGAGATTTCCATGGAATGGACTCTGCTATTCCCTCTGTCCATCATTTTATATGGTTGGCCTCTTTTTCTGAATCGCTGGTCTATCTCGTAGTCCTTTAACATTGCCGGGTCTATATATATTTGTGTCAGTCTGATTATACTTCTTAGTTTTTCTACAAGCAGTCTTGGTTATCAGAAGTATTTAGGTGTTTGCATGGACAAAGGTATAGATTATTTATGTTATTAAAGGCAGTTCTATTTGTAATGTTTGTTACTTCTTATTTTTGTCTAGGTTTAAAATTATAGAAATAATATCAAACAGATACTGTTGTAAACATGTATTTTTCAGACGTGAAAGAAGCAAACTGGCAAATCATGTTCCTGAGAGAAAGCAGATTTTGACAATGGACCCACGTGATTATGAGAGGATGAAAAGAAAAAGGTGGGTTTTTTGTGTGACTTTGGAGGTTCTCAGGATTTTTATCACATGCCCCTCCACCAGCACTGCATTTCTGAGCCGCTATGTCCTTGAACTCTCTATGCCTCTTGAAGCTGGCTATGTGGCAAAGGGATTACATACACAGTTTGGAATACCGTATATTGCGTTTGAAACACAGTTGTGGGCAATTTGGCAGCAGATCGCCTTGCGTTGGTTTTTATAAAATGGTATGCGTGCTGGTCTTTCAGAAAATTCCATGGCAAACTACTGAATGTAAACTTGCAAAGAGATCACAAACCACCAAAAATGCTGGGGTTGACTGCAATGTCCTGTAAAGGGTATGTGACTACATTTTGTATGTCCTTGAACACACGCATCCTACCCTCTTCTGCCTGAACCTTATTTACATCTGTGGCACCCTCTCATGACCACTGTTAGTTAATTGAATGGTACTTAAATCTGCACTCTTCGATCTGCACTGTTAGTTAACCAAACTTGTTCTCATATAAAGTAGTTTATTATTATTTAAAATTATTATTTTCGGACATAACATAACTGGAGCCATGGCCATTGTGGTCCTGGGTCCTTATCCTCATGGTTCTCTGGTCTGATTCTTATGTAAAGATCCCAGCATTTGCAATACCCCAGCACTCATCCACTAGTGTTTCCTTCAGGTGCCATTGTAAAGGGAAACAACTCCCTCCATCGTATGTCAAGAAAGATGGCTACCAATAAGACTTAAATGAATTGTATAGGAACAGGTATCAATTCTTCATCCTGTGCAGTACATTCCAGAACATGTACCATCTGGACATCCCCAGTTTGTCTTAGTAAGAGTGTCCTCTCTTTAGCCTGTTGCCCTTTACCCTAGAACAGTCATCTGAAGGCATTGTCTACTCTTATTATGAAATCGGCATGTTCTCAACATAAATCATCCCTGTTTGTCATTAAAGGGAGGGCCATCATACATCTCATTGCCTTACAACCCCTTGCCACAACACGATCTGTGAACCTGAAGTTTTTAGTGAAACAGTGAATGCAAAACACAATTAAGAAATGTTTTGCAAACATAGGACACACTGTATTGAAAAGTGTAACATGCCTATAATAATGATATTTCATTTAAAGTGTCCCAGAGACATTCTTATATCAATACTTTATTTTATTATCCTTATCTTTGTTTCTGGCTGAAAATGTATATGAACTCTTTTACTACAGTAAGTAAATGACAGTACCTGGCTTCATGCAGTTGGATAAAGAATTGTTAAATGGCTGTAATTTATCAAAAATGTTCACATATCAGAAGAAAAATATTGAAAAATGACAGACTGGAACTGAAATAGTAGACTCAACTCAGTTGAAAAGTAAATTAGTTAATTCTGCTGCGGCATGTTTTTTTTAATATGGTAATTAATGGGATTTATGTTTATACTTTTTTACAGAAAATTCAGCAGGCAGACAAAGCAGAAAAATGTTAAGAAAGCTAAAAAGGAGCAATGAAATAAGCAAACATAATGTGTTTGTGATGAAAGTGAAACATACTTTCTGTGATTGTCAGAACATTTGTACATTTCATGAAGATGAATTAATATCATTTATAACCATATTAAACATGTTCACACCAAAGATATCTGTTTTTTTTTTCCCTCCATGTTTTTATTTGACCCTGCATGCACTTTATTTGTTCTACCTGTGTTGTTGTCATCATCATCATGTGCCATCCCGACTGTTTTAGGTGTTCACCACAGATCTCAATCATTGGTAATCAGGACCAATCCTTCAATATATCCCCCCATGCCACGACCCAGAATCTTTTTACCTGGTCAGCCCCTGCCTTTTTTAATTGCCGGTATTCCATCGTTCACAGTGTTTTTCGGTGCCGCTATTTTATTGCCGATATTTCAGTGTTCTTCGGTGCTGCTTTTTTTATTGCCAATATTTCTCATTGTTCAGTGTTTTTTAGTACCGCCTTTTTATTGCCTATATTTCCCATTGTTCACAGTGTTTTACGGTGCAGATTTTTTATGGCCAATATTTCCCATTGTTTGCTGTGTTTTTCAGTGCCACTTTTCTCATTACATGACCAAAGAACACTGTTCCTTTCTTATAGTGGTACCTAGTGTTCTATAATCATTAGTGTTTTTCCAGGGACTTGTTAGTCAATCTGGCAGTCCAAGGTTATTCGTAATGTACGTCTGAGCAATGATACCCCCTTTCTCCCAGATTCTTCCTGATTTGTTCATTCATATCCATCATTCACTGCCATACAGCAGAACAGGTTCTATATAACACTTCAGTCCTATTTTTCTGACTACACTTGTGTCAGTATTGATGTCTTTCGTGGCCAATGATAACATGTAATATTACCTTACAGTTGAAGACCAGTTTTATTCCATTCTGTAAGTACTACAGTGTCATAATCATTTTATTTGGGTTAGGTCTCTGTTGTATATAGAACCTGTATATTTTGTATACATGTGAAACGTAGATAATACACAAACTGAGAGACATCTAATGGAAGTGGAAATGTGGTTTCGGAGGACAGTGCAAAGAATAACATGGAGAGATTTGAGCTGAGTCAAGAACCGACATCACAGCACTCAGGACCTTCCCATATGTGCTCTGTCCTCATCTGCTACAGCCAGCAAAGAGTCCCCATGGGCAGATAGAAACTGAATGAGACAGTCCTTCAGTAAACAAATGAAAACCGTTATATAATGAGAGAAATGTGACATGACAGCCGTGGTGTTCTTTAACTTTAAATTTTAGTGACAACTGGCAAACTTGGTCAGGAAAGTGCAAAAAGTGACAAGGGAGAAATACCTCATGACTTGACCACGTGTCATAATTAGGATAAGATCGTGTAGACCTGATCTGAGACTTCACTGATCATGTGGGATGGTGAACCATGACTGGCCAAGCATACCGGTATAGCACATGATGATGATGAATCTATCTGTGTTTGTAATAATGCTCAATGTGATATTAGGAAATGAAATACTCCTCCAGCTTACAGAACTCAAGAGTTTGATTTGTACGTTAGAGGGGTGTTTCATTTCTAGGCCGATTCTGACGACAGAAGAACAGCAGCTAAGAAACTTTGTATGTTTTTGTATCAGTTTCTGCTGTCTGTTTATTGTTGCTTTCTAGCTGCAGCCTCCATACTGTCACTTGTGATTGTGTTCTGGTAAATCTGACCAGTTCTCCTTTTCATTGATTTACTCACTATGACTTTGCACTTTGCACAGAAAGTAAAGGTGACTTCTGTCAGGCTAATACCAAAGATGAACTAATGTAATGTGAGACTAGGAATCTTGAACAAAAAACGACAAACAAATAAAATCAGAATATTCAGTCCAAAAGACTACATTTTCAGATTTCTGTTGCCATCAAAGAATTTTAAAAAAAAATTTTATTCTTATTTTTTCCTTACTGTTACAGTAACACAACGATTGCCCATAAGAGGCTAATGAAATTATAAAAGACACAGATTTCTTTGGTCAAGTGATGAGAAGAGAGGCATTGAAGAACATAGTGATAACTGGAAAGATCAAGCGGAAGAGATGCAGATCTAGAGAAAGTCTGCTGGATGGACTGGGATGGTGGCATAGAGGAATATCAGCAGCAGAGATGATCCAGAATACCAGTCTCCGAGATCTAGGAGAGACAAGGCCTATGCCAGCTGGCAGGGCACATGATGATGGAGATTTTGTTTTCTTTCATCATTGAAGAAGAATCTGGTTGAAACCTTCAATTATAATAGCATGTGTCATTGTCAAGCTTTCTAGTCACTTGTTCACTCATTTGACTTCATACATTGTGTCTAATTGGCAATGAAGAGATTGGCAAAAGGAGGTGGAAGACTATGTTATCCGGATGTCGGAGATGACCTGTGATTCAGAAAAAAGCTGCTGCAGAACAAGGTTCAGAGACGAGCCACTACGTCATTAACTGCTTAGATGTGAGCAAGTAGTCCAGACCATTCTCTCTGCTAACATTTCTGCCATCAGACGATTCTCTCTGCTAACATTTCTGCCATCAGACGATTCTCTCTGCTAACATTTCTGCCATCAGACGATTCTCTCTGCTAACATTTCTGCCATCAGACGATTCTCTCTGCTAACATTTCTGCCATCAGACGATTCTCTCTGCTAACATTTCTGCCATCAGACGATTCTCTCTGCTAACATTTCTGCCATCAGACGATTCTCTCTGCTAACATTTCTGCCATCAGACGATTCTCTCTGCTAACATTTCTGCCATCAGACGATTCTCTCTGCTAACATTTCTGCCATCAGACGATTCTCTCTGCTAACATTTCTGCCATCAGACGATTCTCTCTGCTAACATTTCTGCCATCAGACGATTCTCTCTGCCAACATTTCTGCCATCAGACGATTCTCTCTGCTAACATTTCTGCCATCAGACGATTCTCTCTGCTAACATTTCTGCCATCAGACGATTCTCTCTGCTAACATTTCTGCCATCAGACGATTCTCTCTGCCAACATTTCTGCCATCAGACGATTCTCTCTGCCAACATTTCTGCCATCAGACGATTCTCTCTGCCAACATTTCTGCCATCAGACGATTCTCTCTGCCAACATTTCTGCCATCAGACGATTCTCTCTGCCAACATTTCTGCCATCAGACGATTCTCTCTGCCAACATTTCTGCCATCAGACGATTCTCTCTGCCAACATTTCTGCCATCAGACGATTCTCTCTGCCATCAGACGATTCTCTCTGCCAACATTTCTGCCATCAGACGATTCTCTCTGCCAACATTTCTGCCATCAGACGATTCTCTCTGCCAACATTTCTGCCATCAGACGATTCTCTCTGCCAACATTTCTGCCATTTATGAGAATATCCAAAAGAACCAAAAGGCAAAACTGTTGCAGAGAACATCTAGAAGAAACCCAAAACTGGTACTATGTTATTGCAAAGAACACCTAGAAAGAATTAGTTCATAAGAATTCTTTACAGAGAACAACCATAAATAACCAATAGATTAAACCCTATTGCATACAGCATTATACATAATACGTAAGTAAAATGCCGGTCTCCCTGGCCAAGTGATTAACAACGTTGTTCGTAATTCGTATATTCTCCTGTGAAAAACAATTACGCGACATTAAGCAGTCGATCGCACAGCGCAGGTAACTTACGGGGGTATGTGAGCAGGTCGTTCAGAAAGCAATGGCAAACTACTGAGCATAAATCTTGCCTAGTACATCAACAGCAGCTGAAAAATGCTGGTGTTGACTGAAACGTCATGTAAGGGATATGCAACATTTATTGCTCAGAACGTACATAAATAACCAATAGGTGAAACTCTATTGCAGACAGCAATATAAATAACCCGTAGGTAAAGTTTATTACAGAAAGCGTACATTAAAGGGGATTGTTTGAAGATAGCTTTCAGACTTTTAACGCGCTTTACAGTAGCTGTCATTTCAACCTGACACATATCTTACATGAGGCAACCAATGCAGTGAACCATCCATCCATCCATCACAGTGGCGTGCAAAGGGGGGTATCCAGCATGGAGGGGGGCATCCGATTAGGGAGAGGGGACAGTGCAGTGGGAGGGGAGGAGGAATGAATTAGGGAAAGAACAATTTAGGGGCATCCAGTCAAGGGGTTGTCCCCGGACATCAAAGAACCTCTGCATGCCATTGATCCATCATGTGCCATGCCGATAAGCATGGGCGGTCACCAAAGTCGTCGATGGGGTTAGGTGTACCCACATGATGGATATGAGTGATGGAGATGGCTGCTTGCTTTAGCCTGACCATCAGGATGACATCAGTACCCCCAGGTTTGGGTGCATAGCTATTTAACACCATTTCCTCAAACAGGCAAATATCATTCAAAGCTAAATGGAGTTAGGATTATTACCGTACATAATATTTTTGTCAAGATGCTGGAGAAGATCGTTGCTGTTAAGCTTCAGGAAAATTTAGAAAGGGAAAAGCTACCCCTCCCCCCCCCCTTTCCCCGTAAGGTTTGGGAGGTTACCGGCCAGAAAAAGATACTTGGTCAAATGCAGCCACTTTTGCCTACGATGTTTATGAAGGGTTCCAAAACAGACAGGAGACGACGATGGCAGCACTCGATTTCGAGGACGCGTACAGCAGTCAGATATGATATTTTGATGTACGCTCTTATGAAGAAGAGAGTATTCCTTGGTTGGTGAATTGAATTGCAGCTGTTCTGTATTCTCATAGCGTGGATCTCCGGCTGGGTACATGGACCTCTGAGCCATGAATCATAGCCCCCGGACTACCACAGTAGTCAGCAGTTTCCCCTGTGCTTTTCAATGTGTATACGAGCAAGATTGAAATCCTCGAAGCTCCAGGGGCTGGAAGGATACTAACATTTGCAGATGATGTTCATGCATACAGGCAGCTGAGTGACAGAAATCAAACAGCTCAGGGGATGCAGGCGACACTGGACAAAGTAATGACGTCGTTTACGGAGATGAATGCCGTCATTAACCCAGAAAAAGCGTCTGTCTTGTGGTGCTCTCTGGAGAATAGGATTGTCAAAGCTGACCTCCCAAGCCTCACAATAAATGGTAGATCTGTGAATAGAGACATGATGTGGGTATGAAATGTGATGAGGAAAGTAAACTGGCCACCACATCTGCTTGTGGACCGAGATGATCTCCGTGGTGTAGTGGTTAAACCGCTGTCCTCGCGCTCCGAAGGAAATGGGCTTGGTATGGGACACAGTGATTCGGTTCATGGGTGTCATTTTCTGGGAGACTCCTGTGGGGCCGTAGTGCATGTGTTCTGTGCGACGCTTTTGACAGTTCCCACTGTGGAAAGGGATCAGCCATCTGGGATAAAACCAGTTGCAATAAAATCACCCCTCTTACCTTCCAACCATATTCAATATGTCGTGGACTAGAAATTGTGAAGGCCTAACACTTCACACTCCGTCGGTACTATATGCTGTGGGACCATCTCCACTGTATACAGACATACAGGCAGGCAGGCAGGCAGACAGACATATAGATAGGAAGGTAGGTAGGTAGTTAAATATGTAGGTCAATAGATAGATAGATAGGTGGGTAGGTAGATTGATAGGTTGGTAGATAGGTGGGTAGGTAGATTGATAGATAGGTGGGTAGGTAGATTGATTGATAGATAGGTAGATAGATAAATGGGTAGGTAGGTAGATAGATAGGTGGGTAGATAGATAGATAGAACAAACTTTATTTTCAAAGGGTTAAGAATTGGGCACGCAGGCCCGTCTAACATTCTGCCCTTCTATCACTCTCTTTCATAGATTATATCATTCACACATCATTCAAGGCTAACAAAGAACAGCAACAATAATATAACAGATATGCATTATAAAGGCATGGGCAAAATGCAAACATCAAAACTACACGACACAGTAATATTAGATAATGGTCTGACACGTTATTAGTATTAGCCATGTGGAATATACTGGCCTACAAAAAGGGGACTGGCTGTTATACTAGGGTTTTGTTATTATTATTATTATCTCTATTATTAAGGGGGAAGTTAATCCGTATTGAGATAGTGTTCGAATAATATGCGATTATATGAATAGGGATTGGTGATGTCTTTGATTTCTTGTGGAAGATTGTTCCACAGCTGAGCTGCAGAGTACGTTAAGCTTGTTTTGTATAAGTCAATCCTAGGCTTCGGAATGTATAGTATATTTAAACGTTTACTGTGTCTAGCATTATATTTAAACAAAGGCCAAAGGTAATTTGGGGCATTCCGATGCAGGATTTTGAGAATTAGTTTAGCTTTATTGAAAAGCAGGCGTTTGCGGAATGGTAGTAACTGAAGGTGTTTATACAGGCTAGGATTGTCAGATAAATGTTTGCTATAAATTAGACATTTATCTGACAATCCTAGCCTGTATACACGCCTTCAGTTACTACCATTCCGCAAACGCCTGCTTTTAGGTGGGTATATATTGATAGGTGGGTAGGTAGGTAGGTAGGTAGATAGATAGGTGGGTGGGTAGGTAGGTTGATAGATAGATAGATAGATAGGTAGGTGGGTAGGTAGATTGATAGGTGTGTGGGCAGATAGATAGATAGGTGGGTAGGTAGATTGATAGGTGGGTAGGTAGGTAGATAGACATATAGATGGGTGGATGGATGGGTTAATGTATGGATGGGTTAATGGATGGATGGATGGTTGGATAGGAATGTAGGTAGGTACATACGTAGACAGGTAGGTCATTGGCACCTTTCCGACGATAGTTTGGTACATTGTGCTTCAAAAAGGCTTAATAACTGTCATATAGCAATAACTACGATCCATGGCGGTGGCGAGTGTGGCTGGTAAGGCCAATTCTTGCTGCAAATGTTTTCCCACAGTAGGTGCATGTGAAAACATGGTCATTTCCACCATTTTGCACCATCTTACGTCTCTCACACTGTGTGAGTGCTTTATCTGCAATCATTTTCTCTTTTGTCTTTATTCCATTTCTGATAGTTGCCCTCCATGCAACACGTTCAGCGGCGACGTGCTCCCATTGTGCATTATCAATGCCTGTATCAATCATGTCCCGCTTACACACATCTTTGTATCGTAGTAGAGGCCGACCCTGAGATCTCCTTCCCGTCTGTAATTCACCAAAAAAAGATGTCCTTTGGTATTCTACCATCATCCATCCTCCTAACGTGTCCTATCCATCTAAGTCTACGAAGACTGAGCATGGAATACACCGTCACACAACCTGATCTTTCCAATACTTCAGTATTTTTGATTTTGTCTTGCCACTTAATACCAAGTATTCTTCGCAGACACCGCATATGAAAGCTGTTTAAACGTTTCTCTTGGCGTGAGTAAGTTGTCCATGTTTCACTGCCATAAAGAAGAGTACTAAGGACACAGGCTTGGTAGACGAGGACTTTTGTTTTGGCAGTAAGCTTCCTGTTCTCCCAGACTCTTTTTGCTAACATGTTCATTGTTGTTGCTGCCTTGCCAATCCTGATGTTGATTTCCTGATCGAGGGATAATTTGCTACTTACCTCTGATCCTAGATATGTAAAATGGTCTACTATCTCCAGTTCGGTGTCGTCAATAAAGATTGATGGTACACCATGTGCACCTTGTGACATAAGCTGTGTCTTATTTTTGCTAATTGTTAAACCAAATTCAGAACAAGCATTGGAGAATGCAGATAGTAGATGTTGTAATTCTTCCCCAGAGTGGGTCGTAATTGCAGCATCATTCGCAAAAAGCAACTCTCTGATTAGTACCCTGCTAATTTTGGTCTTGGCCTTCAATCTCTGAGCATTATAGAGGCCACCACCTGAGCGTGAGTGAATGTATATACCGTCATCCTGATCACGAAAGGCATATTTCAGTAGAAGTGAAAAGTATATCCCAAAGAGGGTGGGGGCTAGTACACAACCTTGCTTAACTCCACTCTTGATTTCAAACTCTTCTGAAGTTGAGCCATCAAACTTGATTATACCCTTCATGCCTGTGTGGAACGATTCCACAATGGACAGAAGAGTTGGTGGACAGCCAATCTTCTTTAGTGCTTTGAACAGACCCTCACGACTGACCAAATCGAATGCCTTTGTGAGGTCGATGAAGGCAATAAACAGTGGCTGATTTTGTTCCCGGCATTTTTCTTGCATCTGTCGCAATGAGAATATCATATCAATGGTAGACCGGTTCTGACGGAAGCCGCACTGTGATTCGGGGTAGACTTGATCTCCCAGGACTTGAAGTCTGCGCAGGACAATTCTGGCAAATACTTTCCCAACAATACACAGAAGTGAGATACCCCTATAGTTGTTGCAGTCGCTCCGATCTCCCTTGTTCTTGTACAGCGTTATGATGTTTGAATCTTTGAAATCCTGTGGGACTTGTCCTTCTCGCCAGCATAGCTCTATTAGCTGGTGAATCTGTAGAGCGAGGGTGTCTTACCCACTCCTGATCACCTCTATTGGAATCCCATCCTTACCTGGAGCCTTGCCAGATGCAAGCTCATTTATAGTACACTTAACTTCTGTTATAGTGGGAAGTGTGTCCAGGTGGTCAAGAGTTGGCAGGGCCTCTATGGCGTTGAGGGCATCATCCGCCAGCTTTGTCTCACTTGAGTAAAGCTCTAAATAGTGCTCGACCCATCTATCCATCTGCTGTTTCTTATCAGTGATGATTTCTCCAGTCAAGGTTTTCAGCGGTGCACTTCTTTTGAGACAGGTAGGTAAGTAGTTAAATATTCAGACAACTAGATCAGTATGCATGTAGGTATGAACACCATAGGACAGACAAGCAAATAAGCCGATTGGTAGGTATTACCAGTGAGTTGAAATTAACACCTTAAAAGTGTGATAGACATGACAATAACCATGCCATTGTCTTGTAACCTGTCAATATTGTTTTTAAGGATATCAGGGCGAACACTGACATAACGACAGTTTAAAGATGGTCGACCATCTTGTGACATTCACCAAAGGGGAACAGCATTTTGTTATCCGTGTTTTGGTTAGCTTTGGGGTGAAACCTATAGAAATTCATCGGAGAACCAATCTGGGCCATTATACATGGATACGCGTTAGATAGCTGGTGGATTGGTTTGCTGGTTGTGTGGTTGGTTGGCTCGTTCGTTCGTTCATTAGTTAGCTAGCTAGTTAGTTAGTTAGTTAGTTAGATAGTTAGTTAGTTAGTTAGTTAGTTAGTCAGTTAGTTAGGTAGGTAGTTAGTTAGTTAGGTAGGTAGGTAGGTAGTTAGTTAGCTAGCTATCTAGCTAGCTAGCTAGCTAGTTAGTTAGTTAGTCCCCATATCATCCCCATGGCACACGGAACTATCAATCACAAAGAGAACTGGTTACTCGCATCAGAAGAAGACATTCCACATTTTTGGGGCATGCGGTGAGAAGGGGAAAGCTGGAGTATGTCGTCACAACAAGAAGGCTGGAGGGGAAGAGAGGCAGGGGGAGACAGAGAGAAAATGCCGAACAGTTTGAGATCGTGGCAATGAGGAAAGTCGGTATCAGAAATGATTGGAAGCATGAGAGACAGAAGAATGTGGACAGACATGATCACCAACGCCACACAGCAGGGACCATAAGAAAAACAAACTTGTTCATTGGAAATCGTGTATGTACAACCTGTTGCCATCTGGTGTAGTTTGGGGCACACTTAAAGTGTTTAAAAAGTCGGTGTCTCTGGCATCGCATTATGACTTTCAGCTTTTGTATTGCCTAATGTGTCCACTAACTTCTACGCAGTTAGAGAAAAAAAAGTAAGAAGTTAGAGAAATAAAGCAATACCATGGCTCGAGACACAGACATTCACTAGGGCTTGTTTCCTTAGCGACCCAATGAACATGATCAAGAGGATAGAGGAGGGGTCGACCCGAAGAGAATGGTTGCTGCCTCTGGAGCGGTCTCGGCTGACAAAGATTAGTTTCATCTTCGTGCCAGGGCATGCGGGAGTACAAGGAAATGAGCGGGCTGACAAGCTCGCAGGTGAGGCTACTGTGGAGGGCGGACGCGCCATGGACCAGGATGACATTCTGAATGCTCTACGAGAAGTAAGACTTTTGCGAGAACCAAGTGATGACTGTGAATCTACAACAATGGCCAGACTGTGAGAACAGCAAATTAAAAGAAGGGCGGCCAAACAATAACACTACTCAGGAAGCCAAAGAAGATTGATAAACCAACACAGAACTGGCGTCGTTAGCCGCTACACGCTGCGGGATTTGCTGAGGAGGGGATCCGAGCACTTATGGACTGAATGGTTCGATGTGCAATGAGGATGATCTGTCGACTAACTAACTAACTAGAGAAAAAAAAAAATACATAATTCTGTTCTGTGAAAAGTTTGTGACATTCCTTCTTTCTGGAACATCCGCAATCATACAATATATTAAGTACATTATAGGGTGTGGCGGGCACTTACGGCCATACCACTTCCCCTTCAAGATAAATTTTCAAGTTACAGACGGTATTCAATAAATGTAAACATTATTATTTCAACTACAGAGAACTTGATGTAAGCTCGTTAATATTTGTACAATACATTATAGGCAGACGTGCAGCATTCTATAAGTTTTACTTATATCAAAGAGTTTTATCTAGATTCTGATTGCACAGTTTAAGAAATTAAAGTATTTCTAACTATAAAATGATGCTTTGAAAATGAAATATTTAGGCTCTATAGAAGCAAACATCTGTAAAAGAAAGTGTTGCCTCCCTTGGACTAAATCACATCGTTGTTAGTGCGCTTGCCTACCAAGATAGCGGTCTGGTTTCAGTATCGATCAGGACAATTCTGGGGCCGATCCAGCCTAATTAAAATAAATACTAACATTATTTAGAATTATCTGGAAATTATGTGGGAGGTGAGTTGAGTTGATCTCTAAAGGACAGGCTTCTATTAAAAGTGATTCTCAGGTACTGCAGTCTGCTTTCTCTAATCATATTTCTACCATTTATCGAGAGGCTTGGGAGAGCTTTAACAGTGTTCAGTGAGCACCACAAGACCTTTATGGGTCTGAGCTGAAACTTAATAAATCTATATGCCGTGGTTGATTCTTTTGTTACAAAGAAACGGCGGGACTAGCTTATGGAGCTGGAGGACATCCCAGGCAGTAGGCTGCTCAATGTACGATGTTAGTTAGTCGACAGATCATCCTCATTGCACATCGAACCATTCAGTCCATAAGTGCTCGGATCCCCTCCTCAGCAAATCCAGCAGCGTGTAGCGGCTAACGACACCAGTTCTGTGTTGGTTTATCAGTCTTCTTTTTCTTCCTGCGTAGTGTTCTTGTTTGGCCACCCCTCTTTTAATTTGCAGTTCTCGCAGTCTGGCCATGGTTGTATATTCACATTCATCACTTGGTTCTCGCAAAAGTCTTACTTCTCGTAGAGAATTCAGAATGTCAGCCTGGTCCATGGCGCGTCCGACCTCCACAGTAGCCTTACCTGCGAGCTTGTCAGCCCGCTCATTCCCTTGTACTCCCGCATGCCCTGGCACGAAGATGAAACTAATATTTGCCAGCCGAGACCGCTCCAGAGACAGCAACCATTCTCTTCGGATCCACCCCATCTCTATCCTCTTGAGCATGCACATTGAGTCGCTAAGGAAACATGCCCTAGTGATTGTCTGTGTCTCGAGCCATGTTATTGCTTTACTTACTGCCATGACTTCCATAGTCAGGCTACTTGTGGTCTCAGCAAAAGCACCAGTCCTCCTTCACAATTCTCCCTCCGACCTGAGCCGTAAAGGCGCATGAGCTTCACACATGCCGGACGAACGACCCATCTGTGTAAATGACAGCATCATCGTCTAGCGAATTCTCGGAAATTAACGCTTGTACTTCCGGCTCCACAGCAGCCGGGTTTTCTTGTCTGCATTTTCTGTCTAGTTGGATGCAAACTTAAAAGGATGTGCAGAAATCTGTTGGCACTTGTACCCACTCCTCGCCAGGTTCTAAGTCTTCAAGTGAACACACATGTTGAAGAATGTCTTCTGCTTGACTCATCCACGACCGTCCTCTTTATAACCTGCTGCCCGTCACCTTCATAATTTCACTATGCAGTGGATGTTGTGTGTTTGCGTTAACTCTGAGGTAGGCGCATGCTCTGCAAACTTGTATTCTGTCTTCAATGGTTGGAAAATCAAGAAGGTAGCGCATCGCCCTGCATATACGATGTGGCGACTTGAATGTACGAAACAGAGACTGGGACAATACCGGGGAAAACCGACAGGGAAATGCCCTTGCAGAAGCCATGGTGGATTCAGAATTAGTCTGCATAAACGATTGGAGGCCAACTAGAATGGGGATGAGACCTGGTGATGTGGAGACGACTATTGACCTGACATTTGTTACCCAGTCGGCAGTATTGAATGTTAATTGGACTATCCTGTGTGATCATGGGAGTGACCATCTACCCTGTTCACTATTGATTTCTAAGCCCAACAAGACCAACGCTGTTAGAGCACCTCAGCCCTTTAAATATGAGAGGGAATACACTCTTATGGGTCGTCTCAGATAGAGGGTATGCAGTGTCACTAGCAAACCTACTTATGTGCAGCCTCCTTGGTGGACATCTGAGGTAGAACGTGCATGGAAATCCAAGAGAGCAGCAGTTAAACAGTTACAAAAAGTGCGGCGGACACCCCGAAGCTCACAAGAGGAAATGGAGAAAGCTTAGCAAGAAAAGAAAGCCAAGGTGGAGGAATTCAAGCGCTGTGCAACAGAGCCCATAAGAACGAAAAAGGAACACTTTATGAATGAGATTAGAGGAAATAAAACACGGAAATTTCTGCAAATTGCATAAACAGATGAAAAGGAAAGATCGTCCTGCCACAGTGGGTACAATATACAGAGATAGCGGTTCACGTTTGACAATGGACAAAGAGAAAGGGGAAGCTTTCCTGCAGAGATTTAGCACTGAAAATCAGAACGATGGAGACATCATAGGCTAAGTTAGAAATCTAGCTGGTACCATTAAAGATACCTACCGTGAGGATATCATTCAGCTAGACCAGGGGTCACCAAACTTTTTTCTCGGCGGGCCGGATAACTGAACAAAATTAGGATCGTGGGCCGTATACTCATTCTGTACAATACTTGCGCTGGACTCCGTGGCGAAGGGCTTACAAACGTGGTAATCCCGTACGCTTTCGAAACACCTATGCACGCGATTTGGCAGCAGAACGCATTGCGCTGACTTTTTACGCTATGGTATGGGTGCGGGTCGTTCGAAAAGCAATGGCAAACTACTGAACGTAAACTTGCCAAGACGTCAACAGCAGCAAAAAATGCTGGTGGTCACTGCAAACGTCCTGTAAAGGATATGCAACTAACGTTAACGACAATTGCAGGCCAGAATGAACGCTCTGGGAAAAAAAGACGAATAACTAAGTTAATCATGGGTGAATGGCGTGCAATGCATACAAAATAACAAAGGCAACCAACATATTTATTTACTACAAAAGGTTATCAAAGAAGGCGACATTAGCAACAAAGATAGTAACTAACCTAATCAGACCTAGTGTGCACATATCGGAATCTCACAAACTAAGCAGCAAAAAAGGTTAGTGAGATTTGTGAAGCTGATATTTGGCTTTCAAGATTTCATCCATGTTTGGTTTGGAATTGCAGCATCCAATCTAGAGAATTGCTTTCAATTGTTCATCAGTCAATCTAGTTCGATGTATTGATTTCACATATTTCATTTTTGAAAATGTTTCCTGATAGACATAAGTCGTTCCAATCACTGATACCATGTCTTTTTTTTTTTTTTGATATCCTTTACAGGGCATCGCTGTCAACATCAGCATCTTTCAGCTGATTGTTGATTTCTTGGCAAGATTATGCTCAGTAGTTTGCCATTGCTTTCTGAGCAACCGGCTCACACACCCCTTAAGTTACCGACACAGAGAGAACCGCTACCAATTCTCGCTCACATCACGTTACTTACGAGAGTATATGGGATTACGGAGAAATTCGTGTAATCCATAGACCAGGGAGACGGCACTGGTGCCATACCAGCGGCAAATTGCTTCAGTTTCGGAAACTCAACATCAGCTAAGAAGCGGTAAAATTCAACAAGTTTTCCTTCTCTGTGCTTCTCTTTCAAAAAGTCATTTGCTTGCAAATCAGTGAGCTTCAACTGTAGTTCAACTGGAACATCATCAAGGTTACAATCAAACGGATTCTGGAACAGAAGAATGTCACTTTCAAGTCTGTCGAGATCTGAAAATCTATCCAAACAAATGCTTCTTCAAATAACTAATTATTTTTTTTTCGGAAAATCGAGTTTGACATCTTCGGCGATTATAGCGCAAAACTCTTTGAAACAATGAAAATGAGAAACGTTTTCTCCTTCCTTTTGTATTACAAACAATGACAGCTTTCTCTGAAATCCTTTTGATGATTCTGTAGAGATCACAGACTAGATTATCCTTTCCCTGAAGTTTCATATTCAGATAATTCGTGTTTGATGTGATGTCGAACAAAAATGACAACTTTGACAACCAAGTAGGAACTGGCAGCTGTGGATCAGCTCTATTGTTTTCAGTGAGGAAAGCATCTATTTCGTTTCGGAGCTTGTAAAAATGAAACAGGACTTGACCGCAGCTGAGCCACACTCACTGGTGTGTGATAAGGCAAGTCACAAAAGTCAGAATCAATTTCTTCAAGAAACGCCTTTAACTGACCGTGATTGAGTGCATATCCCCGAATGAAGTTCACAACAAAATCGACACAAGTTATATCTAAGTCTTTCCCAACAGAGTGCTTGCTGATGTATGATGCAGTGTATAAACAGAGCGCACGGAATTTTGCAAATTTTCCAACTGAGTCCTGATCTGTTACATCAGACTCTTCCAGACTCCAGTCATGTTTTTTCCTCCATCAAAACTGATTCCACTGAAGGTTATACTTTTTGCACTTCAATTAAAATGCCTTTTCCTGTTGTTGTTCCATGCATGCTGCAAACGCCTCTTCCGTTATCTAAAAGTCCAAATTGACACCACAAATGAACACGAGAAGTTGTGACGTACTCGAGAGATCAGTAGACTCATACAGCGCCAGAGAAAGCGACAACACGTTCCTAGTGTTCTCGCGTATCTGTGGCACTATGTTCTCTCCAAATGTTTCTGTTCTTCGCACAATTGAATAGCCGTAAGGCAGATAGTTCCAAACAAACAATCGGCTTTCTCAGGACAGAAATAATTTGCTGCTTCCATAATACACTCTTTGATGAAGTTGCCATCAGTAAACTGTTTTCCTCGTTCTGCCATCTTATACACAGTGTTGTAGCTTGTAAGAGTGACAGATTCATTTTCAGCAAACGTTCTCGTGAAGAGATTTCTTTGAGTTTCAAAACCCACTTTTCATGGACTCTTATTTCTCAGAGTGTAACTTTCCAGAAAATTTTTGAATACGTTGATGGATGTTTTGTTTCGTAGTGACACCGAAGATTGTACTCTTTCAATATGGCAACACTTTAGCTGCATATTACGCAACTGGTTTTCCGGTCCTTTGTTTCCACAAAGTCGTATTTTACTCCCCATTCTTCATTGAAAACGCGACACTCGGCGTCCACTATTCTTTTCTTAGTAGCCATTATGAAGGGTGAAGTACACGGGATCTGAAAATTAAAAAGACATTGAATTAGAAACATGATTAAAATCCTATTGACACACAAGAAAAGCAGGCGACTAGGGGTCACTGGTGAAGCCACGGCTCACCATAGGTACATATAAAGTTTATAGGTACCTATGGTAATAGAATATATCTCATAGTAAGGTTTGCAAAATATATTAATAGGGTCGGCCTAAATAAACAGCCTGGAGCAGAGTTTTTCAACCGGGGTTCCGAGATTGGCAGCCAGGGGTTCCGCCGAAACAGACCGAAATCGCCTAACTGCAACATTTCTGCCCATCTGGTTTATTAAATAAAGTAGGGCAGACGTCTTGGATCATCGCACAGAGTTCCTTGAGCAACGTAAACATTTGCGCAAGGATCTGCTCCAGCAGAAAGATTGAAAAAGCTGGCCTAACGACCAGCTCGATTACCACCTTGAATGGTGAATTCTTCTGAGCTGTGGATATTTTCGTAATAACACGAGGATTCTATGGCATTTTTTTTGCTATGTTTGCTACTTTATTGGTTCTATTCACACTTGTAGTTCACTTACATATCACTGTCTAACATAGAAATCCTTGTTACATATCTATAAAATGAATGACTGGCAAAAATATTTCTGGAGCATTGGACTTGTGTTGACAGCCGGACGTATCTGGAGGGGAGGGGGGGGGGGAGATATGTGTGTGTGTGTGTGTGTGAGTGTGTGTGTGTGTGTGTGTGTGTGTGTGTGTGTGTACTGCTCTTGAAAGCATGGTAATGTCAGAGCGTAGGCGGTGCTACAACAAGCCGGGGAAGGACTTGGTATGGTGCGAAATAATTAAACATTACAATAAACAAGAACATTGGGACGCAGAGATGTTTCTAAGGCACCAGGACTGGGTTCTATACTGGCCAAGACCTATTGACGCGTCTTCGCCGAGCGTCCTGGGCAACAGGTCCCTTCGTGGTCATGGCTAAAGTCAGTAGGATCGTTGATTTCTCCGAAGTCGGAGAGTGTCTGCCTGTACGGCGAGGTACCACCTGTCTGCACATCAATAAGCCAGACATGGGACAACGGATACTCACGCAAACCTCAAGTCCTGTATGACGTCACACTGATGTTGGACAAGAGGACGTTTTCATCCGGCATACAGGACTTCGCGCTGAAGTTCACAGCCAGCGAACACAAGCAAGCAAGCAAGCAAGCACAAGAACACCTAGATACAATAATTTACAATTGAAAATTGTAAATTTAAGACACATAGTAGCCAGGAAGTCTCCGCACGTGTGAATCAATTAATCAATCAGGTTCCGTCTCCACAATGAAGGTTGGCTACATTTGATCTCTAACACTGTCTCTCGCCTTGACTGTACATTATATCAGGCTGATGTTCGTCCATCTCTTGATGTTATCTTCCCACTTGTATCGTTGTCTACCTCTTGCTCACTTGCCCTCAGCCTTGCCCTCCAGGATGGTTTTTATAAGAGTATCATGTCTTTTAACGTGGCCGAAATATTCCACTTGCCTCCTCTTTATTTCCTTCATCAACTCTCTCTTCATTCCCAGTTGTTCTAGAACCTCTGCATTTGATTGTTTTTGTTTCCACGAAATACGACATATTCGTCTGTATATCCACATATCCAGGGCCTCTATGCGACTTTCTAGTTTCTTGTTCAATGTTCAAGCTTCCGTGCCATACAGTAGTGTTGAATATACGTAGCATTTGACAGTTATCATTTTAAATGCGCTGTTAATTTCTCTAGATGTTAATACTGATTTTGTGTGGAGATCACCTATTATTCTAAACATAATATTAACATTTAAATTGTATCACAACGCCTCGAGTTCCATACGATATATCCAGCATTTTCGAGTATCGTTGGCGGGCCGGATGAAATGACGTCCGGGGCCGATCCGACCTGAGGGCCGTAGTTTGGTGACCCCTGAGCTAGACGATGTCAAAGATGTATTGAAGAAAAAGCAAATGACACCTCACCAGGGTCCGATGGTGTTAGGTGTGCCCACATGATGGATATGAGTGATGGAGAACTTATGGAGATGGCTGCTTGCTTTAGCCTGACCATCAGGGTGACATCAGTACTCCAGGTTTTGGTGCATAGCTATTTAACACCATTTCCTCAATCAGGCAAAGATTATTCAAAGCTAAATGGATTAAGGATTATTACCCTACATAATACTTTTGTCAAGGTGGTGGAGAAGATCGTTGCTGTTAAGCTTCAGGAAAATTTAGAAACGGAAAAGCTCCCCCCCCCCCCCCCCCTTTTCCCCGTAAGGTTTGGGAGGTTACCGGCCAGGGAAAGATACTTGGTCAAATGCAGCCACTTTTGCCTACGATGTTTATGAAGGTTTCCAAAACAGACAGGAGACGACGATGGCAGCACTCCATTTCGAGGACGCGTACAGCAGTCAGATATGATATTTTAATGTATGCTGTTATGAAGAAGAAAGTAAGTATTCCTTGGTTGGTGAATTGAATTGCAGCTGTTATGTATTCTGATAGCGTGGTTCTCCGGCTGGGTACGTGGACCTCTGAGCCATGAATCATAGCCCCCGGACAACCACAGGGGTCTGCAGTTTCCCCTGTGCTTTTCAATGTGTATACGAGCAAGATTGCCAGCCTCGAAGCTCCAGGGGCTGGAAGGATACTCACATTTGCAGATGATGTTCTTGCATACAGGCAGAGGAGGGACAGAAATCAAACAGCTCAGGAGATGCAGGCGACACTGTACAAAGTGATGGCGTCGTTCACTGAGATGAATGCCGTCATTAACCCAGAAAAAGCGTCTGTCTTGTGATGCTCTCTGAAGAATAGGATTGTCAAAGCTGACCTCCCAAGCCTCACAATAAATGATAGAGCTGTGAATAGAGACATGATGTGGGTATGAAGTGTGATGAGGAAAGTAAACTGGCCACCACATTTCCTTGTGGACCGAGATGATCTCCGTGGTGTAGTGTTTAAACCGCAGGCCTCGCGCTCCGAAAGAAATGGGCTTGTTATGGGACACAGTGATTCGGTTCATGGGTGTCATTTTCTGGGAATCTCCTGTGGGGTCGTAGTTTGTGTGCTCTGTGCGACGCTTTTGACAGTTCCCTCTGTGGAAAGGGATCCAGCCATCTGGGATAAAACCAGTTGCAATGAAATCATCCCTCTTACCTTCCAACCATATTCAATATGTCGTGGCCTAGATATTGTGAAGGCTTAACACTTCACACTCCGTCGGTAGTATATGCTGTGGGATGGTGAACCATGAGACCTGATCTGAGACTTCACTGATCATGTGGGATGGTGAACCATGACTGGCCAAGCATACCGGTATAGCACATGATGATAATGAGTCTATCTGTGTTTGTAATAATGCTTAATGTGATATTGAGAAATGAAATACTCCTCCAGCTCACAGAATTCAAGAGTTTGATTTGTACGCTAGAGGGGTGTTTCATTTCTGGGCTGATTCTGACAACAGAAGATCAGCTAAGAAACTTTGTATGTTTTTATATCAGAGTCTGCTGTCTGTTTATTGTTTTGTATGCTGAGGAAGGCTTTCTAGCTGCAGCCTCCATACTGTCACTTGTGATTGTGTTCTGGTAAATCCGACCAGTTCTCCTTTTCATTGATTTACTCACTATGACTTTGCACAGAAAATAAAGGTGACTTCTGTCAGGCTAATACCAAAGATGAACAAATGTAATGTGAGACTAGGAATCTTGACCAAAAAACGACATAGGCCTACAAATAAAATCAGAATATTCAGTCCAAAAGATTACATTTTCAGATTTCTGTTGCCATCAAAGAATTTAAAAAAAAATTTATTCTTATTTTTTCCTTACTGTTACAGTAATGCAACGATTGCCCATAAAAGGCTAATGAACCTAGAAAATTATAAAAGACAGATTTCTTTGGTCAAGTGATGAGAAGAGGCATTGAAGAACATAGTGATAACTGGAAAGATCAAGCGGAAGAGATGCAGATCTAGAGAAAGTCTGCTGGATGGACTGAGATGGTGGCATAGAGGAATATCAGCAGCAGAGTTGATCCAGAATACCAGTCTCCGAGATCTAGGAGAGACAAGGCCTATGCCAGCTGGCAGGGCACATGATGATGGAGATTTTGTTTTCTTTCATCATTGAAGAAGAATCTGGTTGAAACCTTCAATTATAATAGCATGTGTCATTGTCAGGCTTTCTAGTCACTTGTTCATTCATTTGACTTCGTACATTGTGTCTAATTGGCAATGAAGAGATTGGCAAAAGGAGGTGGAAGACTATGTTATCCGGATGTCGGAGATGACCTGTGATTCAGAAAAAAGCTGCTGCAGAACAAGGTTCAGAGACGAGCCACTACGTCATTAACTGCTTAGATGTGAGCAAGTAGTCCAGACCATTCTCTCTGCTAACATTTCTGCCATCAGACGATTCTCTCTGCTAACATTTCTGCCATCTGACGATTCTCTCTGCTAACATTTCTGCCATCAGACGATTCTCTCTGCTAACATTTCTGCCATCAGACGATTCTCTCTGCTAACATTTCTGCCATCAGACGATTCTCTCTGCTAACATTTCTGCCATCAGACCATTCTCTCTGCTAACATTTCTGCCATCAGACGATTCTCTCTGCTAACATTTCTGCCATCAGACGATTCTCTCTGCCAACATTTCTGCCATTTATGAGAATATCCAAAAGAACCAAAAGGCAAAACTATTGCAGAGAACATCTAGAAGAAACCCAAAACTGGCACTATGTTATTGCAAAGAACACCTAGAAAGAATTAGTTCATAAGAATTCTTTACAGAGAACAACCATAAATAACCAATAGATTAAACCCTATTGCATACAGCATTATACATAATACGTAAGTAAAATGCCGGTCTCCCTGGCCAAGTGATTAACAACGTTGTTCGTAATTCGTATATTCTCCTGTGAAAAACAATTACGCGACATTTAGCAGTCGATCGCACAGCGCAGGTAACTTACGTGGGTATGTGAGCAGGTCGTTCAGAAAGCAATGGCAAACTACTGAGCATAAATCTTGCCTAGTACATCAACAGCAGCTGAAAAATGCTGGTGTTGACTGCTACATCCTGTAAGGGATATGCAACATTTATTGTTGAGAACGTACATAAATAACCAATAGGTGAAACTCAATTGCAGACAGCAATATAAATAACCCGTAGGTAAAGTTTATTACAGGAAGCGTACATTAAAGGGGATTGTTTGAAGATAGCTTTCAGATTCTTAACGCGCTTTACAGTAGCTGTCTCTTCAACCTGACACATATCTTACATAAGGCAACCAATGCAGTGAACCATCCATCCATCACTGGCGTGCGACGGTCCCCGCATCCAGCCTGGATGGGGGGCATCCGATTAGGGAGAGGGGGCAGCACAGTGCAGTGGGAGGGGAGGAGGAATGAATTAGGGAAAGAACAATTTAGGGGCATCTAGTCAAGGGGTTGTCCCCGGACATCAAAGAACCTCTGCATGCCATTGATCCAGCATGTGCCATGCCGATAAGCATGGGCGGTCACCAAAGTTGTCGACGGGGTTAGGTGTGCCCACATGATGGATATGAGTGATGGAGATGGCTGCTTGCTTTAGCCTGACCATCAGGGTGACATCAGTACACCCGGGTTTGGGTGCATAGCTATTTAACACCATTTCCTAAACCAGGCAAAGATCAACCAAGGCTAAATATATTTAGGATTATTACCCTACATAATACTTTTGACAAGGTGCTGGAGAAGATCGTTGCTGTTAAGCTTCAGGAAAATTTAGAGGGAAAAGCTCCCCCCTTTCCCCGTAAGGTTTAGGAGGTTCCAAAACAAACAGGAGACGACGGTGGCAGCACTCGATTTCGAGGACGCGTACAGCAGTCAGATATGATATTTTGATGTACGCTCTTATGAAGAAGAGAGTATTCCTTGGTTGGTGAATTGAATTGCAGCTGTTATGTAATCTCATAGCTTGGTTCTCCGGCTGGGTACATGGACCTCTGAGCCATGAATCATAGCCCCGGGACTACCACAGCTGTCAGCAGTTTCCCCTGTGCTTTTCAATGTGTATACGAGCAAGATTGAAATCCTCGAAACTCCAGGGGCTGGAAGGATACTAACATTTGCAGATGATGTTCTTGCTTACAGGCAGGGGAGGGACAGAAATCAAACAACTCAGGAGATGCAGGCGACACTTGACAAAGTGATGGCGTGGTGTACGGAGATGAATGCCGTCATTAACCCAGAAAAAGCGTCTGTCTTGTGGTGCTCTCTGGAGAATAGAATTGTCAAAGCTGACCTCCCAAGCCTCACAATAAATGTCAGAGCTGTGAATAGAGACATTATGTGGGTATGAAATGTGATGAGGAACATAAACTGGCCACCACATCTCCTTGTGGACCGAGATGATCTCCGTGGTGTAGTGGTTAAACCGCCGGCCTCGCGCTCCGAAAGAAATGGGCTTGTTATTGGACACAGTGATTCGGTTCATGGGTGACATTTTCTGGGAGACTCCTGTGGGGCTGTAGTGTGTGTGCTCTGTGCGACGCTTTTGACAGTTCCCTCTGTGGAAAGGGATCCAGCAATCTGGGATAAAACCAGTTGCAATGAAATCATCCCTCTTACCTTCCAAACATATTCAATATGTTGTGGTCTAGAAATTGTGAAGGCCTAACACTTCACACTCCGTCGGTAGTATATGCTGTGGGACCATCTCCACTGTATATAGGCAGACAGAAGGGTAGGTAGGTAGGTAGTTAAATATGTAGGTAGAAAGATAGATAGATGGATGGATGGATAGCTAGATAGATAGATAGGTAGGTAGGTAGGGAGATAAACAGATAGAAAGATAGGTGGATGGATAGGAATGTAGGTAGGTACATACGTAAACAGGTTTAACCAGTTAAGCAGATATATCTCCAGATATACAGATAACAGATATCTCCAGATAACTCATACAGGTTAAGCAGTTAAATATTCAGACAACTAGGTAAGTATGCATGTAGGTATGTGTTGTTGTTTGTCCATCAAGAATGATGATGACCATTCATTTCATCCAGTGGGGTTGAAAGTATGGAGCCGTGGGTTCTAAGATGGCTGATAAGGCCTATTTTGGCTCGAAATGTTCTTTGACAATGTGGGCAAAGAATGCTTGACGTTTCTGGAGGAGGATTTCCTGCAGTGGTTTTTCTGTCCTGCCTTTTCTTCACAGCTCTTGCAGTTCTGGTTGCCTCACATATGACTGCACCCTTGCGTAATGATGCACGCCATGAATTTCGGTCTCTGGCTGCAGCCTCCCAGGTGTCATGATGAATTTCAAAAGCATTCAGTGAGATTTTCAGTGTCTTTAAAGCGTTTCCTCTGGCCACCTTGGCAGCGTTTACCACAACGCAGTTCGCTGTAAACAATTCGTTTAGGGAGCCTGTGATCTGGCATGCGAGTCAAGTGACCAGCCCAGCGAATATGATTCTTCATCAGTAGAGTTTGGATACTGGGCATGGACGCTCTTTCTAGGACTTCAGTGTCTGGAATCTTGTCTTGCCATTTAATCTTCAGTAGCTTCCTTAGGCAGACTGTGTGGAAGTGGTTTAAATTCCTAGTGTGTCGCTGATAAACAGTCCAGGTTTCACAAGCATATAGCAGTGTGGATAATACAACTGCTTTGTAGACTTTTAGCTTTGTTTGCAGGCTTATTCCAGTTCTGTCCCATACATTCTTGTCCAGTCTGCCAAAGGCCGCACTGGCCTTGGAGATTCTTGCATTAACTTCGTCATCAATTGTGACAGCTTGTGACACAGTGCTGCCAAGATAGGTGAATTGGTCCACAACACTTAGTCTATGATCATTCACTTTGATATTCGGCACAGTGTGATTATTCCCTGGAGCTGGCTGGTACATAACTACAGTCTTCTCCAAGTTGATATTGAGCCCAAAGTTGGCACAGGCATGTGAGAAAGCTGAAACATTATGTTGCATGTCCGCCTCTGAGTTGGCGTATAGAGCGCAATCATCAGCAAACAGGAGCTCTCTGACGGTGTCACTGTTAATTTTGGTTCTAGCTTTCAGCCTTCTGAGATTGAATAACTTTCCAATCCATACGGTAGTTGATGTTTATTCCAATGTCATCGTTCTCGAAGGCATTCATCAACATGGCTGAAAACATGAGGCTGAACAGTGTTGGTGCCAGGACACATCCTTGCTTCACTCCATTGGTGACTGGAAAGGGTTCAGACAGTTGACCATTTTCCTGTACTCTTGCCTGCATGCCATCATGAAATAGCCGCACTATTTTGGACAAACTTTCGTGGACAGCCATATTTTGCCATAATCTTCCACAGTCCTTCTGTAGGTATGAACACCATAGGACAGACAAGCAAATAAACAGATTGTTAGGTATTACCAGTGAGTTGAAATGAACACCTTAAAAGTGTGATAGACATGACAATAACCATACAATTGTCTTGTAACCTGTCAATATTGTTGTTAAGGATGTCAGGGCGAACACTGTGATATAACGACAGTTTAAAGATGGTTGTAGCATGATGGATCAGAATCCCCCATTCCCAGCCCGACACATTCATAAAAATACTTTAAGTCTGAACGGGGACCATCCCAGATAGAAGGGCTATTCTTAGATCGAATGTTCCAGAACGAGTTGGGGGAGGGCAGCGGTATGCGCTTGTTTTTCATTGGCTAGTACGTGGCAGCCCACACTAATCACGGGGCCACATATGAATATCCAATTAGTTTGAGCGGAGATTCCACCAGGAGCAGTCGCTAGTTTGTGATGTGATGACGCAAAAATGCCCTTAAAGATTCGATAAAATATTGTTCTCTGGACAACAGGTACCACTTTAAAACATACTTCAATGTTTTAGTTGTGCCTAGTGAACGAAAGAGAAGAATATAAGAGTATTTTATGAATAAAATGTGAAAGTGAAAAACAGAACTTCTGTGCGCCAGTATTCTGGATACTGCTTCTTCAACCTTGACATGTCTTTCACGCTGTATACTCCAAGTGCATATCAATCCCTTGTTGTGACTGGTTGCGTATGCTTGATGAATGTATAGTACACTCATGCAAATTCGCAAACCCAAACCCCTTGTGCATTCTTCATGCCTAGGATGACTCATTCTTAAAATCAACTGTACCTTTGTTCTCGCGAGTTAACATATGGCAGTCTGAATTGGAATGGGTGATGTAAACATGTACAAGTTCCTTTGTAAAAGCTGAGAATGTTGGAGTGAATGAGCTGGTGCTTTGATAAGTAGCCTCTCACATTAGTAGAAGGAAAGATGCTTCAATATCCATATGTAAACAGGATGGTGTATGGCACGCCAGAATTGCTAAGTTCATGTGATACCTGGTGGCTAAATTACGCTCAAGAGAATACCATTTCTCTCTGCAGCATTACACTGGTACCTCTACTGTTGGTTGGTTCATATAAACTAGTTCCTAAGAGAACCATAGGTGTGTGAGCCTGTGTCTTAGTTGGCTGAATATAATGTATGGCTCATGCAAATTTACAGGGACTAAACATGTTTTCTCCATATGTGCTTTGGTGCATATGAGAACAATTGCTTGTGCAATTGAGCTTCTGTTACCGACTGTAGTAAACATGAAAATTACTCAGTGGGGAAACAGCACATGATGATGATGATGTACCTGTGAGTCAAGTCTGGTGAAAAAGGGGTGAGGTCTGGCATTGCTGTGTAAGTGTATATGGAATAGGACATTCATGCACCAACATCACAGCCATAGGAATGGATGTCTGGTCTGCTAATTGGGTAAATGCCATTAGTTAATACATAATGCAGATTGCAGTTGTAAATGCCTATTTTCCATTTCCCTTCACAATGCCTGTCCCATGTTGCTATGTCACAATGATTGCTGTATTGGGTCTGGTCCTCCTTGTGCCCAGGTCTACTGTGGTTCAAACATGGTGGAACTTAGACCACATAAATGCTTGTAATTGTGTTAAGCTACCCTGTCTCAGCATATAGTCTTGTGATTACCACAGTACATCACAGTGAAATTCACTACATCATCAACTGGGAGAGGTGTGCTTGGACCACATCCACCCTAACCTCCCCATCTCCATCTGTGTATGTTAATGTATGAGAACATCATCTTTTGACAAATGTAAAGAGATGTTGTGCCATTTTGTATATTGACAGAGAACAAGATGATGGTGGAGAGGCCTTCCATATATCATCTGGGAAAACTAACCAGTAGTCCCAGAATCCAGAACCAACTCTCTATAAGTGAAATCTTTTAGAACCCACAATATGGGAATTTCTTAGAGGCTTTCAGCTCAGCTCTCAAAACAGCTGGATATAAATAAGGGAGAAAAATGGTTCTGCAGACTTCAGTGATCATTAATCAAATGTCATCTGAGAACGACAACAAGTCTGGTTGTTCACCTCATTCAATGAACCGTTTGAAATGACTAAGACAATGGATTGCTTAGCTAGGACTTATCTTAGTTAATCTCCAGCATGGTGCTCACACAGTGTTTTCAGTATGAAGACTTGTAAAGTAAGTGAGATAGACTGAGGAGAAGGAAGAAGACTGGGACATATTTGTATCTTAGATCTTCCTCTACAGGAAAAGTAGAACAAAACCCTAAGCCTCAACTTCATAAACAGTCAACTCACCGGTGAAAGACAGGGCTGTAACCTTTCTTCAAACTGTGACAGTAGGGGATAATTAGTCTGACTTGGAAAATCATCATGGGGAGAACTGCAACCTGAGCTGTCCAACACCCATCATAGGTGCTAAAAGGATTAAACATACCAGTGGAGCAGAATGTCCCTATGCTTGCCCCAGGTTATGGCTTATGTTGGTTTTCCCTCATTAACAGTAGAGAAAAGGATAAAAGTCAATGGTGTAGTGGTGATTAGAGAGGAGAGGAGGAGGCGGAGAGTTGGTTATTGGCTGGTGGAGTAAATAAGAAGTGTTGTATCTTGTTTATCAACCTGCATGTGTGGCATATTTTATGCATTTTCAATGTAATTATTGAAGTGTTGACATGACAGGAGATGAAACCATGGTCATCACTCGACTCACCATCAGCTCAATAAAATGGTGTATTTAATGAACCAGTGTTTTAAGTACATGTCCCCAGTGAATTTCTTGTACAGTTGCTGTCAAGTGTTGTCTCTGGTGACTGTCTTAAGTGCTGTGGTTGATTATACATATTGTGAAAAGTCTTGTATAGATGTTGTCAAGTATCTCTTGTGATGTAAGTCTTGTACAATGGCTGGTGTACACAATTCCTTGTGAATGTATGTCCCACTTTTGTCAAGAAACTGTCATGTAGATGTCTTGTCCAACAGATGTAATGTACAGTTATTGTTGAGTTTGTCTACAAATAATTGAATCCTACAGTCCTAGAAAAATTGGACAAAACTGATATAGGTCATACTGACAAAATAAATAAGAGAAGATCTAAGGTGACGGACGAACAGCACACTGGCAACATTATGTTGAGTGAGACGGATCCTCAGTTGTACAGGCGCTAATAGTTCAGATCTTCTCTGGCCTTGGGTGAACTATTTTACTTCTTTTATAAATTTCTGTGTAGATACATAGTGGTCTCACAGTGGGGGTTTGAGCCAAAGAAAAGTGGTTCTCCAAAAAGGCTATTGCGGGAATGATTAGCTCATTTGAGTGACCTCTAGACAAAACGTGCTAAATCATATCCTTTATCTTGTTATTTATTATTCAAGATATATCTCCAGAGAACACTACTAACTAGGTCCTCTGTCAACTATCAAATTTGTCACAATGGTCGCCCATCTTGTGACATTCACCAAAGGGGAACAGCATTTTGTTATCCGTGTTTTGGTTAGCTTTGGGGTGAAACCTATAGAAATTCATCGGCGAACCAATCTGGGCCATTATAAATTGACACGCGTTAGTTAGCCGGTGGATTGGTTTGCTGGTTGTGTGGTTGGTTGGCTAGTTGGCTCGTTCGTTCGTTCATTAGTTAGTTAGTTAGTTAGTTAGATAGTTAGTTAGTTAGTCAGTTAGTTAGTTAGTTAGTTAGTTAGTAAGTTAGATAGTTAGTTAGTTAGTTAGTTAGATAGTTAGTTAGTTAGTTAGTCAGTCAGATAGTTAGTTAGTTAGTCAGTCAGTCAGTCAGTCAGATAGTTAGTTAGTTAGTTAGTTAGTTAGTTAGTTAGTCCCCATATCATCCACATGGCACATAGTTAGTTAGTTAGTTAGTTAGTTAGTCCCCATATCATCCACATGGCACATAGTTAGTTAGTTAGTTAGTTAGTTAGTCTCCATATCATCCACATGGCACATAGTTAGTTAGTTAGTTAGTTAGTTAGTTAGTTAGTTAGTTAGTTAGTTAGTTAGTCAGCCAGTCAGTCAGCCAGTTAGTTAGTTAGTCCCCATATCATCCCCATGGCACACGGAACTATCAATCACAATGAGAACTGGTTACTCGCATCAGAAGAAGACAGTCCACATTGTTGGGGCGTGCGGTGAGAAGGGGAAAGCTGGAGTATGTCGTCACAACAAGAAGGCTGGAGGGGAAGAGAGGCAGGGGGAGACAGAGAGAAAATGCCGAACAGTGTGAGATCGTGGCAATGAGGAAAGTCGGTATCAGAAATGATTGGTAGCACGAGAGACAGAAGAATGTGGACAGACATGATCACCAACGCCACACAGCAGGGACTATAAGACGAACAAACTTGTTCATTGGAAATCGTGTATGTAAAACCTGTTGCCATCTGGTGTAATTTGGGGCACACTTAAAGTGTTTAAAAAGTCGGTGTATCTGACATCGTATTATGACTTTCAGCTTTTGTATTGCCTAATGTGTCCTCTAAACTACTGAGCGTAATCTTGCCAAAGAAATCAACAATCAGCTGGAAGATGCTGATGGTGACAGCGATGGATATGCAAACATTTTTTTAAAAACAAATGTGTCCTCTACGCAGTTAGAGAAAAACAAAATACATAATCTGTTCAGTGTAAAGTTTGTGACATTCCCACTCATACAATATATTCAGAAAATTGTAGGGTGTGGCGGGCCTCAGACAGCCATACCACTTCCCCTTCAAGAGAAACTTTTACAATAGAAAGTATTTCACCGTTCAAAAAATGTAAACATTACAATTTCAATTAGAGAAACATTGATGGAAGCTGGTTAATATTTGTACAATAGGTTACAAGCAGACGTGTAGCATTCTATAAGTTTTACTTATATTCAAAGAGTTTTATCCAGATTCTGATCGCAGATTTTAAAAAATCAAAATATTTCTAATTATAAAATGATGCTTTAAAAATGAAATAGTTAGTCTCTATTGAACCAAACATCTATAAAAGAGAAGGTTGCCTCCCTTGGACTAAATCACATCGTTGTTAGTACGCTTGCTTACCAATACAGTAATCCAACATCAAGGTTTATCGACCAGGAAAATTCTGGGGCTGATCCAGCCTAATTAAAATAGGTACCAACATTATTTAGAATTATCTGGGTTGCTCTCCGTCTGGGTGCATGGACCTCAGAGCCACATATTTTAACCCCGGGACTGCCACAGGGATCTGCAGTATCACCGGTGCTCTTTAATGTGTATACGAGCAAGATTGCAAACCAAAAGCACCAGGGGTTGGAAGAATACTAACATCTGCAGATAATATTCTTGCATACAGGCAGGGGAGAGATAGGGAGCAAACAGCCCAGGAGCTACAGGCGACAGTAGACAAAGTGATTGACTGGTGCACTGAAATGAGTGCTGTCATCCACCCGGAAAAGGCGGCTGTTTTGTGGTGCTCTTTGGACAACAGGATTGTGAGAGCGGATGTCCCAAGCCTTACGATAGATGGTAGAAATGTCAGCAGAGAGAACAAACTGAAGTATCTGGGGATCACATTTGACAGGAGCCTATCCTTCAAGGACCATGTGGAGACGGTTGTGACAAGATCTCAAAAGGGACTCAGTGCACTTAAAACTATGGCTGCAATGGACAAAGAGCAGAGAATGCTTTTCACACTATAACAGCACTTGATCCTCTCAGTAATTGATTATGGATTAGGTCTGCTCACTGTCTCAGAGAGTCAGCTGGTGAAGTTAGAGCGCATACAGAACGAAGCTATGCGGGTCATTCTGGGATGCACTAGAGACACCCCAATAGTGTGTATGCGTTACATCCTTGGTCTGCCGAGTGTTGCTGGTAGGCTCAAGGTGATGCAGGCGAAGGCATACCTCAGAGTAGCTGCAGACACAGACCACCCACTGCATGAGGCGCTGGACGCAGTTAAGGGTCAGCGACTGATAAGAAGGAAATCATGGATGGCTCAGGCAGAGGATACGATCAGACAGGTGTGCCCCTTGGAGAACATTAGGCGTGGAGAGGAGTGGGTCAGAGTGCCAGCAGAGCAGTCAGAATTGTGCAGAGTTATAATCACATTAAGCCGGGGGTGCAGGGAGTGGCCAGCAGGGGCCACGGAAGTGGAAATCCAGCAACTAATTCAGGACAATGCTCAATCGGGTGATGTGATTATCTACACAGATGGCTCGGTGTTAAGAGGTGAGAAAAGTGGCTGGGGGTTCATAGCCAAAGCCAATGGTCGACGTTTGGGACAGGAGAGCCTGGCATATGATACCACAACATCCAGCTTAAGAATGGAGGTGGAGGCGGTCACTGCGGCTCTCCGCTGGATGGAGAATACGACACACACACACACACACACACACACACACACACACACACACACACACACACACACATCGTGATTGTAACTGACTCAGAAAGCATGCTGATGAGGGTGAGGACGGGCAGGCTTCGTGCGGAGTGGCTTGCTTTGCTTCGGAGGTCACGGGTAACAAGCATCGCCTGGATCTTTTCTCCGGGGCATGCCGGTGTGCTGGGAAATGAACAGGCGGACAGATTGGCTGGCTCTGCAGAACTTGGTGGAGTATTGATACATGACAAGGCAGACGTGGTTGCGGCCTTGTGGGAGCACGTGCACACATCGGAGGAGCAAATGGATTACCATGGTCTGGCAAGAATGAGACAGCGAGGAGTGACGAGGGGATCTGGCCGACGCTCAACGCTCAGAGGAAAGGCGAGACGGACATATAATCAGATTGCTACTGGTACTATTAGTGTTGGAACTCTTCGCTGGCTGTTGAAGATGGGGACTGAGCGCTTATGGGAATGCCCCGAATGATGTGATGTCGATTCCTAAATCAATCAATCAATCCATAAATCTGGAAATTATGTGGGAGGTGAGTTGAGTTGATCCTTAAAGGACAGGCTTCTATCGAAAGTGATTCCCAGGTACTGCAGTCTGCTTTCTCTAATCATATTTCTATCATTTATCAAGAGGCTTGGGAGAGCTTTAACTATCCTATTGTTCAATGAGCACTATGAGACCTTTATGGGTCTGAGCAGAAACTTAATAAATGTATATGCCGCGGTTGATTCTTGTCAAGATCCTGTAAGGGACATAAGAAAGGATAGATGTTAGAGATAGAGACATGGGGTGAGTAAGGGGGAATAAGAATAATCTAGATGCTGAAAGACCGGACTGTACCCATGAAGGACAGGTCATCATGAATTTAACTACGCAGTACGTCTAGTCTCAACCCCGCGTATACGAAATATCTGACTTCCCACGGGGTGCACGAGGGGCAAACACCTCGTGACCACTGACCAGCCGAGGGGAAGCCAGACGGGCTTTGGACTGGACGGAGAGAGGATGCGTGTATGAGAGTGTGGCAGGATAGACTCTACTTAGTACTTCAGAATTTGAATAGCTGAGCCGTGTGACTTGTGCTTGTGTGTGTGGCCGCAATATGAGAGCGGAGTGGCTTTATTGTAATGTATTGCTGAATTATCGCCACATTCTGAAATGCTATGAATGTGTGCGAGAACGAACGCTGATGAGACATTAATGTTATTGTGATTATATCCTAATGTAATAAATTATATCTTATTGACTCATGCGTTGACGTCTCATCTATGCTCGCGCTATTTACCTGTCTTGAACCCTTCACCTTTAAATACCTCTAGACGCTGACAGGTTAACAATGGGGGAAAATGTCCGTTTTGGCGAGTCCCAAGACAGATAAAAGAACAACTGTGACTCGTGGACTAGCCGAGTAAAATTGTAACCATACACTCGACAAAGACAATCTAATTATATATATATATATATATATATATATATATATATATATATATATATATGTGTGTGTGTGTGTGTGTGTGTGTGTGTGTGTGTGTGTGTGTGTGTGTGTGTGTCCTGATCCACTCTGAGATCTATTCTAAAACTAATTGCTAATATAATTCTCTCTCATTACATGACAAGGACATAGACCTGACCATACGACGATATTAATGTTTTTCTGTCCTACAACAGGTTGATGTAATCATTTAAAGTACCTGTAAACAAGTTGCAGAAACCACGAAAGCAACAGAAGTTACGAGTAGTGGTGGAGCAACACCCGTTAAAATCAGATGAGTTAAACTTTATTTCTTTGATTGTAATTCTAAATAGGCACTCATTTTGGTTTCACTCATGTAAATTTGATGTACCATTTTGTAACATTACTAAAAGGTAAATAACCAACCAATATATTTCATAATTAATTACCAAGGGACATAATCTTTTTTGTGTACAGAAAAATTTTGTAAAATTCTAAAATGTCGACTCTAGAAAAGTTTATCGAATTAGGAGAAAAAATAGTTTACACAGGAGATAATTTAGCACAATGGAGTGAACAGACACATGCAGATAACTTACTAAGAGAAGAAAACGTACAAGAACGTCAAGATAGAGCTTTAGAACGGGAGCAAAAGAAACTAGAAATAGAGGCAGCTAACAAAGCAACTGAAGCAGCTATCAAACAGAAAGAAATAGAGGCAGCTAACAAAAAGTTAGAACTAGAAACAGCAGCAGCTAATAAAAAGTTAGAAATTGAAGCAGCTAACAAAAAGTTAGAAATTGAAACAACTAACAAAAAGTTAGAACTAGAGGCAGCTAATAAAGTAACCGAAGCAGCCATCAGACAAAAAGAATTGGAATTAGAGGCTAAGAAAATTGAGTCAGAAACACAAATGAGAATAAAGCAATTAGAAATTGACTCTAACGTAGAGATTTCAATGAATAAATTAAAAAGCAAGGAAGAAGAACAGAAATTTAACAAGTTCAAAGGAATAGTAACGCTCTTTTGTTCTGGAGACTCAATCGGTGCATGGACATAAAACTTTGAATGTTTAATGCAATACCATGATATTGCAAAGGACAATTGGGCCTTTATATACATGCGAAATTTGGCTTTAGAGCCATTGAAAGTAATAAAAACGATATCTCAAGATTTAAGAAGAAATTATGATTACACCTAACAGAGGATAATGCAACAATCTTCTCATTAGACACTGCTGGATATCAGATGCAGTTTGCTAAATTAAGCCTAAAAGCTAATCAAACATTCATAGATCACGTCTCAACAACACAAGATGTTTTCACTAAATGGATTAACTCAGCAAAAGTAGAGAAAAGCTTCGATAAATTAAAAGAGTTAATGACTATAAACAAGATTATAACATCATTATCAACAGCTTTCTCCAAATTCTTGCAACAAAGTGATTGTCAGACTATTCATGACATTGAACAAAAAGGCAATGCATTTTTCTCAGCAAACAGAGACATCTTTATCCTTAATGATAATCAGAATGATGTAGCAGCTGCTATAACTGTAACCAAACCAAAACCATTTCAAAATAGGAATAAAGCTAAAGGAAGGTACTCAACATGTAGATATTGTAGATTAGGACACGATGGTTACTCGATGTGTGATAAGAACCCTAATTATAAACATCACCTAGACATGATGATAAACAAGCAAAAGACAAAGCGTACAGAGTGCAAAAGAGCTGTTAAATGCTTCTTTTGCCGGGCGTTTTGGCATTATTCCTCTAATTGTGAGGGTCGTCGCATGCTAAAAGAAGCAAATGCTGTTTTGATTGATACCTCATCAGATAAAGATGAGAATGAGGCAGAGAATGAAAGTCAGCATGAGAATGTTAATGCTTTAGTGGTTATAGACATATTTAACTTTGATGAATGTAACACCTGTAAGAAATTTCATTCAGACAATATTTTGGAGTGTGGTCACATCATCCCAATCACAAATGAAAGTGCCAACGCCGCCTTAACATCTAAATGCAAACTAGACTTCCACAAAGGCTATATAAATAAGTAGACATGTAAAATCGTTCGCGATAGTGGGGCGACCTTGGTTGGGGTCAGAAAAACATTCATACAAGACAGTGACTACATAGGAGACTTTGTAACAAGTCACACATTTGCAGGCAATATTGAAAAATATCCTCTGGCACTGACAGAAATTGACATACCATTCTTATCATCATTCATTATCGTGTAATCTGTGCGGTATTGGATAACCAATACACAGATCTTATTATCGGGTATCTTTCCGATGTAAAAAAAAAAAAAAAAACTCTTCCACGGAAGAAATAACGATCTGGGAACAAGACAAATTAGATGCCAATGCAGTCACAAGACCAGACACTGCAAGACAGCGGAGTGATGAACTTAGGGAATCATTACAAATTATTTCCCCTAATAGAGTAATTAATGAAACCACCAACAACGATTTCATTCACGAGCAGCGCTCAGATCCTACACTATCTAACTACTTTAAGTTAGTAGGACTGAAACCAAAACAAGCCAAGAATGCTGCATGGTATTTTAAATTAAATAATAACATCCTCACTAGAATGTACACCAGGAATTATGTTACCTTACAACATATAGTTTTGCCCAAGAAACACCATGAAACAGTGTTACACATAGCACACGGTTCACTATTCGGAGGGCACATGGGCTATGAAAAGACAAGAGCTAGAGTTCTCACTCAATTTTATTGGCCAAGATTTTGCTCAGATATAAAGAACTATTGTCGATCTTGCGTCATATGCCAAAAACTTGTTAAGAAAGGAAAACACCCAACAGCAGAGGTTCAACCAACAAAAACAGCCTCAATACTTTTTCAAATGGTTGCTGTTGATTTGGTTGGCCCTCTCAACCACATTTCAAATAAAGATAATAGGTATATTTTAACACTAGCTGATTTCTGTTCACGTTGGCAGAAGCGATTCCGTTAAAATCTATTTCCTCTACAGATATTACAGAGGTATCTTTACAGTTATTTTCACGGTTCGGCTTCCCAGATACAATCTTATTAGATAGAGAGACACAATTTATAGCCGCGACAACACAGGCATTAACTAAGCTACTGGGCATCAAGCAGTGTTTCACAACTCCGTATCGACCGGCGGAGAACAGAGTTGTAGAAAATATTAATGGGGACATTAAACACATGTTTGCAAAGGTGACAGCCGAAAATCCAGCTGACTGGGATACTCTACTCTCAGCAGTGCTGTTCGCCTATAGAGAAGTGCCGCAAGCAAGCAAGGGCTTCTCTCCCTTCGAGTTGATCTACGGGGCTAACCCAAAGGGCCCACTTTCCATATACAAGGAAATAATAACAAACACAGTAGACAATTAACTACCAGTGCCCACCTATAATATGGTAACCAACACCAGAGACAAGATCATGAGATCGTGCAACATCGCGAGGACATCTTTACAGGAAAAAGGTTTTATATACATGAATTATGCAAATAAAGGTTCCAAAACTTTAATACTAAAGCCCATCCAAGACGTACTGGTATTGCTACCTGACAACCGAGAGTTACTCTCGACGTCTTGGCAAGGGCCAATCAAGGTTACTAGAAAAAGTGCTGATGTTGACTACGAGATTTGTATGCATGGGAAGTACAAAATTTTTCACATTAACATGCTTAAACCATACTACTCTAGAACAGATGACGACCAAACCGACGAGACAGCAGCAACAACAGTCATTAGCCAGACAGACACAGACGAAGTGGGACTCCCGGTCCCGACAGTTAACAACACTGAAACACTGAAAGACATACAGATATCCCCGACTTTGAAAGATACTCAACGACAGGACGTAGGAAATTTTCTACAAAAATATAGTACAGTTTTTTTCCAGTACACCAGGTAAGACGGACAGACTGCAACACTGCATTATCTTAACAGACTCCACACCTTTCAAGTGTAGACCATACTCTATTCCACTTCACTATAGGGACAACTTAGACAAAGAGATACTTGACTTAGAACAACACCAAATAATACAAAAATCACAGTCTGAATACTCTTCACCAATAGTCTTGGTGAAAAAGAAAGACCAAACAATTAGACTTTGCATTGATTATCGGAAATTAAACACAGTAACCAAGACAGGTTGTGAACCAATTCCAAACTGTGAAGATTTAATCCTAAATATGTCAAATTCTACTATTTTTTTCAAAATTGGACTTAACAAAAGGTTACTGGCAAATACCTATGCACCCAGACTCGATGCACATGACAGCATTCTCAACACCATTAGGGCTGTATGAATGGCGATACCTTCCATTCGGACTCAAAAACGCACCTGCCACCTTTGTAAGACTAACAAGATTATTACTGCATGGTATCACTGATGTACAATCTTATATTGACGACATTTGCATTCATTCTGGCGACATGAAAACCCACTTACAGACTCTGCAAAAAGTATTTGATAGAATCAAACACTTTGGTTTAACAATAAAACCAATAAAAGTAGAAAACCGCCTTTAAAGAAATTGACTTTCTAGGCCACAGAATATCAGAAGGGAAATTGCTAACTGTCGAAAAAATTGTGTCAAAGATTCTGAAATTAAGTATACCAACGAAAAAGAAACAGGTCAGAAGTCTACTTGGCCTAGTAAATTATTATAGGAAGTTCATCCAGAACTTTGCAGAACTGACCACCATTTGTTCTAATTTGTTGACAAAAAGCCAACCAAATCGCATTTGTATTTATATGACGCAATTACGAAATTGAAATTCATTTTTTCCAATCCACCAATTCTTCGTCTCACAGATATTAACACTCAGTTTATATTGAAAACAGATGCCAGCACTACTTCTATATCTGGAATTTTAATGCAGAAACACGATGGAATCAAGCATCCAATTCTCTACGTCAGCCGCAAGCTCAAACCGGCAGAAAAGAGATACAGCATTGCAGAACTTGAGGGCCTGAGTGTAGTCTATTGTGTCCTGAAACTTGAGAAGTATCTCAGAGGCACCCGCTTTCTCATCCAAACAGACAACTCGCCGCTACTAGTAATCAAACAGGGCACACCAAAGAACAACAGAATCGCAAGGTGGGCCTTAATACCCCAAGATTTTAGCTATGATATAGAACATATCAAGGGGTCCAGAAATATTTTACCAGATCTTTTGACAAGAATGCCTGAGTCGTCAGAAGAATAAGAAACCAATAAATATGCCCGAGTCTACAAACTGTGATATTTTATTTCGATGCATCCATTAAGCAGCGACAAACTAAGGTTGTCAGAACACTGTAACGAATATATTACATTGAAACATTTCCTTTGAAATTATCGTGAAATGGGACATAACATTTCCAACATTGGGACGATCTCACTAAACTTATAATGAATTAGGACAAAACATTTCCATCGACAACACGCGACGAACTTGCGACACCTACGAACTACATGCTTCATCGGGGACGTCATCAGATGGACCAGCAACGTAATTAGTAAAGTAAATTAGAATTTGTGTAATGTAATGTAATTTATAATATATAAATTCACTGATTTTTCATATAAACTTAATTCAAATCACGGCTAAATTAAGCCTAAATTTAATTTCATTTTGCTATTTGTTAATCGCGTTGTTAAAATCATTTTTCCAAATTTAATTCGGTGCCAACACTTTTGTCACATTGGCAATAATTATTCCTAAACTTCATTTGTAATTTTAACAGGATGAGTTAAAATGACTTTAGGTGGATGAATGACGTGTAACAGACAGAGTACATGAATTTAAAACATTGTATGTTCGTCACAGCGTGCAAATTGTACGCTACAAGATTTGTCCTTGTATATTGTGTACGTTTTTGTAACAGGTGTTACTCGTTTTAGATTTTTATAAGTGTCTTATAACATAGAAGTTAGATCAAATAAATAATAAATCTAAGAATCATAGCTCGAAAGTCTACCTCATGAATTACACATATACTGTGAATCATGACGTTAGAAATTCTAACTTTTGACACTTAGATAACTATAGTCTTCACACACTATAACACATGCAGCTAGCACAAATATTAAACACACCATTGTAAATATAACACATAAATACTCAACAAAACCAAATAAAGTGCATACACTTTAATAAGACAATCATGGGAGATTAGTTAACACTTACAGGATAACAAGGGACTTAAGTAATTTTTGGTATGGAAAAAAAAATATGTCTAGTACATACACTGCCAACATACGGGAGTAAAAAAAATGTTATACAGTTAAATAGAAACATTTCGGGACAATGGGTTGCAAGCAATCTTAATGGGACCAAGGATATTTCCCTGATGAGTCTCTGTAAAAAGAGCCATTGTTCATAGCATCATTTTGGATGTCTGAGAAGGATGCATTTGAGAACGAAAGTTCACAATGTGAGACGTTTCGTTACTTCGGTCTGGATAGCCCTATAATTAGGATTGGCGAGAGTATAGACTCTTTGACAACCACCCAAGATGGTATTATACGTATGTAACATTAGTTGCTAGTGTCTCAATAGACATCAAATAGTTCCAACGTACCATATTACTGCCCTTGACTTATATACCAGAGAGATAATAATTACTTCCCTTAGGTCCTTGACAGAATTAGTACAAACTAATTAAAAGAATACACCAAACAGGAGTGGAGGAGGGGAAGTATGTCAAGGTCCTGTAAGGGGCATAAGAAAGGATAGATGTTAGAAATAGAGACATGAGGTGAGTAAGGGGGAATAAGAATAATCTAGATGCTGAAAGACAGGACTGTACCCATGAAGGACAGGTCATCATGAATTGAACTACGCAGTACGCCTAGTCTCAACCCGGCGTATGCGAGACATCTGACTTCCCACAAGGTGCACGAGGGTGAAACACCTCGTGACCACTGACCAGTCGAGGGGAAGCCAGACTGGCTTTGGACTGGACGGAGAGAGGATGCGTGTATGAGAGTGTGGCAGGATAGATTCTACTTAGTACTTCAGGATTTGAATAGCTGTGCCGTGTGACTTGTGCTTGTGTGTGTGTGGCCGCGATACGAGAGCCGAGTGGCTTTATTGTAATGCATTGCTGAATTATCGCCACATTGTGATATGCTATGAATGTGTGTGGAAACGAACGCTGATGAGTCATTATTGTTATTGTGATTATATCCTAATATAATAAATTATATCTTATTGACTCATGCGTTGACGTCTCATCTATGCTCGCACTATCTACCTGTCTTGAACCCTTCACCTTTAAATACCTCTAGACGCTGACAATTCTGTTGTTACAAAGGAACGACGGGACAAGCTTATGGAGCTGGAGCACATCACAGGCAGTAGGCTGCTCACTATACGATGTTAGTTAGTTAGTTAGTCGACAGATCATCCTCATTGCACATCGAACCATTTACTCCATATGTACTCGGATCCTCTCCTCGGCAAATCCCGCAGCGTGTAGTGGCTAACGACACCAGTTCTGTGTTGGTTTATAAGTCTTCTTTGGCTTCCTGCGTAGTGTTCTTATTTGGCCACCCCTCTTTTAATTTGCTGTTCTCGCAGTCTGGCCAAGGTTGTAGATTCACAGTCATCACTTGGTTCTCGCAAAAGTCTTACTTCTCGTAGAGCATTCAGAATGTCAGCCTGGGCCATGACCTGCACAGTAGCCTTACCTGCGAGCTTGTCAGTCCGCTCATTCCCTTGTACTCCCGCATGCCCTGGCACGAAGATGAAACTAATCTTTGCCACCGAGCATGCACATTGAGTCGCTAAGGAAACATGCCCTAGTGAATGTCTGTGTCTCGAGCCATGTCCATGTGAGAAGCTCATAGGCTTTTACGGCTCAGACCGGAGGGATAATTGTGAAGGAGGACTCTGGTGATTTTTCTGAGACCACAAGTAGCCTGACTATGGTAGTCATGGCAGTAAGTAAAGCATTGCTGTACAAGGATGATCCAAGATCGCTCACGTAAATGTCCCTGATAAGAAAGATGTACAAATACGAGCTGTAGCTAATGAATATTGCTCCACCTTGCCCGAAAATGTTCTGTATAATCGGCTGCCTTGGCAAGCTGCTTTCTTAGTCCAAGTACAATGCCACCGGAATTGATCAGGATTTAACATGGTGTGTTATTAACTATACCATAGTGAAATTGTAAGTTTCCTTTGGAGGAACTTACTTCGTTCGCATTTTCTACTGAACATGAAACTGAATGGCCGCATTTTATTACCCCATCCTTATGAAATCTATGACATGTTTGACAATTATCATAATTTAGAATATCAATTGCTGCTAAAGCATTATCTTCAATTTCGTTCATTCCTTCCTCCTCACATTCGCTCTCAGAAGATGAGTAAATGAGTACTGAATTCACACTTCTTAATCTTTGGCGACCTTGACATTTAGAGCTATAGTGCCCGTAAGATTTGCACAAAAAACATTTTACAGCACGCCGGTAAGTTTCTCTTTTGCCTTGCTGTTTTTTTAAACCATCATATCTAGGTGAGCTGGATACCCCGGATTTGCATCACACATTTCAAATTGCAAATGAGAGAATTTGCAGTATGGACATTGCGGTGCATTGGATCTTTGTTTCTCTCTGTATCTAAATGGATTCTGTGGTCTGGTGTTTTCTGCAGCTACTATATTATTGTTGTTGTCGTTTGAACTAAAGATCTCCCTATTCGACGAAAAATAAGCTGAACCTTTCTTTTCTAATTGTTCTAAAGATTCAACATCAGACTGTTGTAAAAATGTGGCAAAAGGCGTTGGGATTGATGAAATAATTTTGTCCATTATCATAAAGTCTTTTAGCTTTTCATAGCTTTTATTTACTTTTGCAGCCTTCAGCCACTTATTATAAACGTCTTGCACGTGAGAAACGTAGTCAATGATCGTCTGATTCGTTTTAGGTTTTAGTTTAGAGAACTGTACCTGATACCCTGGTGCATCTAACAAAAAATGTTGCATGATACGTTGGTGTACATAGTCATAATCTTTCCTCAGTTCTTGGGGAATAGATTTATGACTTTCAAAGGCTCCCCTGACAGATTTCTCACATAAGTCATGGCCCAGTGCTCTTTCGGAATTTCTTGTTATTTCATTTGATACTCGAAGTTCTCATACCATGCTGAAATTGAGTCGCTTTGTCAGAATGGTTTAACCACGCTTTTATACTTATTGTATTTGTTTTCTTCTTCCTTACTTTTCAACTTTGTTGTGGCAATATGCACCTGTGATTCGACTTCCAGTTCTTTCATTTTTAACTGGGTCTGTGCCTCAATTTCTTTTAATTTGGTCGCTTCAGCTAACTCTAGCTCCTTAAGTTTGGTAACTTTAGCTAACTCTACATCTGCTAGTTCTTTTTTATGTAAGCGTTCTTGTGCTCTTTCTTCCCTTAATGCAGCAGAATTTCTATCTCTTTCTTCTTTCCCAGTCGCAGCTCTCCTATCTCTTTCTTCTTTCTCGTTCGCAGCTCTTCTATCTTCTATGGCAGCAATTCTATCAGTATGCTCTCTATACTTCTTCCATGCATACTCTTCTAGTTTGTCTCCACTGTACCCTAGGTCTTTGCTGCCTCAATGCACTCTTTCAAAGTTGACATTTTATAAGTTATGCTCAACAATTCCATTGAACAATAACAATGGAATGTACATATAAAATGCAGTAATTATAGGTATTAATTTACAGCAATATCTCACCCCCCCCCCAAAAAAAAAAAAAAAGAAATAGCGTGCTTCTCTAAATGCAATATTGGAAAAAAATTGGGTACTTATCTGAATTCACTCAATTTCTGCCCCCCCCCCCTTCACTGTATTTCTCGGATGACTTTCTGCTCGAGCTTGTATACATCTCGGTGGTTGACATCTACTCTATTTTCTAGCCATACTTCTGTTTTTCAGAAGAGCAACAATTAATAACAGAAACCAAGAAAAAAATTCTTTTGTCTGTCAAGTCAATACTTCAGAGGAGAGGAATTAAATGCGTTATATATGTTTGTGAGTTTTGTCGGTCATCTTGGCTTCTGTCGTGTTTAGTTATGTATAGTAGTCTTCAACACCCGTGGAACATCAACTGAAACGTCAACCTGAAAACATGATGCATGTAATTTATCATATATACAAATGTTTTCAATTTCAGCTAGTATTCACTCACTCTTTCTCTCCTGTCTTTCAATCGTAACCAATTTAAGTTGTTACTATGCACACATTCAGGCTTTTGGATTCATTCAATCATTAGATTGGTCACTTCTGACACCACTTTAAGTTGTGTCTGTCAGCGTCACACACGCACACAGGTATTCTAACTCCTTCATACGCACTCAAGAAAACATCAGTCGTGCATATGGTTCTTCTCACACTTTATTCAGGCGAACCTGACCACGTTTACAATGTGTACACAGGCGGTGACTTCATTACATATATATACAAATGCCGCCTTACATACGCTTATAGCACACAGTCAATTACATAAGTCCTAAACTCGCTATCTTCAGACTAGCACTCTCGCAATAGCTAAACACTCGCTCAGAAACACAATGTCCTTTCCCTGAAACTGCCTGAGTCCCGTCTGGCGTTTTCAATCTGATCGGCTGGATTTGTGGTACTGGACCCCGTGCCGTTCGTGACCCCCGTGCTGTCATAGCAGTCACGTCGTACTGCAGTCCGTCCGTGTTAGGTTAGGTCATTCAGTGTAATTCCGTCTCGTCCGTTCAGGGCAGTGTCCCGTGAACTTATGTCTCCTCCTATCACTCGGTCTTGTCCTGCCGATGTCCTGTTTATGACACGTCAGTGTCCCCACCTAAGTCCTGTCTCCACTCTATCTACTGTCCTGACAATGAGGACATCAGAGGCTAAGTTAGAAATTTATCTGGTACCATTAAAGATACCTACTGTGAGGATATCATTCAGATAGACCAGGGGTCACCAAACTTTTTTCTCGGCGGGCCGGATAACAGAAAGAAATGACGAGCGCGGGCCGTATACTCATTCTGTACAATACATGCACTGGTCTCCGTGGCGAAGGGCTTAAGGACGTGGATAATAATCCCGTATACCCGCTTTCGAAACACAGATGCGCGCGATTTGGCAGCAGATAGCATTGCGCTGGTTTTTTACGCTATGGTATGGGTGCGGGTCGTTTGGAAAGCAATGAAAGACTACTAAACGTAAATCTGCTAAGACATCAACAGCAGCAAAAAATGCTGGTGTTGACTCCAAACTTCCTGTAAAGGATATGCAACTAACGTTAACAACACTCTCCGGGGACAAAAGACGAATAACTAAGTTAATCGTGGGTGAATAGTGTGCAATGCACACAAAAAACAAAGACAACCAACATATTTATTTACTACAACAGGTTATCAAAGAAGGCGACGTTAGGAACAAAGATAGTTACATCAAACCTAGTGTGCACATATCCGAATCTCACAAACTAAGCAGCAAAAAAGGTTAGTTAGATTTGTGAAGTTGATATTTGAGTTTCAAGATTTCATCCATGTTTGGTTTGGAATTGCAGCATCCAATCTAGAGAATTGCTTTCAAATGTTCATCAGTTCGATGTATTGATTTCACATATTTCAATTTTAAAAATGTTTGCTCACAGACATAAGTTGTTTCAAACACTGACACCATGATTTTTTCATATCCTTACAGGACATCGCTGTCAACATCAGCACTTTCAGCTAATTGTTGATTTCTTGGCAAGATTATGCTCAGTAGTTTGCCATTGCTTTCTGAGCAACCGGCTCACATACCCCGTAAGTTACCGACGCGGAAAGAACTGCTCCCAATTCTCGCTCACATCACGTTACTTACGATAGTATACGGGATTACGGAGAAATTCGTTTAATCCATAGACCAGGGAGATCGGCACTGATGCCATACCAGCGGAAAATTGCTTCAGTTTGGGAAACTCAACATCAGCTAAGCAGCGGTAAAATTCAACAAGTTTTCCTTCTCTGTGCTTCTGTGACAAATTAGGAGTAGTGAGAGGACCTAATTAGTAGTGTCCTCTAGAAATATATCTTGAATAATAGATAGACAAGATAAAGGATATGATTTTGCACGTTTTTGTCTAGAGGTCTCTCAAATGAGATAGATCATCATTCCAGCCTAACCCTTTTGGAGACCCATTTTTCCCTTGGCTCTGAACCCCCACTGTGAGATTCCCAAGTATCCACACAGAAATTTATAAAAGAAGAAAAAGGTTCCCTCAAAGGCCAAAAGAAGATCTGGACTATTCGCCCCTGTACAACTGAGGATCCAATTCACTCATCAAAATGTTGTAAGTGTGCTATTCGTCCGTCACATTAGATCTTCCCTTATTTTATTTGTGTCAAAAGTGACCTATATCAGTTGTCCAATTAGACCTTAGGACTTTAGGATTCAATATTAGTAGACAAACTCAACAATATTTGTACATAACATCTGTTGAACAAGACATCTACATGACAGGTTCTTGACAAAAGTGGGACATACATTTACATAGAATTGTTTACACCACAATTGTACAAGACATTCACCTGTGACATGTACTTAAAACACTGGTTCATTAATACTCTTTATTGAGCGGTTGGTGGGTCGAGTGAAGACCAATAGTTCATCCTGTTGTCATATCTACACTTCAAAAGTACATACATAATGTACAAACAAATCCCAGGAGAAAAGAGTTCAATCCTTGAAACAATGGCATCTGTGTGTAGGTTTCCCTTCCCACTTCATCACCCTTTAAATTCATTATAGTGCTATAAGGATATTGATTGCTCACAACATATAAACAACCACTTGTTGGACACCACATTTACTTGATGTACACAACACGTTTGGACAAACAGTTCAGGTATTAACTCAAGATCTGTAGTTACATATATATAGGTGTAATAAACACTATGCATTTTCAGACAGGCATGGGAATTAGTTGCATTATTACAATATAGTACCCAGTGACCCCAGAAAAAAACAAGGTTATTACAAACAACACAACAACCACAAATTGGTTCTGCTAACTTGACTCATTGTACCTAGATACAAATCACATTGGTCTAGGTGCAGAAACCCAACATACATACATTTATTTCTGACACCATGTACAATTCTCATATTTAAAAATAATGAGTGGGTGTCAAAAGATTATACGTATATGTCATAACATAACCCTTTAGTTGTACACCATTACCATGTAAAACACTCTTTACCCTTTTCCTGTCATAGAAGAAAACCACACTCATGAAAACAGTTGATACTAATAATTAAATTAATTAATTATAGTGTTCATTTAGGCGTTGCGGATGGGTATTCTTCTCCAGTGCAAAGCAGTTAATGTCCATAATTATCCGTGCAGAATTATACTCACAGTCATTTTCTACTCATAGTATGTCCACCGAAGTTGGCTGGCGAATGTTTCTAATCCATAATCCAAGCATAGAATTATACATAAGCACATATTCTCTCCATGAGACTGAATTTAAGAATACTCGGATGCCATTTGGGTTGTGTTCCAATTGAAATTGATGCCTAGGTCTGTCATACTTTCAGGAGATGCAACTTAAGCTCTGCAGAAGATTCTTCCCTATATCATCTTATCGATGAAAAGATGACGACTGTCCAACAGCTCGGTTTATGTTAACCGGTTCCCAATTTAGTTCAAAAGGCTTTGTCACACACCCGGTTCATGTTGATAGGCCATCCCACACTTGATGATGGGCAGTTAGGCTGACATGGGACCAGCATAGAGTTCTGATTCATTCCATTTCTGTGTAGAACATACAGTGGTGAGTCATTCATTTGGTTTCATCTGAAGATTCTGCTGCAGGCATGTAACTGAAGAATATTACTCCACCACATACCCAGGTTTGCAAGCCATCAGGTGATTTCTTTGGTTGCAGGCGTAAAGGCATTTACTCAGCTAGCTGCTTTCATATGGTTCTTTTGATGGTGTTCAGGTTTTGGACCTTGAGGTAATCTGGTGTAGTTATGGTTCAGATGTTCTGAAGTTGGTACATTTGTTTGTATTGGCTATAATGTTGTTTCAGTGTGTCTTCCCATTTGGTTGAGTTGGTGTCTAGTATTCTAGACTTTGGGGTTGCATGACTGGAACCTTATTTTTGACTGTTGCAGCTGTGAGATGTTCTTTCGAAGACTTATCCATTGTGGATATTAACTTGGTAATCCAACCAACAGTTGAAGGTTACTCACTGTTGTTAGTTTTAGTAACTTGAAGAAGGATTGTCCCAGTTTCACTGACTTGGTTGAATGATGAGGCCATAGGTGATACTTCTCAGAAGTAACGCAAACGATACACTGTTGTCAGTACTCTGATGATCTTCATCTTTGTAGATTATTAGATCTTGAAGTCCATCCTGGATATTCCTACTAAAATAGGACTTAATCACTCACCCAGTCAGTTGTCTTCTAATTTATCTGTTGCTCGCTATGGAGCTATTGAGCGCAGCAGTCCATGGGTATTTCTAGATGCAGACTATGGTTAGGACATTCACTTTCTCGCTGTTGACCCAGGATCCAGGTTTAGTGATATAGTCCCACCACATTCAACCACCACCTGCTTCTCTTCTATAGAAAAGGGATGACAAGAATACAACACTAGCATTAACCTACTCTGTTATGGTAAAAGGTTTACAACACAATTACAAACACAAATACAAAACAACAAGGGGAGAAGGGGAAAGGAGTGGGTATCCACGTTCCACTGTCCCTCATTGCTGAGTAGAGCCATTCTGACTCTTAATAGTGAGTAAGGTATTTTCTCACTTTATTTTATGTTCTGTTGTTACTTGGACAATTAGAGGAGTGAAGTCATTCTGTCCATCAAACATGTTGATATTGTATCTCTCATTCTTGAAGAGAATAGCCTATACAGGATCTCTGTGGTTTCTAATGCCGCGTCTTCCCAAGGCTATTCAACATTGGCTTTTTAAGTACTGTCGTGCACAAGGATTCTTACATCAACATCCTCTAATCCCAAGGTGCAACATTAAAATGTATATTCCCACAGTAAAAAGTAACAATCAGAACAGGGAAAATTCTCATACCAGAAAAAAAACATACATGTCCATTTTTCTGATATCAAGTACATGATAATCCTACATAATAATTAATCATAATGCTGATGCAGGGAGCCTTTGTTTTTGGATTTTCTCAGGGGTTAATCCATAACTAAAACATACATTGTTTTCCCCCACTGCGTACAGCAGATGAGGATAGTAGTCGCTGTGATATATTTTGTCAAGGACTGCTATTATTCAAGCAATTTATTCACATCAATCTTCGCTTCTGTTCCTACTACAGTGAGGCGATGGGGATTGAATCCTATCCGAACATGCATTTACATCACGCGTTTACTTTAATTGTTCATGAATTTATATTCTCAAACCTGGCATTCTCCTAACACTATTTTATGAAATGATTATATGTTCTTCACTACTATGGAGTGGTTATTAATCTGTTAACAAAAGGATGGTACTAAAATTTAACACTATAGTTCCAAGTTACAGATTATGATGTGGCGAAGTATTTTATCCCCTGACTAAGAGTCAGGAATACGCGTAATCATTTGTATGTCCCCGCATGGATAAAACACCTTTCTATAATACATAGATTATTTGCAGATTTCTAAGCATAAATAGTGAGATATTGTTCACAGTGCCAAGAAGTTTTAACATAGGAATATGAAATTGACAGACACTAGTTCTTTACTATGAAGTATGAATCAGGGGTCTGCTCCTACATTGAGAAAATCTCTAGAATGTGTTTCAGACATGAGAGTTGATACTTTATGTGTACTACAGTACACATAATATTCATAGGTTATAGGCACTATTAGTTAGATATAAGTTCATAATGCCTATAAAAGATATTAACATAGGGATTTGAATTTGTAAGACATAGGAAAAATTACAGTGTGGCGCCCACATGTGTTTCCTTAGTAAACATTATCCAGCCTGGTTTAAGAGAATTGTAACTAATTCTTAATTAAACATACTGGTCTATGTAATACATAAATATATCTTAATAATGTAGATATAACATACCAATTGGCTTGCAGAGAATGATGATTTTAAAAGGCAAAATACTTTTCTCCACACGGGGAAAGAACCCCCACCCGGGGAACACACGTCTGTTTCCTTTGATTGTCTGCACTCAAAATGGCTACTTTAGTCCTTTGTTTTTCTATCAGTCCCGGTCTTGCCAGGTACGTGAAAAAATTAAAGCCAAATAGATTAAGCTGCCACGGTCAGTCTATCGCTGTTTTATTTTCTCCTACATTAAGTAAGTTACTTAAACAGTAATTGAAAGGGTTTGTTTATTTTTAAGGGTGTCAATGCTTAGGAAAGGGTAGGGACGTTTTTATTATATTACACATACATAATGTACAAATATGCAGAACATGCATGCAGATAAACATGATACAACTCCTAGTTAATCCACCAGCAGATCAATATACTCTCCTCCTCCTCCTCTCTAATCTCCTCCTACACCACTGATTCATGTATTCATCATCCTTCACTGTCATTGGAGAAAATATAGAATCTTGGTTATGGGAAAACTCAAGGAAGGAACCACTGTTCTGGGTCATTTGCATCCTGTTATCATCAGCAATTGATGTTGGGAAAGCTCCAGGTAGCAGACTTCCTGTAATAAGTCCCATGCCAGATTATTCCTCTTAAGAACAGAATTTGGGGTGATGATATGGTACTGAATCTCACTGTCGACCAGACTGCCTGTGAAGCTGACACTGGGTACTTCAAATGGTTGAGGATATCACTCTCCTGACATTGGGAGATGTATACTCGGTACATGTAGATCATGACTTGCTGAATAGATCCAGAGATGTGAACAAAATCCAATGTATTTTGCAGCATCTCACCTAGCAAGTCCGACTTCACCTACTTTTCAAGTCTCCCCAACAATCACTGTGTGAGCACCATGCTGGGTATTCTCTAAGATATTCTCAGATAACAATCCACCACAAGAGTTACTTCAGGTTTCTATGAATGGGGTTAACAACAAGAGACTTGTTCTCAGTTCTCAGATGATACTGATATAATAATCACAACCTGATCACCATAATAACCACATTAATCACATTAATGGAATTCTTCAGAACCGTTTTTCTCCCATTGACTTTCAGCTGTTGGGGAGCTGAGGTAAAACCCTCCGAGAAATTTCGGATTCTAGGAGAATGACTAGGTGTTCCATTGGGGCACAGGTTTTACTTTCCATGAGCATGACCGAGACAAACTGTAGACAGGGGTCTTCTTTATTAAAGCATTGTTACTGTACACAAAGACAGGTTTATCAATGTCTACCAATCCTGCTTCCTGTTCAAAAACAGTACTTTTCAGTTGACTTGGGCCAAGGTATGTCATGAAGATAAAGGCTGGCAAATCAGCCTGTGTTCTTCTGTGATTATCCCTGGATTGCACCTATAGGGAGTTAGTTCTGGGTCTGGGACTCCTGTTTAGTTGTCCCAGAGAAAATATGAAGGCCTCTCCACCATCCTTTGTTCTCTGTTGATATATAAAATGGTACAGCATTTCTTTACATTTGTTCAAGACAATGCTATCAAACATCAACAGACACAGATGGAAATGGGGAGGTGAGGGAGGGTGTTGACCAAACACACCTCTCCTGGTTGATGATGGAGTGTATTCCACTCTGATGGACTGTGGGTGATATGTTTTCATTATTCACCCCTGTTTGGGGTAGCCATAAGCCTATATGCTGAGACAGGGTAACTTAACACAATTACAAGCATTTTATATGTCTAAGTTCTTACAATGTTTAAACCACAGTAGACCTGGGCACAATGAGGAACAGACACAGTAAAGCAAAGCACTATAAGGCAAGAAGCATGAGCAAGCATTGTGAAATAGCAACATGAGACAGGCATTGTGAATTAGCAACATGAGCAGGCATGGTGAGGTAGATGGAAAATAGGCATTTACAACTGCAATATGCAATATGTATTACACTAATGGCATTTACCCAATTAGCAGACCAAACATCAATTCCAATGGTTGTTATGTTGGTGCATGAATATCCTATTCCATACACACCCACACAGCAATGCCAGACCTCACCCCTCTCAGACCAGACTTGACTCACAAGTACATCATCATCATGTGCTCTTTCCCCACTGAGTAATGTCCATATCTACTACAGTAGGTAAAAGAAGCCAAATTGCATAAGCAATTGTTCTCATATGCACCAAAGCACATATGGGAAAAACATGTTTTGTCCTTGAAAATATGCATGAGCCATACAGTATATTCGCCAACTAAGACACAGGTTCAAACACATATTGTCCTTTTAGGAACTAGTTCATATGAACCTACCAACAGTAGAGGTACCAGTGTAATACTTCAGAGAGAAATTGTATTAATTCTCTTGAGCGTAATCTAGCCACCAGGCATCACAGGAACTTTGCAATTCTGGCGTGCCATACACGTCCTGCCTACATATGGATATGAAGCATCTATCTTTCTACCAATGTGAGAAGCTACTTATCAAATCACCAACTCACTCACTCCAACATTCTCAGCATTTACAAAGGAACTTGTACATGTTACATCACACATTCCAATCCAAAACTACCAAATGTCAACTCGCAAAAGCAGTGTACAGTTTGGTTAAGAATGAGTCATGCTAGGCATTTAGAATGCACAAAGGGTTTGCGAATTTGCATTGTGTGTAATTTACAATCATCAAGCATACGCAACCAGTCACAACAGGGGAATGATATGCACTTGGAGTATTACACAGCGTGGAAGACCTGACAGGTTGAAGAAGCAGTATTCAGAATACTTGCACAATGAAGTTCTGTTTTCACTTTCACGTTTTCTTCATAAAATACTCTCATATTCTTCTCTTTCGTTCACTAGGCATAACTACAACATTAAATTATGTTTTAAAGTGGTACCTGTTATTCCAGAGAACAATATTCATTATATTTTTAGGGCGTTATGATCACCACATCACAATGCATCCTGCCTTGCTGGAAACCGAGCTCAAACTACCAGATATTTGAATTTTGGCCTAGTGGCTAGCGTGGGCTGCCACGTATTAGCCAATCAAATTGTGGGCGGACGCCACTGCCCTACCCCACCGTCATCTGGAATGTTCGATTCTATTAATAACCCTACTATCTGGATGGTCTCCGTTCCAAATTAAAAGTATTATTATTATGGATGTGTTGGACTGGGAATGTGGATGCCTGATCCATTATGTCACAGCTTCTCTTTCAACAAGTCATTTGCTTGCAAATCAGTGAGCTTCAACTGTAGTTCAACTCGCACATAATCAAGGTTACAATCAAACGGATTCTCGAACAGAAGAATGTCACTTTCAATTCTGTCAAGATCTGAAAATCTCTCCAAACAAATGCTTCTTCAAGTCACGAATAAATTTGTTTCGGAAAATCGAGTTTGACATCTTCGGCCATTGTAGCGCAAAACTCTTTGAAACAGTGAAAATAAGAAACGTTTTCTCCTTCCTGTTGTATTACAAACAATGACAGCTTTCTCCGAAATCCTTTTGATGATTCTGTAGAGATCACAGACGAGATTATCCTTTCCCCGAAGTTTCAAATTCAGCAAATTCAATGGATGATGTGATGTCGACCAACTTTGACAGCCAAGTAGGATCTGACAGCTGTGGATCAGCTCTATTGTTTTCAGTGAGGAAACCATCTATTTTGTAAAAACGAAACAGGACTTGACCGCAGCTGAGCCACATTCACTGATGTGTGATAAGGCAAGTCACAGAAGTCAGAATCAATTTCTTCAAGAAACGCCTTTAACTGACCGTGATTGAGTGCATATCCCCGTGTGAAGTTCACAGCAGAAACGACTGGTTTCAGTACACAAGATAGATCTAAGTCATTTCCCACAGAGTGCTTGCTAATGTATGATGCAGTGTATGAACAGAGCGCACGGAATTTGCAAATTTTCCAACTGAGTCCTGATCTGTACCATCAGACTCTTCCTGAGTCCAGCCATGTTTTTTCCTCCATCAAACTGATTCCACTGAAGGTTATACTTTTTGCATTTCCTTTAAAATTGTCTTTTCCTGTTGTTGTTCCATGCATGCTGCAAACGGATGCCACCTCTTCCGTTATCTGAAAGTCCAAACTGACACCACAAATGAACACGAGAAGTTACATATCTATAAAATGAATGACTGGCAAAAATTAGTAAATATTTCTGGAGGATTGGACTTGTGTTGACAGCCGGACATCGGGGGGAGGGGGGAGGAGAGAGAGAGAAGATGTGTGTGTGTGTGTGTGTATGTGTGTGTGTGTGTGTGTGTGTGTGTCGCGGCGCTACAACAAGGACTTGAGATGGTGCGAAATAAGTAAACATTACATTAAACAAGAACATTGGGACGCAGAGGTGTTTCCAAGGCACCAGGGCTGGGTTATATACTGGCCAAGACCTAATGACGCGCCCTCGCCGAGCGTCCTGGGCAACAGGTCCCTTCGGGGTCCTGGCTAAAGTCAGTAGGATCGTTGATTCATCCGAAGTCGGAGAGTGTCTGCCTGCACGGCGAGTCTGCACATCAATAAGTCAGACATGGGACAACGGATACTCACGCAAACCTCAAGTCCTCTATGACATCACACTGATGTTGGACAACAGGATGTTTTCATTCGGCATACAGGACTTCGCGCTGGAGTTCACAGCCAGCGAACACAAGCAAGCAAGCACAAGAACATCTAGGTACAATAATTTATAATTGAAAATTGTAAATTTAAGACACATAGTAAACAGGAAGTCTCCGAACGTGTGAATCAATCAATCAATCAGGTTCCGTCTCCACAATGAAGGTTGGCTACAATGAATCTCTAACACTGTCTCTCGCCTTGACTGTACATTATATCAGGCTGATGTTCCTCCATCTCTTGATGTTATCTTCCAACTTGTATCGTTGTCTACCTCTTGCTCACTTGCCCTCGGCCTTGCCCTCCAGTATGGTTTTTATAAGAGTATCATGTCCTCTAAAAAGTACTGGAGAGGTTTGGTCATAGACCATAACTTTATGAAGGGAAAATCCCAACTGCACCTCCCCGTGGTAGAGGATGGAAACACACCGCGGTGTGGCTAACACAGCTCTCGGGACCGAGTATCCACCGGAATAAGTGGACAACTGCAGCTGAGCTGAGCAGGGCACTCACTTGTCCTTACAGTCGGAAATGGCTGTTAAAGGTAGAGGTAAAAGACCACCATGTGAATGTGGAAGGCAAGGGGAAACCACCACATTATCTTCCCAAGACTTCATGGCAAAACACATATCAGAGTTAGTGAACGACGTTAATGGCTGTCTTAGGACATCCTCGTCCGGTAGGGACAGTCATGAGCCACAGGTGACACCAGACAGTCATCCAGCTACTGATGGCAAAATCATAAACAAAATAAATAAATTTAGAGTAGGAACATGGAATGTTAGGACATTAAATGAGCTAGGAAAGTTGAACAATGTTCTAAGAGAAATGGATAGCATGAATATGAATATACTAGGCGTTAGTGAGATGAGATGGAAGGGATCGGGCAAAATTATAGCTGACAACTACACAATAATTTATTCTGGAGGGGATACACATGAAAAAGGTGTAGGAATAATACTTGACGAAGAAACAGCCAAGTCACTTAATGGATACTGGTGTATTTCAGATAGAGTTATTTTGGTCAAAATCAAAGGCAAACCAATAGATATAAATATTATACAAGTATATGCACCAACAACAAGCAGTAGTGATGAAGAAATACAACACTTTTACGATAAAATAGAAATGGCGATGGCTCAAATTGGATCACAGGAAATAACAATAATACTTGCAGATTTTAATGCAAAAGTAGGAAAGGGGAAAATGGAGGATGTAGTGGGGAATTATGGTTTAGGTACAAGAAATGACAGAGGGGAAAAGCTAATAGAATGGGCAAATATCAATGATATAATAATTGGAAACACGTGGTTTAAACAACATAAAAGAATACTATACACATGGAAAAGCCCTGATAAGAAAATACGCAACCAAATTGACTACATACCAATTAATAAAAGATTTAGAAATGAATAACGAAGACACAAATAATAGATTGCACGATTTATTGCCTGGCATATTTCGCTGCATCTCGTCAGGTACATACTGCAGAAATCACACAACTTACGTGAAATTAACTAGATAAATCCTTCAAGTTGAAATATACACAATTTCGCACAGTAATGTCGATTGTCTACCACGGTAATTTTAAGCTGACTAACATGTCTTTCTGTTTACACAATTCTGGCTTGCGTTGATAGATCATAATTGCTTCTGCAAATTTTAACAATCAAAGACACTGCAAAGACACTCCAGAGACACTGCATTTCGCGTGTTGTTTAGAACACAAAATACTCGCTTGTTAAAATTTTCAGAAGCAATTATGATCTATCAACGCAAGCCAGAATTGTGTAAACAGAAAGACATGTTAGTCAGCTTAAAATTACCGTGGTAGATAAGTGACATTACTGTGCGAACATGTGTATATTTCAACTTGAAGGATTTATCTAGTTAATTTCACGTAAGTTGTGTGATTTCTGCAGTATGTACCTGACGAGATGAAGCGAAATATGCCAGGCAATACATCGTGCAATCTATTGTTTGTGTCTTCGTTATTCAAATTCACTACGGGAAAACATTGTTTTGAATTTCTCAAACGTCGCCTCCCATTACCAACTGTGAAGCGATTAGATGGATTACTCAAGCTGAGGTGTAAAATATCGCTACAGGATTGTCGATTGAGATTTCTCGAGGAATGCCTAAGGACGGGGATATTTCCTCACCGGTATTTCAGATCTCTGAGGACGGACAGAATATGTCCGACAAGAAAAAACCTGAGACGACTGACAAAAAACCAGATAGAAGAAACCCAGTCCAAGCTGGCCAACTTGAAGCGCACACACAGTTCTGCCTACTACGTCACCCAAGAATTGAGCTTGTATGGCTACTTGAAGTTCACTAAATTCTGTACAGAAACAGTTTACAAGGTGAAAATCGCAGAGAATGCTCGCCTCAACAAATCACTGAGCACTGAAAAGGTAACAACGTCAGTACTAGACAACCCAGAGAAGTATGTGAGGAACTTATCTTCATACGTACTCAACAACATTGAAACAGAGGCCCTTGCATACGGATTAAAATTATGCATAAAGCCTAAACACATCAATCGTTTTGAGTCGCAAGCACAGTTTGAAATGTTGTTTGATCAAGTCTCCAAGTTATCACCTACCTCTGCTGAGTCGGTCGGGTGGCTGAAGGCCAAACTGGTAGATTTAGAACACCAGTATCGCACAACACCCTCTAAACAGACGTGTCCGCTGACCAACGAACACCTTACTGCCTTAAAAGCGTTAAAGGCTAACAAAACCCTCGTCATACTGAAACCTGACAAAGGGAGCGGTACAGTACTGATGGACATGTCAGATTACCAGAGAAAAATGGATGTAATATTGTCAGACGAATCCAAATTCAGGATAGATCAAAAAGTAAACAAGTCGGAGGACCTGGATGCTATAATGAGGAAAGAGATCCAGTCACTTGTGAATGCGGGACTCATCAGTGAGGCCACTGCAAAAACGCTCACACCACGTGGCTCGCACACTCCTCAGATGTACGGTCTACCCAAACTTCACAAGCCCGGCATCCCGCTAAGACCTATCCTGTCCATGGTTAACTCTGCACAACACCGAATGGCGAGATGGCTAGCCGAAATGTTAAAGCCAGTACGACAGTCCTTCGATCCAAAAATACTCAGAGATACATTCCAACTGGTGGAATTATTGGATACTATGGACATAAATAACAAACACATGGCATCCATGGATATAGCCTCCCTATTCACTAACGTTCCATTAGAGGAGACAGTGAAAATAATAAGGGAACGCATTGAAGACAAACAACTAAAATTAGGCATACCAACACCTATTCTGGAGAGGCTACTACTACTATGTACCGCCAACATCCAATTCAATTTTTTAACTAAGTCATACCGCCAAATTGACGGAGTGGCCATGGGGAGTCCTCTTGGTCCTATTCTAGCGGACATCTTCATGGCACACTTAGAAGAAAAGAGATCCTCAGACATCAACAACTTGGCCTTTTACCGGCGTTATGTGGACGATATACTAATTATCACCACAGACGAGCTACAAGCAACATCGTTTCAGGCCACAATGAACAAGACGCATAAAAACATCTCTCTATCTATGGAACACGAACACAACGAAGCGTTACCTTTCCTAGATATTCTAATGAGACGTAGAGCAGACGGCACAATTCAAAGATCGGTGTATCGCAAAGAAACATGGACTGGCCAATACCTAAATTTTCAGAGCTTCACACCTGTCCAGTACAAACGGGGCTTAGTACGGACCTTGTTTGACCGTGCTAGAAAGATATGCACCCAGGACACACTGACAGAGGAATTTGAAACTCTGAAGAATGTCTTAAACCTGAATGGGTACTCCACAGGATTTATAAAGCGCCATTGCCAACAGCCCAAACCCAAAGCAGACGTAACTACAGTCCCTAAACTCAAGGTATTCATCCAGCTAACCTTTCGAGGGGATGACGTAATGCAACGTCTACAAGACCGGCTTACTACAGCAGTAGGTCGAACATTCTGTGCGGCAACTCCAGTCATTAGATGTAAAACCGTACCCATTCCTACACCAACAGTCAAAGAGCATGTTCCTCTGTACGCCACAAACAATTGTATTTACCAATTCACATGTAGATGCCAGGCCGTTTACATTGGTCGAACGGAGAGACAGCTTAACAAACGGGTGTCAGAACACATACCTCAATGGGTCAACAAGATACAACACACAGGAGAGGCTAGCCACGAGGAGCCGACACACCGGAAGCTCCCGGCGTCTTCAATCGGCAGGCACATTGTCGCCAGTCGCCATGTTGTGTCCAGAGACACTGCATTTCGCGTGTTGTTTAGAACACAAAATACTCGCTTGTTAAAATTTGCAGAAGCAATTATGATCTATCAACGCAAGCCAGAATTGTGTAAACAGAAAGACATGTTAGTCAGTTTAAAATCACCGTGGTAGACAATCGACATTACTGTGCGAAATTGTGTATATTTCAACTTGAAGGATTTATCTAGTTAATTTCACGTAAGTTGTGTGATTTCTGCAGTATGTACCTGACGAGATGCAGCGAAATATGCCAGGCAATAAATCGTGCAGTCTATTATTTGTGTCTTCGTTATTCAAATTCACTACGGGAAAACATTGTTTTGGATTTAGAAATGCTCTAATTAATGTAAAATCAATGCCTGGCGCCGACTGTAATAGTGATCATGTACCACTATGTGGACAAATAAAAGTAAGATTAAAGAGAGGAAAACAAATGGTTAGGAACATGAGACTTCATAAAGAGGTTCTGAAAGTAGATAAAGAAATTCAAGAACAATACTTAGTGACTATGAAAAATAGGTACAATGCAATAGCTAAAATACAGAGTATAAATAAACAATGGGAAATGTTAAGGGACTCCATTCATCACACTAGCAAAGAAATATTACCGGAGAGAAGTCAAATAGCTAAGAAAAAATGGATGAATGAAGAAATCTTAATGCTGATGGACAAAAGAAAACAGAGTAAAAATGACAAACAAGAATACGCTAATATAAATAATGAAATAAAAGATAAATGTTGGAAGGCAAAAGAAAGTTGGTTAAATGAGCAGTGCAAAATAATTGAATTAAATGCCATTAAAGATACAAAAACATGCACAGGCAAAACAGTGAGCTCACGGGAAGAAAAATAAGAATAAATACAGGGTGTTTGAAATAAAAAAACAGGAAAGATATTATTGGAGGAAGATGATATAATGAAGAGGTGGAATGAGTAGATAAAAGAATTATATGATGGGGAAAGGGAAGAATTAACAGAAAAACGTGACTTAGAAGGTCCACCTATTCTAAAAGAAGAAGTCGCTGACGCTATGAAATATATGAAGAAAGGAAAAACAGCTGGACCAGATGAAATCACAATAGAAGAATTAGAAGTATTGGGATAATTTGGAGAAGATATATTAACCAACATGTTAAATGATATTTACAGCAGTGGATATCTACCCAGTGATATGCTGAAATCTGTATTTATAGCTCTACCAAAAAGACCAGGAGCAATTGAATGTGAAGATATTCGCACAATTAACCTCATAAACCATATCACTAAGCTTCTGCTCAGAATCATAATGAGAAGAATCAGAAAGAAAATAAAAATGGAAATTAGTGAATAACAGTATGGATTTGTGGAGGTAAAGGGCACAAACAATGCAATATATACATTACGGACACTAATAGAAAGATCAATAGAGAAACAGAAAGACATATGTTTATGCTTCATAGATTATACTAAGGCATTTGATAATGTAAAACATCATGAGCTGATTAAAATGTTGGAAAATATCAACATTGATGGGAAAGATTTAAGAATACTAAAGAATATTTACTGGAACCAAGTAGCAGCAATTAAAATTGGAAATAAAGAGGGTAGTTACGAACACATAAAGCTAGGAGTGCGACAGAGATGTGTCTTGTCACCAGATCTCTTCTCCCTATATAGCGAAGTAATAATGAGCGAGATCAAAGAGATGCCAGGAATACTAGTTGGAGGTTATAATATAAATAATATACGCTAAGCAGATGACACAGCATTGGTGGCAGATAAATCAACAGACCTACAACAATTGCTGGACACTGTAGTAACAGAGAGTGCAAGGAAAGGACTCTCCTTGAATATCAAGAAAACAGTAACAATGGTGATATCAAAGAAAATGGTGACACCAAAATGTGACATAGAAATAGAAGGAAAAATTCTTAACCAAGTGGATAATTTTAGATACCTAGGGACATTTATAACATCAGATGGAAGATGTACAACAGAGATTAAGAGCAGAATAGGGCAGGCAAAGGCCGCATTTCAGAAAATGAAGAGTATCTTATGCAATAGGTCACTATCACTGAGTGTAAGAAAGGGAGTGCTGAAATGCTATGTAGAACCAGTTTTGCTGTATGGCAGTGAATCTTGGAATGTAAATGAACAAATTAAGAAGAAATTAGAAGCAACAGAGATGTGGTTCCTGAGACGAATGTTGAGAATTCCTTGGACTGCCAGAGTAACTAACGACGACTGCCTGAAACAGGCTAATGAAACTAGAACATATATACAACAATAAGAAAGAGACAAACAGCTTTCTTTGGTCATGTAATGAGAAGAGAGGCATTGGAGAACATCGTGACAACTGGAAAGATCGAGGGGAAGAGAGGCAGAGGCAGACCAAGAGAAATGATGCTGGATGGATTGAGAAGGTGGCACGGAGGAATATCAGCAGCAGAGTTGATCCAGAAAACCAAAGACCGAGATCTGTGGAGAGCCATGAACGCCTACGCCAGCTGGCAGGGCACTTGATGATGATGATGATCATGTCTTTTAACGTGGCGAAATATTTCACTTGCCTCCTATTTATTTTCTTACTCAACTCTTTCTTCATTCCCAGTTGTTCTAGAACAGTGCTTCCCAACCGGTGGGGAATTCCCCCAGCCCCAGGGGGAATTTTAGGGTTTCCGGGGGGGGGGGGGGGGGGGGGAATTAAGATTATTTCAAGATCACGTTAATACAAGAACCGATTACTTGATATTATTTTTCCCTTCATACTGTACGGTTCTGTACATCTCACCCTTCTAAAATTCAATTTATAAAGTAAGTAGACCCACAAATTATGTTTTATGTGGATGTCTATACTTTTTTTTAGTATTTGCTATTAAATTTAGCTTCCATTATTGCTTATACTGTGTAGAGGTGGGGGGGGGGGGGGTGGGAATTTTTAGCTAGGAAATACGAAAAGGGAGAATGGCGTTCTGCACGGGCCAAATTTTTAGGTAGGAAATACGAAAAGGGGGGCGAGGAGGGGGGGGGGGTTGACGTTCTGAAAATATGGTGAAGGGGGGCATGGGCCAAAAAAGGTTGAGAACCACTGTTCTAAGACCTCTGCATTTGATTGCTTTTGTTTCCACGAAATACGACATATTCATCTGTATATCTACATATCCAGGGTGTCAAGATCTCCAATAAGACCTTACAGAGGTAAGGAGAGTAAACACAAGTCTAGTAGGGAGACACCAGACAGGAGAGACACCAAGCACTATAAATAGCCTCACAAGGAGACACATTTGTGTCAGACCAGGGGCCAATGCGTACAGCTGAGCGAGTGCTTTCCCCAAGCCATTGGGAAGCTTGTCCTTGCGAGTAACCGTGAAGTGCCCGGTTACTCGAGCTCATAAGGCAGCGTGCTTGCGAGACCATGCACGCAATAATAGCTACTGCACGGAGAGGACAGTGTCCGTGCTTGTCCACGCAATGTGTAGCGTGTGGACAGACCCGACTGGAGACGGTAGAGAGCAGACGTATCCTTGACAAATGCTATAGTTTCTAGGCAATAGGCAAACATTAGGCTGTTCATTTAGATTGTGATTTCGAGCATCATTTCTCACCACTTCATTGCATTCATGTTGTATAACGATGATGAAGTATAACGCTCGCAGAGCCATTCAAATGTTGGCTCTAAATAAATTGCATTCCTTTCGCAAATGTCACGAGTTGTTATTTCGTGCGGTGCGAAAGTAGGGGAGTCCTGAGAATCTGCAGCGAACAAGTCGCTGACAGGCAGGACACCAATTGGTGTCAGAATACAGTGAACCAACGCCAGCAGGACAATTGGTGTCAGAATACAGTGAACCAACGCCAGCAGGACAATTGGTGTCAGAATACAGTGAACCAACGCCAGCAGGACAATTGGTGTCAGAATACAGTGAACCAACGCCAGCAGGACAATTGGTGTCAGAATACAGTGAACCAACGCCAGCAGGACAATTGGTGTCAGAATACAGTGAACCAACGCCAGCAGGACAATTGGTGTCAGAATACAGTGAACCAACGCCAGCAAAGCAATTGGTGTCAGAACACAGAGAACCAACACCAGCAGAGCAGTCATAGCAGGCATGTGTTGTAATATTCAACGAACAGTTAACGCCAGCTATCGATTGGTATTAGAAAGTTCTGAACCAGCATCAGCTCATTGCACGATTCAACATCATTACTGTGTGATATATTTCAAAGTAATGTAAATTTGTTTCCATACATGGCATAAATAATTTTCTTTGGTGAATTATACGATCATACCATTTGTGGAGTGTGAACCACAATTGAGCCAAATTAAATCGCTAAAGTGTTAAATTCTACAAATATTAATTTGAAAGTGTGTTATTATGCAAAAATCAATAGAAATGTATACAATGATCAAAGAACATTAACATCGTAACCACCGTGTACATTTCATTGCGTGTGATACAGCCATCAATGTCACCATTCTACGAAGTCAATAAATAGATTAGCGACGAACTGAAGCCTACAACGAAGATACGCCATAGTCAGAAAGTGAAGACAAGACGACATCGACTGTCATACGACGAATCATCTCACATATTATCTAACAATCATTCAGACGATCATATCAATCATCCATTAACACCATTTATCACTATCTATCACATTTTTCCATTCATCATTCGCATGAAATATAAGCTTGTATCGACAACATAAGCGTGTGTCTAATTTTTGCTGCTCTACTAAACAGAAGCAGCCATTGTGTTATCAAGTCAAATCATTTTGTAAGTGTGAAAGACAGCGGTGGAACATCCCAAGAACCGTACTTTCCAAAGAATTAGATGAGTATATTTTCAGAATATTTTGGTATGCTCTAAATTAATCATGCATCTTCTTTTTCAGTAAAGATGTATAGTTACTAACACATTATTACAAACTATTGTGTGAATATTATTGTGATATCATTTTGAACTAACATTACGCAAAAATGGCGTCGCTAAATGACTGTATCCAGGCAGGCAAGGAAATGGGCCATACTGGTGAAAAGTTAGAAAAATGGGCGGATCAAAAGTATAAAGAAGAAATAGCTCGCATGGAAAAGAAGGCTGCTTTAGAGAGAGACGAAAGAGCATTAGAAAGGCAACATCAAAAAGAAATGAAGGAGGTCGAGGAAGCTACCAAACAGAAACAATTAGAGTTAGATCAAGCTATCAAACAGAAACAGTTAGACTTAGATCATGCTAACAAACAAGCAGAGGAAGCCACCAAACAAAAGCAGATACAAGTAGATTCAGAGACGAAACTAAAGATGACGGAAATGGAGGTAGATTCTAACATACAAATAGCCTCTAGCAAACAAAAGAGCCAAGAAGAACAAAACAAATTTAGTAAGTATAAGGGCCTTATCAAACCATACAGTGTAGGAGATTCAATTAGCGCATGGACTGAGAACATAGAATTCCAACTAAAGACACAGAAAATACATTTAGATGATTGGGCAATGATTTACATGAGTAACCTCAGTGGGGAGCCGTTAAAAGTAATAGAATCCATACCTACAGAGCTAAGGAACAATTATCAGTACATACACGATAGGATAATGCAACATTTTCTTTTAGACGCTACTGGGTAGCAAATTCAATTCTCACAGATTAAGCCAAAAGCAACTGAAACCTTCTTAGACTACATCTCTAACGTGCAAAGAACATTTAAAAAGTGGACTAGAGCAGCTAAAGTAGGTAACAACTATGAAAAACTAGAAGAGCTGATGGTAATGGACAAAGTGATTTCTACCGTTCCTACCCCTTTTGCGAAGTTTTTACAACAGTCAGATATTGAGTCCATTCAGCAATTAGAGAAACGGGGATCAGCTTATTTTTCGTCTAATCGGGACATATTTAAAACTACATCACATGACACAGAAATTACAGCTTTTGCAAACAAAGTTCCTGATAGATCTTACAACCAGAAAGATTACCGTAAGAAGGACAAACCATATCAGAAACCACCTCGATGTAACTATTGCAATCTTTTTCATCCGACTTACTCGATGTGTGATAAGAACCCCGCATATCCGTCACACTTAGAAGCAGTGTTGAAGAAGCAAGAAAGCAGAAGATCATCCTTTAAACGTGCTGTTAAATGTTATTTTTGTTCAAGTTATGGCCATTATAGTAATAAATGTATGGGGAGACAGAGAATGAAGGCAAATAATGCAGCACTCATCGATACATCATCAGACGATGAGAGTGACATTGATCCGGAACTTGTGAATGTTTTGCCAACGAATGAATGTCAGAGTGTAGCATCAGTAACAGACATTTTAGACTTTAAGAGATGTAAAGTATGCCATCAGTTTCATGCGGATGGTAAATTGGAATGTGGGCACATAATACATTGTTCAAATGAAGATGCTAACGCAGCGTGTGCCTCCAGAGGTAAACTTAAGTTCTACGATGCACTGGTCAATGGGCAACCATGCCAATGTTTAGTTGATAGCGGGAGCACTCTACTGGGTTTAAGGAGAGAACTTGCTAGACCAGAAGATTATACGGGTGAATTTGTCAAATGCCGTACTTTCTCTGGAACCATCTAGAAATATCCACTGGCAAAAGCGCATATCAATACCCCGTTCCTTGCCGGCACATTTACGTGCGCTATCCTGCAAGATCCATGCACGGATCTCATTTTAGGATGCCTAGATGCATTGAAAGAATGTACAGAAAACGACATAAGAGCCTGGAAAGATACACACATGGCCAACGCTGTAACTAAGTCAGATACAGAAACAAACTATACTGACTTACAAAACGAAATGCTACAGCTATTAACACCAAGTGGTGCAGATACCAACACTACTCGACAAAATTTGATCGAGGCACAAAGCACCGACCAAACAATCACACCTTATTTTAACTTGTTTTGTGAGCGAAAGAAAGTATCTAAAAATGCTTCCTGGTACTTTAGAAAATTTAACGGAATTCTCATGCGTTATTACACATATAATAACCATGAAATTCAGCAGACGGTGTTACCTGTAACATACCGACAAAATGTGCTAAAAATCGCACATGAGTCACCGTTTGCTGGACATTTGGCTTATGATAAAACGCGAGCCAGAGTTCTATCACAATTTTACTGGCCTAAATTCTGTTCCGACATAAAATCTTTCTGTCGTTCTTGTACTGTCTGTCAACATCTTGTACGAAAGAGAAAGCATGTGAAGGCCGAAGTTCAACGGTCAGTATTAGCATCTAGACCATAGGAGAGTATAGCGGTCGATATTGCTGGACCCCTAATGCAGGTGTCGAGTAATGGAAACCACAACTATGCAAATAAGGGTGCGAAAACTATTCACCTCGAACCAAACCAGAAAGTTTTGCTTCTACTACCCGATAAACGTAATTTGTTACTAACATCTTGGCAAGGGCCTTTCAACGTTGAACGTAAAATATCAGATGTGGATTATGAAATATCGATAAAAGGACACTTAAAGATATTTCATATCAACATGCTGAAACCATATTTTTCACAAGAACAACAGACAGACGAACAAATTGCACCAACACCAAGCAATGAGACGACAGGCGTACACAACACAAATTCACTAGATAGGGCGACACACGACAGCGACAACGCAAACACACTTAGCCAGGTAACAGCACACACAGCTAGCACCACAACAGTATTGAACGAGACAGACGAAGACGAGATGGAATTACCAGTTCCTACGGTAGACACGACTGCGACCATTGACAGCATAAAGATAGAAACGAAACTGACAGACGACCAACGTCGACAAATCATAGAGCTAGTGACGGAATACAGAGACATATTCTCCGACATCCCAGGAAAGACAGATAGAATAGAACATTCTATCATTCTGACTGACACAACACCAATCAAGTGTCGACCTTATTCTATCCCTTTAAACTATAGGTCGAACCTCGACAAATAAATTCTATCTCTCGAGTCGAGCGGAATTATTCAGAAATCTCAGTCAGAGTATTCTTTCCCTATTGTCCTTGTCGCCAAAAAGGACTCTACTATTCGACTCTGCGTCGATTATCGCCGCTTAACAAGAAAATCCGGCTGCTGTGGAGGCTGAAGTACAAGCGTTGATTTTCGAGAATTCGCTAGACAGTGACGCGGTCATCTACACAGATGGGTCGGTCGTCCGACATGTGAGAAGCTCATGGGCCTTTACAGCTCGGGCCGGAGGGAGAATTGTGAAGGAGGACTCTGGTGCTTTCACTGAAACCACAAGTAGCCTGACCATGGAAGTCATGGCAGTAAGTAAAGCAATAACATGGCTCGAGACACAGACATTCACTAGGGCTTGTTTCCTTAGCGACTCAATGAACATGATCAAGAGGATAGAGGAGGGGTCGATCCGAAGAGAATGGTTGCTGCCTCTGGAGCGGTCTCGGCTGGCAAAGATTAGTTTCATCTTCGTGCCAGGGCATGCGGGAGTACAAGGAAATGAGCGGGCTGACAAGCTCGCAGGTGAGGCTACTGTGGAGGGCGGACGCGCCATGGACCAGGCTGACATTCTGAATGCTCTACGAGAAGTGAGACTTTTGCAAGAACCAAGTGATGACTGTGAATCTACAACAATGGCCAGACTGCGAGAGCAGCAAATTAAAAGAGGGGTGGCCAAACAAGAACACTACGCAGGAAGCCAAAGAAGATTGATAAACCAACACAGAACTGGCGTCGTTAGCCGCTACACGCTGCGGGATTTGCTGAGGAGGGGATCCGAGCACTTATGGACTGAATGGTCCGATGTGCAACGAGGATGATCTGTCGACTAACTAACTAACTAACTATCGCCGCTTAAACAAAATAACCAAAATTGACGCTGAACCGATTCCATCATGCGAGGATCTGATCTTGGACATGTCTACATCTCGCATATTTAGCAAGATTTACCTCACGAAAGGTTATTGGCAAATCTCGATGGAAGTAAATTCTATTCATCTAACAGCTTTCTCCACTCCTTTAGGACTTTATGAGTGGCGCTTTCTTCCTTTCGGCCTTCGTAACGCTCCTGCTAATTTCGTCCGTCTAACTAGGGATCTTCTCCATGGGATGACCAATATTTCAACTTATATAGATGACATATGCATCCATACGGAAGACTGGACAACACACCTACTGAAACTTCGACAAGTCTTCGACAGGTTGCGAGTATTTGGGCTCACAGCAAGGCCACCAAAGTAGAGTTGGGCATGGAACAAATTGACTTCCTGGGTCATACCATCTGCAGGGGCTAATTAAAAACTGATGACAGAATCGTCACCAAGATTCTGAATTTGACAATGCCAACGACCAAGAAACAGGTCCGAAGTTTACTGGGTCTGGTAAACTACTATAGTAAATTCATTCCAAATATGGCGGAAATCACCAGTGTTTTTTCTAACATCTTAAAAGCTTCGGCTAAGTTATCTGTACACGATGCAGGATTAATTAGTGCGTTATCAAAATTAAAACATCTTTTCAGCGTTCCACCTATCCTTCGTATGCCTAATCCAAAACTCACTTATTTCTTACGCACAGATGCGAGTGCCATATCCATATCTGGGATACTAGGACAGTTCTACGATTGGACGTTCCACCCCGTAATGTACGTAAGTCGCAAGATTACCCCTGCTGAATCGAAATACTCAGCATCAGAATTAGAGGGCCTCAGTTTGATCTATTGCGTCAAGAAGTTTCATAGATTTTTGGCAGGAGCACAGTTTGTGATCGAATCCGATAACTCTCCGTTGTCTGTGATGCAGTCTGAGCAATAACAGAATTTACAGGTGGGCTTTGATTCTCCAAAATTACACGTTTACCATCCAGCACTTAAAAGGAAGATTGAACACTGTTGCGGACATTTTGAGTCGACCATCATCCATTGAAATACCTGATTTACAGGAAGGGATCGACCACAGACCACCAGAAACAGTGACACGGTAATGTTAGATAACTCAGTGCCGTATGAGGTAATTATGAAACATTGTAAGTGCGTTATCATCGCCAAATATGTAACCTGTGTGAAGGTAACAGTGCTATGAGAAGTGTAACGAACAAACGCAGAAGTAACATGCGCTGACACACACGTAAGCTAGAGGAACATTAAAGTGTTAGCTATGAACCTACATAACGTAGTAGGGAACTATATTTATACACTATCCTTGAAGGAGAGCATAGAAGACTTTGCCGAAATTAACTATGTTATAATAGTCTACAAAGAGTATTGCTCCATCTTCACAACGCAAAGGAGGATGTCGATTTAGTGTAATTAGATATAGAAATGTAACTGTGATATATGTATATTATTATTTTATTAACAGTACCTATAACTTCATTTTTATATTAATTATTGAATTGCAAATTGTTCAAATGCATATATAACTTTATTTTGTTATTTGGTAGTTAGAAATCACCATTATTTAGTTAATAACCCATTTAATAGAACACCAATTATAGAAATACGATTGTTAGATATTATATTAGTTTAGTACTATATAATCATAATCATTTATAAATTCATTTATCTAAAATATCATTTCCAAACTAACCCAACCATTTAGGAATTAATATCATCTTTTTCACAAACAACACTTTAAGGTAATTAACCCAATTCACTTAAATGAAAGTATTTATTAGATTATTTCCCTTGATGGTAATTTAGGTCAGCACACGAAAATTAGGTGAGTTACTACTACAGGATCGGTAACAAACCATCCTCATAACTATGTATATAATGTATAGACATGACACGTGCAAACAAAACGCACAGTCATTTGGCGTGATTACTGTTATAATTCAGCCAATCGTTTATTGTATATATGTAATATTCATGTATTTGATGCTATGAAACATATTTTAATAACGAGAGAATGTTTGAGTGAAAGAAAGGTATGAAAGTGAATGAAAGATGTATGCAAGAAGAATAAATGCGAGGAGATAAATTAGTAAACATTGAAAGAAAGAGAGCGAGAGAGAAAGACAGTGGAAAATTTTTCCACCGCTGTAAACGTCTTATTTTGACTTGTCTGTGTCATCTGTGTAGCAATGTGTTGTCGATTTTTTATGTGTGTTACTGCCATACTTTAATAGAGTATATAGAGAACGTACTTTGAGCTTCAGAAAGCGGAGTTGTGGTCACAAAAAAGAATAACGAACGTTTGTAACCACAATAAACCGATTTACGGCGCTCGAAGGAACACACACATTTAGTACACTAACACATACACATGTTAGAGAGTTAAGTACACTGTAGTATTACAAAACACGCAAACAAACAGGAAAACAAACATATAAACGATGCACACACTATTCAGTTCAAAGAACAATAACTTTAAATTCAGGGGACACAATAACTTCTTAGAAACCTTAATGTAACAGTGAATATAGCTTTTCACAAGCGGTAGCGAGAAGGTGAAAAGTAGAACTATGTGTATAAGAGTTGGAGGGGATATTAGTGGGAACATGAACACTTTGTGCTCATGTGTTGTACTCAGAATAGAGTCAACTTGTATGTGTGTTGTCATTTCGGGCAATTTGAGGACAGGTCAAGACAGAAGTCAATAGGTGAAAGTCAAAAGACATAGGGTCAAACGACGGAAGCCAGGACATAAGTCATAAGACAATGGTTCCGGTCCAAAACAATTCCCAAAGATATCTATAAAGCCAACTATACTGATACATGGGCTACTTAATTAGCCAAGTGAAAAGATAAAGCAGTGTGAGTAAAGGAAGAAGAGAGTTGTTCTATCCCCAAACTAGAGAGTTTAACTTATTGGATATCTGACAAAATTGGAGCAACCAATTTTTCTTTGTGACCAGAAGTGTTACAAACATGAGTTAAAGGAAAGTAACACTTCACAGAGAGGAGGGGAGCCTGTCAAGATCTCCAATAAGACCTTACAGAGGTAAGGAGAGTAAACACAAGTCTAGTAGGGAGACACCAGACAGGAGAGACACCAAGCACTATAAATAGCCTCACAAGGAGACACATTTGTGTCAGACCAGGGGCCAATGCGTACAGCTGAGCGAGGGCTTTCCCCAAGCCATTGGGAAGCTTGTCCTTGCAAGTAACCGTGAAGTGCCCGGTTACTCGAGCTCACAAGGAAGCGTGCTTGCGAGACCATGCACGCAATAATAGCTAATGCACGGAGAGGACAGTGTCCGTGCTTGTCCACGCAATGTGTAGCGTGTGGACAGACCCGACTGGAGACGGTAGAGAGCAGACGTATCCTTGACAAATGCTATAGTTTCTAGGCAATAGGCAAACATTAGGCTGTTCATTTAGATTGTGATTTCGAGCATCATTTCTCACCACTTCATTGCATTCATGTTGTATAACGATGATGAAGTATAACGCTCGCAGAGCCATTCAAATGTCGGCTCTAAATAAATTGCATTCCTTTCGCAAATGTCACGAGTTGTTATTTCGTGCGGTGCGAAAGTAGGGGAGTCCTGAGAATCTGCAGCGAACAAGTCGCTGACACAGGGCTTCTATGCGACTTTCTAGTTGCTTGTTCAATGTCCAAGCTTCCGCGCCATACAGTAGTGCTAAATATAAGTAGCATCTGACAATTATCATTTTTAATTCGCTGTTAATTCTTCTAGATGTTAATACTGATTTTGTGTGGAGATCACCTATTATTCTAAATATAATATTGACATTTAAATGGTATCACAACGCCTCGAGTTCCATACGTTATATCCAGCATTTTCGAGGACCGTCGGCGGACCGGATGAAATGACGTCGGCGGCCGATCCGGCCCGCGGGCCGTAGTTTGGTGACCCCTGAGCTAGAAGATGTCAAAGATGTATTGAAGAAAAAGCAAATGACACCTCACCAGGGCCCGATGGGGTTAGGTGTGCCCACATGATGGATATGAGTGATGGAGAACTTATGGAGATGGCTGCTTGCTTTAGCCTGACCATCAGGGTGACATCAGTACCCCAGGTTTGGGTGCATAGCTATTTAACACCATTTCCTAAACCAGGCAAAGATCATTCAAAGCTAAATGGATTTAGGATTATTACCCTACATACTACTTTTGACAAGGTGCTGGAGAAGATCGTTGCTGTTAAGCTTCAGGAAAATTTAGACAGAGAAAAGCTCCCCCCCCCCCCCTCCCCCTTCCCCAAATTTCCCCGTAAGGTTTGGGAGGTTACTGGCAAGGGAAAGATACTTGGTCAAATGCAGCCACTTTTTCCTACGATGTTTATGAAGGGTTCCATAACAGACAGGCGACGACGGTGGCAGCACTCGATTTCCAGGACGCGTAGAGCAGTCAGATATAATATTTTGATGTACGCTCTTATGAAAAAGAGAGTAAGTATTCCTTGGTTGGTGAATTGAATTGCAGCTGTTAGGTAATCTCACAGCGTGGATCTCCGGCTGGGTACACGGACCTCTGAACCATGAATCATAGCCCCCGGACTATCACAGCGGTCAGCAGTTTCCGAGCAAGATTGCCAGCCTCGAAGCTCCGGGGGCTGGAAGGATACAAACATTTGCAGATGATGTTCTTGCATACAGGCAGGGGAGCGACAGAAATCAAACAGCTCAGGAGATGCAGGCGATACTGGACAAAGTGATGGCATGGTGTACGGAGATGAATGCTGTCATTAACCCAGAAAAAGCGTCTGTCTTGTGGTGCTCTCTGGAGAATAGGATTGTCAAAGCTGACCTCCCAAGCCTCACAATAAATGGTAGAGCTGTGAATAGAGACATGATGTGAGTATGAAATGTGATGAGGAAAGTAAACTAGCCACCACATCTGCTTGTGGACCGAGATGATCTCCGTGGTGTAGTGGTTAAACCGCTGGCCTCGCGCTCCGAAAGAAATGGGCTTGTTTTGGGACACAGTGATTCGATTCATGGGTGTCATTTTCTGGGAGACTCCTGTGGGAGCGTAGTGTGTGTGCTCTGTGCGACGATTTTGACAGTTCCCTCTGTGGAAAGTGATCCAGCCATCTGGGATAAAACCAGCTGCAATGAAATCACCCCTCTTACCTTCCAAACATATTCAATATGTCGTGGCCTAGAAATTGTGATGGCCTAACACTTCACATTCCGTCGGTACTATATGCTGTGGGACCATCTCCACCGTATATAGACAGACAAACAGACAGACAGACAGACAGACAGACAGGCAGGCAGGCAGCCAGGCAGGCAGATAGATAGATAGATAGATAGATAGATAGATAGATAGATAGATAGATAGATAGATAGATAGATAGATAGATAGATAGATAGATAGATAGATAGATAGATAGACAGACAGACAGACAGACAGACAGACAGACAGACAGACAGACAGACAGACAGACAGATAGATAGATAGATATATAGATAGATAGATAGATAGATAGATAGATAGATAGATAGATAGATAGATAGATAAATAGATAGATAGATAGATAGATAGATAGATAGATAGATAGATAGATAGATAGATAGATAGATAGATAGATAGATAGATAGATAGATAGATAGATAGATAGAATGAAAATCTTTATTTTCAAAAGGTTAAGAATTGGACAAGCAGGCCCGTCTGACATTCTGCCCTTCTTCTCTATTTCCTCTCTTACATTCTTTCATTCAACATCGCTTATGAAGCAATTTTTTTAACAATAAAAGAACAATAAGCATTAAAACGCATGAAAAATAATCAATAATACATGACTCGATGGGGTAATGTTTAACATGGGCATCATAAATACCCAAGGTGGGTGTAACGTGCCACATATATGGGAATGTTTTTTTTTCCTTCTGGCTAGTTGTTGTTCGAGATAATTTACCATTATTATTGTCTTTGCTGCTGTTTTTTGTAAGGAGGCATGTAGTCTGTCCTGGGGTAGTGTTCAAACAGGTTGCGATTGTATGTATAATGATTGGTGGTGTCTTTGATTTCTTGTGGAAGATTATTCCACAACTGAGTGGCAGAGTATGCTAAGATTGTTTTATATAAGTCTATCCTAGGTTTAGGGACATGAAGTATATTTAGTCGTCCGCTATGTCTTGCGTTATATTTAAACAATGGCCAAAGGTAGCTTGGGGCATTTTGAAATAGGATTTTGTGAGTTAGTTTAGCCTTATTAAAAAGTAGGCGTTTGTGGAGTGGCAGTAACCGAAGACGTTCATGTAGGTTAGAATTGTCTGTAAACTTATCACCATTGATTTGACGCACTGCCCTTTTCGTTTTGTTATTGATTTGGAGCATCCATCCCAGATTGTGGAGCAATAATCAATATGTGTTTGTATGTGGGAAGTATAGAATATCTTTCTTGTGTTTTCGTCGAGGAAGTTTTTAATTTTGGCAAGTTGGTATACTTTTTTGGCTATTTGTTTAACTAGAGCATGAACATGGGAATTAAAGGATAGATGTTGATCTATGATAAGACCCAGTGCCTTGTGCTCGGTTATACTTTCTATAGGCGTGCTACCAATGTGCACCTGAAGAGTTCTCTGCGAGTTTAGAGTGTGAAGTCTTTGCCTCGTTCATATTAACATATATTTTGTTTTAGCAATGTTAATTTGCATACGGTTTGCATGACTCCAGTTAACTACACTATTTATTTCCTGTTGCAAGGATTATTCTAGCACATTACGATCATTAGCGTTTGTATGTACTGTGCAGTCGTCTGCAAATAGATCGCAGGACGATGATAGATATAAGGGAAGATCATTTATATAAATGGCAAATAACAGAGGGCCAAGTATAGACCTGAGGTACTCCAGTATTAATGGTAATGGCTTGGGATAGAGATTTATTGTGTGATACTACTTGTTTTCTGTCTAATAAGAATGAGTTTATTAATGTCACTATATTAAAGCTTACTTTCATTGTTTCTAGTTTTTTTTTTTTAAATTAGGATAGTATGATCTATCTATAGTTGAATATACTTAACATTTGACAATTCTTATTTTTAATGCGTTGTTAATCTCTCTAGATGTTAATGCTGATTTCATACCGTTGAAAGCATTTTATCCATTCCTATTCTCTTTTTGATTTCTATTTCACTTCTGCCATCATCTGTTATTATATGAATGAATCACCAAAAAACAAGAAGTAGATTGTGAGATTTACTAAAACACGATTACAAGAAACAAATTGGACGTTGAGGCCCGAGCCTTAGTCAGCACAGAAAAGACAAGCACAAACCAACACAAAACTACATGAAACACTAAATGACAATAATATTAAGGATACTTATCTGAATCTGTGTCCTAGCTTGGAGTGACTGACGATTGACACGAGTTCGACGGCTATCAGTGGATTGTATGGGCCGAATGTATGGTCAACGGGTGAAAGGTCAAATATTGGCTAAACAACTCTGCGGGAATGGTGTACGGTGGAGAGGGCCCATGTGGGCAAAAGTTAAAAATAGGATAGGCGAAGATGTCACGGACTCACTTTGCAATTGGCAATTTCTCTATGTGCTCTCGAAACACAGTGGCGGAAGATTTCATTGCATTGGTCCTCACAGAGGAGGCATGAGTAGCGGTCGCTCGGAAAACGATTGCAAACCTCCGAACGCAAACCTGCCAAGAAATCCCAAACAGCAGAAATAATGCTGGTGTAGTCTGCGACGTCCTGCAAAGGACATACAATTACCTTTTAGTGGACTATACAACTGGGGGAGGGGATGTAGTTTGGAAGTTAAATGAAACTGTGTTGGACATTGAGGCCGTGAGGGGAGAGTGTACCCAACGGGAAGATGAGACGGTTTTCCAATGTTTGACGATCCCGTTCGTGGGATGCGCACGATTTGATCTCCGTGACCTGTATGTCAGCCACGCCACAGTGGTCAGGACTGTTGAAGTGCATGGATACCGGTCTCTGGGCACCACTGTTGATGTCAGAAAGATGTCTAAATCTGTTAATATATGTCCATAGGAGAAACTTGTTACTTGTTCTAGTATCTCCCCGTTTACTCTGATGTGTCAGGATCTTGCGGTAGCAAGACTCTGGCTCGTTGGCTGACAAGCGAGATAACAAATATTGTCACTTAATAACTCAATGTGACACAATGCAAACACTTTATTTGCGCATCTCGCGTTTCACAATTAATGCATATCTCGCGCAATCACAAGTCATCATTACAATCAATACATGCAATCAATCAATACATCAATACATCAATACAGCAATACACTTACACTCTTACAGGCTAGCTCTCGAATCACGCTCAAACATATAATTCAAAGCACACCGCATTCAAACGTCTGTCCTCTACGCTCTCCCAAGGCCTGTCTGACTAGCCGTTCAGCATTCGCGTCAGTCGGGGTGGAGTCCCCTTGCGTGCTATACACATTGCACGCTGTCTCCTGACTGACCAACAACGGCTTAGCGTCGCTCAGACTTGAGCCTGGCTGGACTTCTCAGGCGCCGTCGAAGACGCCGCGTTGAAGCTAGCGTGTTTAACACTGCTCAGCGTTGAGTATGGCTGCAATTGTCTGGCGTTGGTACAGACGACGCGTTGCAACCTATGGGTGAGAATCTGACATGCTCCCACCTTCCTTTTCATGAAAGGGGATCCTTTCATGTTCTTTAAACCCCTTTTATTATTTTCTCTGTCAGAATCGAACCATGTAAGACGTCTGACGTGACTGTTTGGTTCATATTCAAATGTACCGGTAATGGTAAGTTATATCTGCACGATCACCAATGTCGCCTTAAAGCAACACACATCAAGTACACTCATTTGAATGGATAGTCGCCTCAGCTGCCATATGACACAGCCAGTCCGGTAAGTTACAGTAAACACGCCCTTGCCTCACAACCACTAAAAAAAATCAAAAGAACAGGTCAGACTGCGAACATTACCTATAAGATGTTCCAACCTCAGACCCCCCAACCTCATTTAGTCGGAGAGTCTAATGAAGGTCTACAGCTTTAGTAACCCTCTTCATGTACAACTGACGTCATCCTGACGTGTCAACCATTAGGCAACTTGATGATAGATTTAACACATATTACACATTACACACATTTTTGATTATCTCCCTTGGTGGTAATACAAAGGTTCGGGACTGTAATTTTACCATACTTTCAAAAGAATACATTACATTTATACATTCCTTTCTTAGTGTCATAATTTGATACTTCTTGACAAAAGCGAACTGTTGTGAACAAGTAACTCAAGTTACGATGCTGAGATTACATATTTAAAAAATTCTTATATACAATTCCGTATATGGAAATATTAGACTCACAAAATTTGTGTAAAACGTCAATGTTTTGTGAGTATTTTAGTATAGTCTGCTATCTTTCAAATTAATATTCATCAATCAATCAATCATGTGCCATGCCGGAAAGCGTGGGCGGTCATGATTCGCCATTTCACTCGATCACCAGTGTCGTGGATCAGCTCAGTGTTCCTGTCTCGTCCATGCCATGTGGCCAAGCCATCCAGGTATTTTCCTCTCGGGCTTCCTCTTGGTCTGTTCCCTTCGATCTTGCCAGCTGTCACTAAGTTCTCCAGTCCATTTCTTCTCATAAAATGTCCAAAAAATTTTGACTGTCTACGTCTAATTTCTCTAATCAATCTACGATTTTCATTTGTCTCTTGTAGTACTTGGTCATTGGTTTTTCTATCTGTCCATGGTATTATATTTATGGTAATATTCATACACACCGGAAATACACCGCTGAGGTTTTAAGTTGACAATACCACACAATAGTTTCGTTTGGATGTTACATAAATAAACGGAGTAACCAGTTCTTGAAAACAGCTGTTGGATGTTTTCTTCGGTGTGGATTACAGAGTTCTTCTGGGATACGGCTGTCACAGTCTCTCTTCATACTGGTTAAAATACCGTGGGCCAATCTGTGGTGTGGGTACGCAGGATATTCGCAGTTGTTCAAGCACAGTAAGTTCTTGGATCCTGTAGTACTGTTTTGTGCCCGTCGTCGTGCATGTTTAGTACATATTTAAAATGACATACACATTCTATCACATATCTCACAACTATTCAATACATTTATTCGCATAATGATATAATATACATAATATATTTACAATGGGAGATTAAATCCCTATCACATACATTTGCACAGCGTTCCTGAAATATTTTCAACTTTGGCTGTGGTGCTGAGCACTTACACTTTGCAGTTAATACAATCTCTGCATTGTGCTCAGGTGATATGGCGATTGGTTGAGTCGTATGGGCATCTCGAAAGAAGGTCGGCCAGTGAATTCTGTGAGCCACTTATGTGCTTCACATCGAAGCTAAAGTCCTGCAAAAGAAGTGACCATCTTGCCACTCTGTGGTTACTTGGCGAACCTCGAGTGATAATAGTTAATGGGCTGTTGTCTGTTTCAACAATGAAATGTTTTCCTAATAGGAATCTTGACAGTTTTCGAAATGAGAATACTAAAGCAAGGGCTTCTAGTTCCGGCGTGCTGTAATTCCGTTCTGTAGCTTTCAGCTTACGGCTGACGTAATAAACAGGGTACAATATCTGATCGTGTTCCTGAAGTAGTACCCCTCCAATCGCTACGGAGGTCGCATCACATCTTAACCTGAAAATAGTGTTAAGATCTGGTAATTTGAGAATAGGTTCACTAGAAAAATAAGATAATACTTTAGAGAATGCAGGTCGTAGGCATTTGCTATTCACAATAACATTCCGTTCTTTCTGTGTTAGTAAATTAGTGAAACATTCGGTCAATTCAGCAAAATGAGGAATGAATTGTCTGTAGTAATTTAGTAGACCTAAGACACTTCGCAACTCTTTCTTAGTTGTCGGAAGCGACAATTGTAGAATTCTAGACATGATGTTATTGTCAGTCGACATAAAGCCATTTGAGATTTTGTAGCCCAAAAATGATATTTCTTGATAGGCTATCTCGACTTTAGATGGTTTCTCTGTTAGTTAGTGTTGTCTGATTCTGTCGAATGTCTGCTGTAATGCTGTTATGTGGTCTGTCATGTTCTTTGTATGTATGCAAATTTCGTCCATGTACCAGATTATATAAGCAATGTCTGTCAAAAGGAGTCTTGTCATTCTTACAAAGGTCGCCGGAGAATTAAGTAAACCGAATGGCAATCTGCACCATTCATATAGTCCCCAAGGCGTGGCAAACGCTGTCAGATGTCTGCTGGCAGGGTGTACTGGTATGTGCCAATAACCATTTGTCATGTCAAGTTTCGTGAAGTACCGTGAGTGTGTCAGTTCTGTCAGTATGTCTTCACAGTTGCTCATTGGTTCCAAATCCAACTGTGTAATGCTGTTGAGCTTACGATAATCCACACAGAGTCTTATATTGTTGTCCTTTTTCTTCACAATGACAATGGGAGAACAAACATGTGATTGTGATCGTCTGATGATGTTGTTCTTTTCTAAGTCAATAATTTCCTGATGAAGTTTGTCATTGTAATGTATGGGGATGGAATATGGTCTGCATTTTATGGGTGCGTCAGATGTCACAATAATATGATGATGCACTAAGTCTGTCTGTCCTGGATTGTCAGAAAAAATAGTACTGTAGTCTTGTAACAATCGTCTGCAACTGTCGGTCTGTGTCTGTGTCAGGTTAGGATTGACCTTTATGTCCTGCAGGTTGGCTGCCGGGTCAAGTGATGGTGTCGGTATTTCGTCAGTATCGTCGTCATCTGTTTGGTCCACTATTGTCGTGCTTGCTGTAGTCTCTACTTGGTCCTCGTCCCTGTTGTAATATGGTGTGGGATGTGGATTTTAATTTATGAGAATATTATGTTAAGTTGTCTAGGGGGATTTAATTTGATTCTCTATTATTTAGCCACTTGAGGTGATCATGGAATTCTACCATAAACACAAGGATGAAAATAGTTCACTCCTGTTCATAGCTGTATTTATGAGTACTTCTCCATTCCCACTTATCACCCTTTAAAATTTACTATAGTGCTAGGAGACATTGATTGTTCATAACATATAACAACCACTGAAGAAACACCACATTTACTTGATGTACACATCAACAAATTTTGGACAAACAGTTCAAGTATGAATCAAGATCTGCAGTTACATATATATGTGTAATGAACACTATGCATTTTCAGACAGGCATGGGAATATTTTGCATTATTACAATATAGTACCCAGTGACCCCAGAAAAAAACAAGGTTATTACAAACAACAGAACAACCACAAATTGGGTCTACTTTCATTTTCCCTCATAATTAAGGCAAATAATGATCAAAGTACATAGAACCCCAACATATAAACATTTGTTTCTGACACCTTTTACAATTTTCTCATTTTTAAAAATAATGAGTTGGTGTCAAAATGCTATACATATATACCATATCATAACCCTTTAGTTATACTTCATGACCAAATAAAACACTCTTTACCTTTTACATGTCATAGAAGAAAAAAACACACACATGAAATCAGTTGATACTAATAATTAAATTAATTAATTATAGTGTTCATTTAGGCATTGCGGGTGGATATTCCTCTCCAGTGCTAAGCTGTTAATGTCCATAATTATCCGGGACAGCAATAAATACTCACAGTCATGTTTTAATGTCCACTGAAGTTTGTTGCGGAAATACTTATAATCCCTATTAAGAAATAAATTCACCACATATACCTATCCCCTCCATTGGGGCTGAATTCACGAATCTTCTGTTGCGAACGGCTCGGTGTCAGTGTGAAATTGAGGCCTGGGTTGGTCATACCTTCAGGAGATGCATCTTGAGTCTTGGACTAAGGTTCTTCCCTATATCACCATATCCGATTAAAAGGATGCCGACCTTTCAGCTTCTCGGCTTATAATATCCGAATCTCAATTTTGTTCCCACAGATTTTTCACCCACCTAGTCATCAGTCTATAACCTATTCCACAGTTGATGGCATTTAGGCTGACATGGGACCAGCACAGAGTTCTGATTCAGTTTTTCCTTTCAGTGTAGACATACAATTCTGCTTGTTATTCATTTGGTTCATCTGGAATTAATTCCAGGATTCTGCTGCAGGCTTGGACTGAAGAATATTATTCCACCACATATACAGGGTTGCAGGCCATCAGGTGATCCTGTGGTTGCAGGCGTAGAGGCCTTTATTCCGCTAGCTGCTTTCATACGGTTCTTTGGATGGTGTTCAGGTTTTGGAACCTTGAGGTAATCTGGTGTAGTTATGGTTCAGAGGTTCTGAAGTTGGTACATTTGGCTGTGTTGGCTTATAAAGTTGTTTCAGTGTCTCTTCCCATTTGTTTGAGTTGGTGTTCATAGCTACAACTTGGTGCTGAATAGCTGAATGGCTGAATTCCATGTTTTACTGTTGCAGCTGTGAGACATTCTTTCGAAGACTTATCCATTGTCGGATATTAACTTGGTAATCCAACCAACATTTGAAGGGCTTTCACTGTTGCTAGTTTTAGTAACATGTAGTAGGATTGTCCCATAGTTGCCCTGATTTTGCTAAGTGATAAGGCTTCAGGTGGTACTTCTCAGGAGTAAAGCAGACGCTACACGTTGTTAGTTACTCTGTTTATCTAGAAGTCCATCCTGGATGTTCCTACTGAAATAGGACTTAATCACTCACCCAGTCAGTTTTCGAATTTCTCTGTTGCTTGTTATGAAGCTATGATTGCAGCAGTAAACATTGAGGTATTTCTAGATTCAGACTATGGTTAGGACATTCACTTTCTGGCTGTTGACCCAGGATCCAGGTTTAGTGATATAGTCCCAACAGATTCAACCACCACTTGCTTCTCTTCTATAGAAAAGGGATGACAAGAATACAACACGAGCATTAACCTACTGGTTTATGGTAAAAGGTTTACAACACAATTACAAACAAAAATACAAACAACAAGGGGAGAAGGGGAAAGGAGTGGGTGTCCACGTTCCACTGTCCCTCATTGCTGAGTAGAGCCATTCTGACTCTTAATAGTGAGTAAGGTATTTTCTCACTTATATATTGTTCTGTTGTTACTGGGACTATTAGATGAGTGAAGTCATTCTGTCCATCCAACATGTTGATATTGCCTCTCTCATTACTTGAAGAGAATAGCCTATACAGAATTTCTGTGGTTTCTAATGCCGCGTCTTCCTTTCGGCACTATAATCATCCTTAGGTCAAGACTATTCAACATTGGCTTCTTAAGTACTGACATACACATGGATTCTTCTATCAACATCCTCATGTCCCCAAGGGTAACATTAAAATGTATATTCCCACAGGAAAAAGTAACAATCAGAACAGAGAAAATTCCCATACCAGAAAAAAAACATACATGTACATTTCTCTGATATTAAGTACATGATAATCATACATAATAATTAATCATAATGATGATGCAGGGAGCCTAGGTTTTTGAATTTTCTTCAGGGGTTAATCCATAAACTAAAACATACATTGTTTCCCCCACTGCGTACAGCACATGGGGATAGTAACCGCTGTGATATATTTTGCCAATGACTGCTATTATTCGGAGTGTATTTATTAGAACAACTTATGCTGCATGGTCCAGTCTTCTGAATATTGCAAGCAATTTATTCACATAAATCTTCGCTTCTTTTCCTACTACGGTGAGGCGATAGGGATTGAAGGCACTTCCTACCAGAACATTAATTTCTATCAAGCATTTACTTCCTTTGTTCTTGAATTTATATTCTCAACCATGGCATTTCCCTAGCAATATTTTATGAAATGATTACATGTCCCTCCTTATATGGAGTGGTTACTAATCTGTTAACAAAAAGATGGTACTAAAATTTAGCACTATAGTTCCAAGTTACATATTATGAATTAGGAAAACAATTTATCCAAAATGAACTGAGTCCATGATATGCGTACTCATGTGTATGTCTCCGCATGGATACAATTTCCTTTCTATAGTACATAGATTATTTGCAGATTTCTAAGCATAGATAGTGAGATATAGTTCACAATGCATAGAAGTTTTAACATAGGAATATGAAATTGACAGATATGAGTTCTCTACTGAAGTATGAATCAGGAGTCTGCTACTACATTGAGATAATTCCTAGAATGTGTTTTTGACCTGAGTTTGATACTCTACGGTACACATAATATTTCTAGGTTATAAGCACTACTAGTTAGATATAAGTTCATAATGCCTATAAAAGGTTTTAACATAGGGATTTGAATTGGTAAAACAGGAAAAATTACAGCGTTTCGCCCACATGTGTTTCATTGGTAAATATCATCCAGCCTGGTTTAAGAGAATTTTTGACTTATTATTCTAACTAATTCTTAATTAATCATACTGGTCTATGTAATACATAAATACATCTTAATAATGCAGATATAACATACCAATAGCTTCAGAGAGTGATGGTTTTAAAAGGCAAAAATACCTTTCCCCACACTGGGAAACTTTTACATGTCTGCTCCCTTTGTTTGTCTGAACTAAAATGGCTACTTTAGTCTTTGTTTTTCAATTAGTCGACGACTGTTGGCCAGGTGCGTGAGCCAAAATAAAGCCAAATAAATTAAGCTGTGCCACGTTCAGTCTATCGCTGTTTTATTCTCTCCTACATTGAGTAAGTTACTTAAACAGTAATGGTTAGGGATTCTTTATTTTTAAGGGAGTCAATGCTAGGAAAGGGTGAGGACGTTTTATTATATCACATATGGTTTAAGCATGTTTATGTGGAATATCTTGTGTTTGTCCCTAACTGCAATTTTGTAATCTACAGTCGAAATTTGTCGTAACACTTTGAACGGTCCTTGCCATGAGTCCGTCAGTAACTGTCTGTCACTTGGCAATAGGAGAAGAACGTCCTGTCCGTGCGTTAATGTTATCGTCCTGTTTCCTTTGTTAGCGTATTGTCGGTAGATGGCACCTGATTGTTTCAGTGCCTCTTTGGCTAACACACAAGATTTCATTATCCTATCATGCAATGATGTTACATGTTCACACGATGAAATGGGTTTATGTATAGTTTCACTTTCAATCAACATGGAATGGTACATAGATAATGGGCCGCGTGGTTTGGCACCATATACAATTTCAAAAGGTGAGAACCCAGTGCTGGAATGGGGCACTTCCCTGTATGCAAACAATATAGGAGGTAAATATGTATCCCAGTCTTCGGGGTGTTCCTGGGTAACTTTTGCAGAGCATGTGCTTAAGATCCCCATTGATCTTTTCAATGATACCCGTTGAGTGGGGATGGTAGGGGCTGTTGAAACACTGCTTTACCCCCAACATTGTGGTAAAGGCTTGAGTAGCTGATGAAATGAATTGACCTCCCCGATCTGAAAGGATGGTATCAGGGAACCCTACCATCGCAAAAATATGAAAGAAGACTTCCATGATGTCCTTGGAAGTTATATTTTTAAGCGGAATCGCTTCTGGCCACCGACTACAGAGGTCAATTTTCGTTAGAATATACTTATTTCCTCTGGATGTTATGTGGTTGAGAGGACCAACTATATCGACCGAGATCTTTTCAAACGGTCTGCTTGCCAAATCTGTGATTTGCAGTTCTGCTTGTGGGTGCTTACCCTTTTTGACAAGCTTCTGGCAGATGTCACAACTTCTGCAATACTGTTTGGTATCGCTGCAGAATTTGGGCCAGTAGAACTGAGATAGTAACCTTGCTCTGGCATTTAGCGTAAGCCATATGCCATGCAAATGGTATGTCGTGCGCTAGATGTAACTCTTGTTTGCGGTTTTCTGATGGTAGCACCGTTTGTTCTGTAGTGCTAGAACCTTTGGTATAGTACCGTGTCAGAATTCCATTCTTCAAACAAAATGCCATCTAGCGTTCTTTGTTACGCGTGGCTTTTGGCCTATTAATTTAAAATATTTTTGCAAAGATCGATCAGCCTTTTGGGCGGTTATAAAGCTCTCTCTCTCTCTCTCTGGTTGTTATAGGAGATGTTATAACTGGGCTTACCATTTGTAAAGCCTCTGTCTGATCGATTCGATCTTGCATTTGAGCAGCAGATCTGGTTACTGCGTTTGTCATATCAAGGTTATCAATCACATTACAAGAAGGTGTTACATTCATACTACTACATTTATGTGCTGCCGTTACAGAATTGGCATACATGCCCATATTTACAGGTGGTAATACATCATGAGTAATGATTGTAGATGATGGTGACATGGTATTGTCAATGTTACAAGTGACAGTGGATGTAATACTGTCATGTGGCATATCATTTACCTCAGGAAGGTTACCAATTATAATATCACAACACGGGTTGGTCAGTGCTGCACATTTGACCTTTCCTGTAAGAAATGGTGTATCTATATATGCCCATGCAAGAGGATATTTCTCGATGTTACCTGAGAAAGTTCTGCATGTAACATGTTTACCAGTATATTCTGATGGTGAGATAAAGTCCCTTTTTAAATCAATAAGGGTACTCCCGCTGTCCCGTAAGGCAGTGGCAGCTTTACCATTAACATACCCATGGTGGATGTTTAGTTTTCCTTTTGAGTTAATGACCAGGTTGGCTTCCTCATTGGTAACCGGTATGGAATGGCCGCATGTTAAAACGCCATCCTCATGAAAACGGTCACAGATGGTACATTTTTCAAGGTGAAATACATCAATAGAATTTGCAGCATTTACAGGTTGATTTTCAACAGTTTCCTCATCTGAGGACGAGCTATCAAACATGGCTGCATTAGCCTTTCTAGTCATTTGCTTGCCCTTACACGCATTGCGCCAATGGCCATATGCTTTGCAAAGGAAGCATTTGATGATATGTTTATAGTTCTTTCTTTCCTTATCTTGCTTATTTATGTAGTTCTGCAAGTAGGTGAGGTAACCAGGATGTTTATCACACATTTAATTTTCATTGTGTGTTAAATTGCAATGTCTGCACGGATAGTATTTCTCAGAGGGTTTTTGTTTGCTGTAGGGCACTGACTTTGGTTTATTATATGTAGCTGCTGCTACAAAGTCTGTGCTTGTCAATCCACTCGTAAAACAGTGTTTGTTGACTGTGAAATACCCCGAGACACGACTCTCAATCTGCTTTACACTCTCACACTGACATTCCAATAGAAATTTCGAAAATGGTGGTGGGAGAGATGTAATAATTTTATCTCTCAATATAAGATCTTTCAATCTATCAAAACTTTCATTCACTTTGGCTGCTGACAGCCACTTTGTAATAATATCCCGTACTACTGAGATTTAGTCAGAGAACGTTTGTGTGGGTTTAGGTGACAATTTACTAAACTGTTCTCTGTAGCCTGCTTCATCTAACATGAAATGAGACATGATTTTAGACTTAATATAATGATAGTCCTTTCTCAGATCTTTGGGGATGGTCTCTATCACTTTCAGAGGTTCCCCAGAAAGACTTCTCATGTATATAATGTTCCATTCAGTCTCTGGGATCTGGTAATGCTCCATAATGCATTCAGAGTTTTGGGTGAAGGCTGCTATGCAGTCGCCCGTGTTGAAACTTTTAACGATTCCCTGGTACTTCTTGTACTGATTTTCCTTGTCTAATCTGTCAGACTTTCTAACCTCCTTCTTTGTTGATGTCTCAGCTTTTAACTGTTCAATTTTTAGCTGTTTTTCCAGCTCTTCTCGTTTACTCTGAGCAGCAATTTCGGCTTTTCTTAAATCTGCCTCAGTTTCAGCTTGCTTCGTTTTTGCAGATATTTCAGTCTGCTTTAAAGTACTATCCGCTTCTGCCTTTTTGGCATCTAATTCTGCCTGCTTCAAAGCACTATCTCTTTCAGCTTCTGCCTTTTTGGCATCTAACTCTGCCTGCTTCAAAGCCCTTTCGGCAGCTCTATCTTCACGTTGGATAAATTCTGCATACTTTCTCTCACTCCAGTTATTCAATTCTTCACCAGACAAATTCAGCTTTAAACCCATTTCAATGAAATCATTTAAACTAGACATGATGAAATACGTCTGATGAGATGTATACACACAAAGTTAATTATGATGTTAGTAATTCACTTTACAGCTTTGTACAATATTTATAAATACAGCTTATGCCTCGACCTGCCTAACAATGTATTAAGATGAAAAATTTATACTCAAGTGTTTCTTGAAACTTGCGTCGGACAATGGCTGTTCGTTACTGCCCGGAAATACAATGGATCTTACTTCAGGTCGGCAAAATTTGGAATTTACAATCAACAGGAACAGATGACACAAAAACCTGTTGTTTTTGGAACGACATAAATTAGGACTAATACAAAGTGTGGTGTATGCGATGTTATCTAAGTTTTGAAGGTTTGTATGTAGTCAAGTATTTTTGTTAGTCGTTCTGTCGTCTTTTCACCATAATCAACCACTCACTTAACAACCTTTCCGGACTTTTCGCTTACACACACTACCGTTCAGATCTATTTCACAATAACTTTCAAGATGGATGCCATCACGTTCGCACTTATTTAACACAGCACTTTTCTTATTTAATTGTTCAAATCCACTGAGGACGTAGATCCACGTTCGCACTTGTCAGGATCTTGCGGTAGCAAGACTCTGGCTCGTTGGCTGACAAGTGAGATAACAAATATTGTAACTTAATAACTCAATGTGACACAATGCAAGCACTTTATTTGCGCATCTCGCGTTTCACAATTAATGCATATCTCGCGCAATCACAAGTCATCATTACAATCAATACATGCAATCAATCAATACATCAATACAGCAATACAGCAATACACTTACACTCTTACAGGCTAGCTCTCGAATCACGCTCAAACATATAATTCAAAGCACACCGCATTCAAACGTCTGTCCTCTACGCTCTCCCAAGGCCTGTCTGACCAGCCGTTCAGCATTTGCGTCAGTCGGGGTGGAGTCCCCTTACGTGCTACACACATTGCACGCTGTCTCCTGACTGACCAACAACGGCTTAGCGTCGCTCAGACTTGAGCCTGGCTGGACTTCTCAGGCGCCGTCGAAGACGCCGCGTTGTAGCTAGCGTGTTTAACACTGCTCAGCGTTGAGTATGGCTGCAATTGTCTGGCGTTGGTACAGACGACGCGTTGCAACCTATGGGTGAGCATCTGACAGATGTTCATTGATGACCTTTACTTTCCATTGATTTCCTTTCCTTTCCATTCCAATTCCGGTACGAGCGACCAAAGTTGGAATGTTTTGTTTTACTATCTGCGTTTAGTCATACTGCCTTGTCTTGTTTTGATTAATGGCAGCCATGTTCATTGCGTATAAAAAATATGTCCATATTAAATTTTATAATAAGCGACGATGTCAAGGCTGCGTGTAATTGAAACCTTAACGGTGAAACACGCACTGTGTGTGACTGCACGCACGGACAGGAAAGTCATAAATTTATCATATTTTACGAGAGTAAGTTAATAAGTAAGTCAGTAATGGCTGTAGAAAAATAACTAAATAAGATAACAACTTGAAACCAGTTTATTTTCATACATACATTGTACCTTTATTTCTCAACATAATTTCCACCAACGTTTTTTTCAGTCTTCTTTAACCGGCTGCATAGAGCTGCGTGCTCTGTTGTCTAAACCACGTTTTCACTTCACATTCAACTTCGGCGTCAATCGCGAAATGTCTCCCGTCAAGGTGGGTTTTCCGTGGACTTAGCCCCTAGCGATATCCCATAAAGCTGGGTAGAAAAAGTTATGATGGTGAGTCAATAAGTAAGTCACACAGTTCTCTGGGATGGCAGGTAAATAAAAACAAAGCACGCGGTCTATGCAGCCGGTCTGGGAGGACTGATACAACGATGGGATAAGTGCATCAATTTGGTAGAAATTATGTTGAGAAATAAAAGGACAATGTACAAATAAACTGGTTTCAAGTTATTATCATAGTTATTTTTCTACAGCCTTTGTGATTTACTTGTTGCCAGTAGTGGGTTGTGCTCAATATTTAAATTTCAAATCCCGAAACAACCACATAATCAGTTTACTTATTAACTTACCCTCGTAGCTGCTAGGTTTCACCACGTACTTATATGAATGAGATAACGTTGTCAAAGGTAAAGCTCTGGAAATGTATACCAGAGCTGAAAAATGCAAGCAGAAAAAACCGACGACGTAACGACAACAAGCTTCATCGGCAAGGGGTTTAGAAGGCAAGCATATCGTCTTCATTGCACCGCGTTTGATCCCATATGGCTCTGTCTATTTCCGTAGGGCGTCCTGCCGAAAGCGTTGCATAAAGCACGAACTCTGTAGTTCCAGCGACGACCCCCAGTAGTCTCCGAGAAAATTGCACTCGTGAACCGAACGACGTGGCCCTGAATCGAACCCACAACCTTCGGAGCCAGAGGCAGGCGGGAACCACTTCGCCAAGGAGACTTCCCTCACCAGCAAATGCTGTACAACAGCGCAATGGGTGTGTGCTGTGCTGTGTTATATTGTTTGGTATCCACTGAATTCTAATTATCTACTTATTTATTTGTTATACTTTTAAATTTTAACCTCATGGAGGTAACATTTGTGCGCCCAACGCCATACGCCTAGGCACTGTTTCACGTAACGTTCTACCTTGGAATGCCATAGAATCTATGCTATGTTAGCTGTCGGTGCCCTGGTTTATTTAGTGCGCCAGCTTACTAAAGCAGTGTCTAGGGATTTTAATCATGAAAAGTGGCAGGACCTTATTTCAGCCCTGTACTGACACCTGACCGCCTTGACAGACGACAGTTTGTTGCATCCAGGGGCGTCACTGGGGGGGTGCGGGGGGTGCGGGCCGCACCGGGTGACACCATCAAGGGGTGACACCAAAATAAAAAAAATTGCAAATTTGACAAAGCAGACATAGCTCTATCTAGTCGGGTTTCATAACCGTTCATTGTTAAATACACGAGCAGGCACAGGGTGCCACCATGCAGAGCGTCTGGTGCTTAAATGAATAAGACTCAGAGCTCAGAGCTGCTCGGAGCCTCGGAGTCGGAGTAGAATCGTGGGTCATTTGCAAACGCGCCAATTAATGACGTGAGGAGTCACGTGGTTGCAGAAAATGACAGATGTTGTTTACAGGTTCGTTTTTTATGTAAATAATTATTTTTACGAAATTTTATAATTTTATCAATATCACTAAAATATAAATATTTTAAAGTAAATTAATTAGGACAGGGCATAAATTTTAAAGGAGAAAAACAGCGGCAGGCTTCCACTTTTAAATAGTTAGTATTACTATACTATAGTATACTACTACAATAAATTAATAATTACGGCATACACACTTTTTTCTATCTGTCTGAAAAATATATATTTTAATTTTTTAATTTAATTTTTTAATTAAAAAGATGGAAATAGAAAAATAAATAACGGTTGTGTAATTTTTCGAACCAACGAGTCACTGTTGAGACTGCCACACGCAGATCCCCCCCCCCCCCAATAATTGATGCGGTTACTGACATTCGCCAGCAATTCGCAATATAAAATAATAAAATATATGTCATGAAATGACAGTCGTGCATTGGCGACAAAACTTCCTGATAAAAGTTAAGAAGAAGTGTTGCAACGAATATTGTTGACCGCCGGTTACATTTGTATATGAATCCATTAATTGTGCCTTGCAGTATTTGCCATCCGCATCGTATGCAGGTTGGTATGTTCAATACTCCATTAGCCAGTAAAAAAGTTATAATCCACTCAAACTTGTTACAATGAAATAAAAAAGTTGTAACTTCCATGGACAATATTAAAAAATATTTAATATTTTGTATGACAAGTTTTCTTTTTTAGACGGTTCTTTTTAGTGTACATAATCATTTTTTAATTACATTTTAATTCTACGGTAAACAACGCAATTTATCCTAAATAACTATATTCATTAAATTGTGAATAAATCATAAATGTTTGGATTATAATTATTTATACAGATTTTATATATTTATATTATATCTTTTTGTTTAGTTGTATATTTTTAAGTCCCTAATTTATTATAGATTTATTATTTTAGAATATTCCATCATGCCACATGGAGTGCACAAATCAAAGAGGCCTAGTGGATGCGAGCAGCGAAAAGCAAAGAAGAAAAGATGTGAATCACTAAAATCACTACCTGGATTCATGCTTCAATATGTCAAGAGACCAAGTGATGGACAAGGTTCATCAAAAGACGTTCTTCCTCAATCTACAATTGATAAGGATTCCTCCCATGCTGACAGCATGTATTCTTCAAAAGAGCAACTAGAGCCAGAAATGGAAGAGAATCACGAGATTGATGCAGAAATACATAATGAAATAGCAGTGGATGAAGTTGAAACAGAAATGTATGCTGAAAATGATTCTCGTCATGATACTGTAAATGTGATGAGTCAAGAGGATGAGAAAAATTGGAATATTTTATCTGATGCTTCTTTCTGGAATGCACCAGTTCCAGATCATTTTCGAGTTGAAATTATCAAAAGAGGAAGTTGTTCTTTTCAGAACAAGGATGGGCCTTTCAGTACTGTGACAAGGCAAGGTGCAAAGACTAAAGGAGATGTGCGCCAGCTGTCAAAAGAATGGTTCTACAAGACGATGCCAAATGGTGAGAAAATACTGCGGTCATGGATGGTTTACTCGCTCGTCAGTGAGAAATTATACTGCTTTTGCTGCAGACTCTTTGCTGTTAATGTAACAGAACAAACATCAAAATTTGTCACTGGGTTTCAGCAGTGGTGGAAGCTGAGCCCAAAATTACATAATCATGAGATATCGGATGACCATCTAGGTTGCCTTGAAAAATGGAAAACATTGGCAGCAGGCCTTAAGCTGCACAAAACAATTGATGCCGACAGTGTTGCTGTAATGGATAGGGATTTTAAAAAAAATGGAGGGATATCTTGCACAGGTTGCTTGATATCACATTGTTTCTTGCTAAGCAAAATCTGGCATTTCGTGGCCATAAGGAAGATGCATCTTCGTTGAATAAAGGAAATCAAATCAAATCAAATCAAATCAACTTTATTAGGGTCACAAATTGGGCGCGCAGGCCCGTCTTACATTCGGCCCTTCCAATCACTCGTCTTTCGTTCATCAAGAGCATTATACATTTACATAGGAAGAAAAATAAAGATTGTGAAATGAATGTTGTAAACATAAACAAGGCTAATTAACATGTTATGAAGCCCATCTCCCACCTATCCATACATCACCCCACCCACACAACACCCCCACCTACCCACACACACGCGCACCAAGGGACACATACACACCCCACCTACCGACACACACGCACACCAAGGGACACATACATACCCCACCAACCGAACCACCCCCTCCCGCACATCCCCCACAAACACACACTGCCCTCACCTGATCCCCCAACCAAAACACACTCGCCACCCACAAACATTCCCCCACCAACCCACACATCCCACGCCCATCCACATCCTACCCCACACATCCTCTCCCCACCCACACCTCAAACCACCCATCCCTCAGCGACATCTCCATCGACAACATATTCCCCACCCACACACACACAACCCCCACCAACCCACACATCGCACATCCACTCGCACATCCCCAAACCATACACACACATCCCCACCAACTGACATGTCCCTACCCCCCCCCCCCACACACACACACATCTCCCTAACCACCCATACATCCCCAATCCACTCACACACACCCCACCACCCACACATACAACTTCCACCCACCCACACATGCCGTAACCTAATCCCCCACCACACAATCCCCCACCCGCACATCACATACACCCCCTACCACGCACTATTCCCAACCCACGCACCACACACACACATATCCCTCACCAACACATCCCCACTTACACACCACACATATATCCCCCACCCAGATACCACACAATATTCCCACCCACACCCACACAGATACCCTTACCCATCCACCCCACATACCCCCACTCACACACCACAAAAATCCCCCACCCACACACACATACCTCACCCACACAATATCACCAACCAACACACCACATACCTCTCCCCACCCACACACGCATTCCCTACCCGTCCACCAACACACACTCACTCACGCATACATCCTCCACTACGCACCCACACACCCCCACCCACCCACTCCCAACCAAACATCTTTCGATCACAATACCCCTACCCCCACACACATCCTCCACCCACTCACACATCCCACCCCGACACATACAACTCCCTCACCCACCTACACATCCCTAAGCCACTCACACACCCCCACCCACACATTCCCCATCCACATACACACATCTCCCACCCACACTCCCCCACATACTTCCCCCAACCACCACAATCCCCTGCTCACCCACACATATACCCCACCCATACGCACATTCTCCACACCCATCACACACATCCCCCACACCACACACTATCCTCCACCCATACCACCACAAACATACCCTCCACCCACACATCATTCACACATCCCCCACCAACACACCGCACACATATCTCAAACCCACACACCATACACTTCTCCCCATCCGCCCTTCCATCCCAAATCCACCCAACACAACCCCCTACCCACACAACCCCGCCTCCCACACATACTTCCTCAAACCGTCCACACATCTCCACCCACATAAACACACATCCCCTGCATCCGTCCCATACAGATATCCTCCACCCATACACACATCCCCCACACCCATTCCAACACTCCTACTTTCACCCCCACACATCCATCCACACATCCCACCAACACCCACAAATACCACTGCCCACCAAAACCCACACACCCCAACCCATCCAAATGCATACCCCCACCCACCCCCCCCCCCCACCCACACATATCCCCACACTCACACACATCCTCCACATACACTCACACTTCCTCACATCTAGACACATACAAAATGTCTCACGTTAGTATTGAAACTAGTATGAACAAACTCCCACACTTTACTCACACACATACACTGACACTTGTCATGAGCAGTCTCATAAAAATGTTAAACATGGAGAAAAATGTGTACATAAAATGTATGCGACGTAAAAATAGTGATGCTCTCTCTCTCTCTCTCTCTCTCTCTCTCTCTCTCTCTCTCTCTCACACACACACACACACACACACACACACACACTCACTCTCACACATTCACTCTTCCGCTCATTCATTCACTCTCACGCATTCACTCTCCCGCTCATTCACTCTCACGCTCACTCATTCACTCTCCCGCTCACTCATTCAATTTCCCGTTCACTCATTCACTCTCCCGCTCACTCATTCACTCTCCCGCTCACTCATTCACTCTCACGCTCACTCGTTCTGTCTCTCATTCACACTCACTGACTCACTCACTCAAATTACAGTAATGAACATGAGTTTATATTATGCATGATAAAATCAAATGGTATTTAACTGATAATATGACAGATGAGAATACACAAACATATGGATTCGCGTGTTACATAACATGCGTGTTACATGACATGCATCTGCTCAGCTCTCTCTCTCTCTCTCTCTCTCTCTCTCTCTCTCTCTCTGTGTATTCTTTCATATACACACACTCACACGCATGCGCGCGCTCACACACACACTAACACATCAACTCTCCCACTGTCTCACTCTCTAACACACAATCCTTCACACACACACTCACTCTCTCAATCACACTCTCTCACACATACACATACACATGAACGCATGTACGCACGCATACACTCCCTCACTCACTCTCACACATACACGTACGAATGCATGCACTGACACATTCCCCCACCATTTCTCGCTCAATCACTCTCTCCACACACACGCATGCACGTGCGCACACACGCATTCACTCTCTCCCTCTCACTGACACCCACTTTCTCTCTCTCTCTCTCTCTCTCTCTCTCTCTCACTCTCTCTCTCTCTCTCTCTCTCTCTTTCTCTCTCTCTCTCTCTCGCTCCCACACGCACACACATATATAGTGAACAATTATAGTTAAACAATTATAATGAACAATTATACTGATCAATTATACCAGTAAATGAATTATGGTGGCATATAGTCGGTATGGATTAAGTATTGAAAGAGTTTTCGGTTAAATGTGTAGGGACTCATTGGAGTTTTCAGATCTGGAGGCAGATCATTCCATAAGTGAGCACCAGAATAGGCGAAACATGTTTTGTATAGGTCCAATCTAGGCTTTGAGACATGTAACAAATTTAGGCGCTTGCTGTTCATTGCATTAGATTGAATCAGCGGCAGAAGATACTCTGGGGTATTTTGAGATATAATTTTATTCACTAATTTGGCTTTGTTGAAAAGGAAGCGCTTTTGTAGTGGTAGAAGTCTTAGATGACTGTACAAATTATTACTTTCAACGTGCTTTATGTCAGAAACCAGACGAATAGCGCGGTTTTGTAGAGAACATAGTCGTTTTAAATTAGATTTAGGGCAACCATCCCAAACTGTGGAACAGTAAACGAGATGTGATTGGATATAGCATGTATAGAATATTTTTCGTGTGCTTTCGTCCAGGAAGTGCTGAATTTTAGCAAGTTGGTAAACTTTTTGTGCTATTTTCTTGGTAAGAGCGTGAACATGAGAGCTCCAGTTCAAATGGCTGTCTATTAAAAGCCCTAGTGTTTTATGTTCAGTCACATTAATTATAGGTAACGTGCCCATGCGGAGTTCGAGCGGTGATCCAGTTATGGCTAGTGTCTGTAGTTTTTGTCTGGTCGTTATTAGCATGGATTTGGTTTTGTCGATGTTAATTTGCATGCGGTTTTCATTGCTCCATCTAGTAAGATTATCAAGTTCCTTTTGTAAAGAATTCTCTAATTCACTACGGTTTTCTTGACTAGTATATATAATACAGTCGTCTGCGAATAGATCACAAGTTGTATTGATATATAAAGGAAGATCATTAATATAAACTGCAAAAAGCAGCGGACCTAGTATTGAGCCCTGAGGCACACCAATATTAAGCTGTGTGGGTCTTGATAGACAGTTGTTGAAGGACACGACTTGTTGCCTGTCGGATAGAAATGACGTAATTATGTTCACCATGTTGGTGCTTGTCTTCATTTGCTTTAGTTTTCTAATTAAAATATCGTGATCTACCATATCAAAAGCTTTTTAAAAGTCTACAAACACCGCTCCACAAATTCTACCGTTGTTGATGTTTAAGTGCCAGTTATCGGTCATTTTTGTTAGAGCACTATGGCAAGAATATTTAGGTCGAAACCCAGATTGACTGTTAATTATTACATCATTGTTAATTAAATGGTGTAACGTTATTTTATGAATGTGTTTTTCTAGTGGTTTTGATAGCGATGATAGTAAGGAAATAGGTCTATAATTACCCAAAACGCTATTATCGATTGAGCCATTTTTAATAAGCGGAAACACTTTAGCAATTTTAAATGCAGATGGAAAGTAGTTTTTGGCCAGGCACTGGTTATATATGAACGCTAATGACTGGTGCAGCACAACGAAGAATTTTATTACTGATACCATCTAGGCCGTGTGAGTTTGTTGATTTGAGGTTCAAGAGATATTTATAAACGTCTGCAACAGACATTAAAGGAATCTCAGCGGGAATATTTCTGGCGCACTTCTCCTCACAGAATGATGCCAGTGAACTTAAATTACATGATGAGTCTGGTATTGAAGACTTTAGATTCTCTATTTCTGATTGAAAGAACCAACTGAATTCATCGCATGTTATAGAATTTGGTATTGGCGTTTCTTATTGGTTAGCAAGTTAATAGCCTTCCATATATTTGTACTGTTTGAATTATCTACAATCAAATTTTTAAAATGATCTTTTTTTATCCTACGAATTTCATATTTAACTTTATTCCTTAGTCTGCGGTAATTGATGAAGTCTTTATTTTTGTGTGCTGTATCTCGCTCTCTCATGATTTCCAGCACTTCTCTAGTGACCCATGGGGATTTATGTTGATTTTTGACTCGAACTTCTTTGATTGGCACGTGTTTATCGAACACATTGTAGACTGTCTTCGTCCAGAAAGCTAATGCATCGTCCGGGTCAGGAAGTTGGTAAACGTGATCAAGGGCTGCTTTTCTTAAGTCTTGCAAAAATAAATCTTGGTTGAATGCTTTATAATTCCTAAATTTGATACTTACATGTTTATGTTTAAGAGGTTTGAACCCAATTCTTGACCATGTACAACATACCGGGTAGTGGTCACTAACTGTACAAACAGGAACAGAACATTCAATAATATTATCTGGACAAGTAACATATATATGATCAATTATAGTTGAGGGTGTGTCAGTAACCCTTGTGGGACGGTTTATTAGTTGTTTGAAATTGTAAGAAAGAATGATATCGTCCCATGTCTGGTTGGATTTACTAATATCTATGTTGAAGTCACCTAGTATCATAACTTCTCTACCTGCTGTAAACACTCTATCCATCATTGTAGTGAAGCAGTCATACCAACTGTACCCGGCACAAGGATTCCTATATAGGTATCCAATGAGAAACGGCTGTTGGCTGGCTGGCTTCACCTCTAACCAAACACATTCTATCTCTACTGTCTCGAGATCACTTCTACGGGACCAGTTGAGAGAATTGGAAATGTATACAGCAATACCTGTCTCTAATTTTTGATTTGCATCTTTCCGAATTACTTTAAACCCCTTAAGTGAGATTTCGGAGTCGGTTATTTTGTCGTTAAGACGACTTTCTGTGATTCCAAACACATGGAACTGTTTGGACAGTATTACCGAGAGCTCAGGTAATTTGTTGAGCAGATGAAAGATGTTGAGATGGCCTATATATAGACCATTTTTGCTGAGCCACTGATCGTGATTAGCGAACATTACAAACTAAAAGGAAGATGTCGCTTGTGGTATACAAATTGCAGGGATTTTGAAACTTTATTTAGAAATAGTTAAGGCTGTTAGAGGGGGCAGGAAAATGTCTTTGCTGGAGTGATATCATGAATGCTTGGTGCAGGGCTGCAGGATTGTATCGCATTAGCTGCTGAAGTTGACGGTTCCACTCATAGGGTTGTAGATTACCGTCCAGCGAGGGATTGCTATGAGTGTCACTGGAAGTGCCTACATTGGAAGCAGGCATCGACGGTACAGCACCATTGTTTAACGGTGTCCCCTTTGACATCAAAGAGGGAGACTGTTTTACGGGCAAGGTAGGAAACAAAGTATCATATTTAGCAACATTTGGATTGGAGCTTGGGTTGATATTCACAACATTGTGTTCCTGGGGTACAGGCAAGGGTGGTGTGGGAAGAGAAGGAGTGTTTTCTGAACACAGTGAGATGGCTGTTGCCGGAGGTGAAGTTCGGTTTACTCCTGTAACTGGTGCTGGTTGTTGTGCACGTTCGGGATATTTTATGTTCTTCGCTAGGAAGCTACTTCCTAGCTTGGAACAATGTATTTGATCCCTGTATAGTTTTTTCTTAGGAGCTCCGGACGGTGACGTAAAGTAAGGGGTGTTATTTATGAAGTTCATGCTATTATTTTTACAGAATTTATATAACGTTAGATTAGCAACATCGGCAGTACGACGCTGGAACCCGTAACATGGTGGAATCATGGATGAAATAAACAAAGATGATTTCGGAAATCTATTTCGCAACAGCACCTCCAATGTAGCTAGTTGTGAGGTGCTGATGATTTTATTATCCATTATGTCATTAACACCAATATGGACTGTTGCTCTCCTAATTCGGTCGTTCACTTGGAATCGTCGCAGTGTAGCAGTCAGCCTGTCAATGTCAGCGCCTGGTACAGGGTAGATTGAAGTTGATTCGCTGTCAGAAGATGACATGCGATCACTATAGATTCCCTTCAGCAGGGAGTCTCCAATGACGACATGTGTTGCACTATGATCTATGGTTATTTCACGCTGCTGGCGTGTCCGCTTGGACTGTTGTTGCCACTGGTCACTGTCGTCTTTCTTGTGTTCTTGTTTATTATAGCTCTCTATTTGCGTTGGTTGTTGATATCCAGTAGTGGATCTTGAGATGGTTGAGATGCTTTCTAAATACTAAATATGACCCTGTGTTGAAAGAGCACCTAATGAGATTAAAGCGAACTACATCTGTAACAGTAAAAGCATCCGTATCTTATCTTTCACCAGAAACTCAGAATGAATTTATAACTGTTCTGGCAAATAATGTGAAGGAAATTCTTGTAAATAATATAAAGGCTGCAAGGTATTTTGGAATTTTGTTCTACAGCACACCTGACATATCACACACTGATCAGAAGTCTGAGGTGATCAGATATGTGAAAATCCACAATGGGGAAATTGAAGTGAGAGAAGTGTTTCTAGGATTTTTCCCTTTAAAGGGTAAAAAAGCTGATGACCTCAGTTCAGACATTTTAAAAAATCTAGAAAGTGGACTTGACATAATGATGTGCAGAGCTCAAGGTTATGATAATGCTGCCACAATGTCTGGAATTCATGGAGGTGTTCAAGCCATTCTGAAAAGAAAGAATAAGAAAGCTATTTTTAACGGATGCGTGGACCATTCGCTTAACTTGTGTGGTCAACACTCTTTTGCTGAAAATGCTTTATGTGTAACATTTTTTGGAACTCTTGAGAGAATGTATTCCTTCTTTGCTGCTTCCACCCATCGATGGGATGTTTTAATTGAACACACTGCAATGTCGATTAAAAGGCTATCAACAACACGCTGGAGTGCACATCATGCTGCTGTTAAACCAGTGAAAGATAAGTTTGATGAATGTGTGGCGGCGATTGAAGCTCTATGTGATCCTCGTGAAAATGTGGAAACAAGAGGTGCAGCACAAGGTCTTTTACCTGCTGTCTTTGATTTCACGTTTCTGTGCTACCTTTACTTTTGGGCTGCTGTACTTGAGGAAGTTAATTTGACACAGCAGTATCTGCAGACTAAAGGCTTAACTCTTGACAAAGTAGTGACCAAGTTAGAGGCATTAAGACTTTTTCTGCAGGACAAGCGCAGTCACTTAGTGGAGCATGCAATTGAACAGGCACTTTTAAAAGCAGACCAATTTGGAATAACAGTAGAGAGAAGATTAAGGTTCAAGAAGAGAATGGCAGGGGAACAACTCAGAGATGCTTCAGATGCTGGACTCACTATGCAAGAAGAAAACAATAGGGCGATGCTGGAGTGTATTGATCGTTTTCATTCTGAACTCCAGACCAGATCAACAGCGATCAAGGAAGTAGCAAATATGTTTGAGGCTGTTTAAGCCAAGAGTCTTCTATCAGCAACTGAAGAAGAGTTGCTGGTGTCAGTTCCAAAATTGACCACTTTCTATGATGAGCTATCCGAAGTAGAGCTTTTAAAAGAAATACCAAGGCTGAGAAGACACCTGAAGGCAGCAGATATTGATATCCACAAAGCCAAAGACTGGTCAATATTTGATATTTTAAAATTCATAGTTGACTGGGATTTCCTTGAATCTCTCCCAATACTCTCACTAAGCCTACAACTATTTCTTACGATCTGTGTGTCTGTGGCTTCATGTGAGAGGAGCTTTTCAAAACTGAAACTTATAAAGAACTATTTGCGATCAACCATGGGACAGTCAAGACTTTCTGATCTGGCTATATTATCAATTGAAAGTGATATGGTGAAAGATATTGATTTTGATGATGTGATTGACAGGTTTGCAGCTTTGAAGACCAGGATGGGAAACTTTTAATTTTAAATAACAGAAATTTTAATGTTAAATAACAAAAATTTAACTTTGTCCGAGTTTGTCGAAGTTCTTTATTTATGTTTTACCTGAAGTATTGAAGTTATTTTGTTCAATTTGTTTTCTTTCTTATGTCCTTATTAACTTTTTGACTTATTTTACAAACATTACTATATGCGATTATATATGGTACAGGAACACTCGGAAGAAGACCATGGTGAAAGTCTAGAGGGGTGACACCAAGAGTTTACCGCACTGGGTGACACCAACCCCAGTGACGCCACTGGTTGCATCGTTCCTCCAAAAAGGCATAATTACTACAACCCATGGTGGGGACCAGGGGTGGAGTTATACCTCTCCATAGCACACAGTCTGGACTAAATGGTAGAGTCCATGTGTTGCCCATGCAGCATGAGTAGTGTAAGTGGGGCTCCATCACGTCCTTTTTTGAGGAGGGAATCGATATCCCTCCTCCTCCTCCTCAAAGGGCGATAACTCTTTTTTCCCCAAAAATGTAGGCGTGGTCTAGTGACTCATCAGAGGTGGTGTTGTCAAGTGACTCATCATAGGTGGCGTGGTCAAGTGACTCATCATAGGTGGCGTGGTCAAGTGACTCATCATAGGTGGCGTGCGTGGTCAAGTAATTATAGGTACGACATAAAAAATACGACATAAAACATCAATAAAGAAAACAAACGACTCAAGTAAGGTATATAATAATTTTATTAAATCATATATAGACAAACAATACATATTAAATAAGTAATGGCATAGTCGAGATATTATCACTGTCAACCTTTCTTTTTATATAGAGATATGACAGTGAATTACGATGTTGTGTGTATGTATATACAGAAGAGTCTTGTGTTTTGAAGCCTATATTGGTTCCCCCACTCGGTGTTTGGGTGTTTAATACTTCCAAAAATGTGTCCTTGTTTAAATGCGTGTTGTGGTTTTTGGTTAAACCTTTGGTACTGATTTTATCATAATCACCGACACAAATATACGTCTTACTACACAATGAGACCATCCCCTCCCCTTCGTACTCTAGTTTGAAAAGCCCGGGGGTTCTCTTTTCATAGGCTTTGATAGTCTGGCAATCCTGACAGGTAGTACTAGGGGTAATTCTATGAACAGGGCAGGTTTCAGATGGGAACCAGTGATTATAGACTCTGTCATATTCTTGTCGTAGGTGTGTTCTAACCACCTCAGAGAGTGAGGCGGCGCTAAGGGCCAAATAGAGAGAGTCAGTGTCCATTTCAGTGAGTTGGTAGTCTTCTTTAGCGATAAATTTGTCGAGAAAGTCGTAATAGAAAGCTAGCATGCGCAACTTGGCATACTGGTAGACAAAGAACCCAATCTGTAGAGGTAGATCCCAGACAGTTTTCTTTTTTAGGGTTTCTACTTCGAAGAGATCGTCTGTAACAGCAGTCATGCTTTTGAACCTGGGGTTATTGATTAGTTTGGTAGTGTCTTTTCCCTGACAGTAGGAGACATCAGTATGTTTGGCCTTATTGGTAAGTGTTTTCCCGTAAGCGGCGTTACCTAACAACTTCATAGTGTCGGCTGTAATAGACTCGGCCGGATTTTTGTCCCCTTGGCGACGGGCATTAGAGACTGCTTCCCCGAATTGTTTAAAACAACTAACCGGTCGATATTCTATTGTCTGGTAGATGTGGGTAACGACCAACCCATGAGCTAGATACCACTTTAAAAGAGGGGTGGCTAATAATATTTTCTTCCCGAAATAACTACCGATCAATGTCCGTCGTGGGGTACTCAATAGTTTATTTTTTATGGCATAATCTTGCATAAACTCCCCAATATCATCTCTCGACACCTCCGTGTTCTTGAAAATAGGGGGCATTTCGGCAAAGGCCTCTTTTAAATCAGTCGGGGTCTCTATATCGCACTCAACCAACCCGAAAAATGTATCACTTTTTACAGCCTCAATTATCTGGTTTTCACTCAACGATCCCCAAGGAAGTTCTGATGGTGGAAACGTTTCCCGCAAGAAACACTTGATGGTTGTGTTTGACCTCTTTAATCTCTGCCACTCACATTCCCAAATAACCTTAACGGTCACCCCAACAGTTTTTTCTAGATACTCGTGGATATCACACGTGTTCTGGTATAGTTCGACTAACGGTTTTTTATTGACGGGATTAATCGTTTTCCCAGCAGTTAGACGGCAAGCTGGGTGCCCGTGGAACAAACACCCATGGAATTGGTAAGCTGTTGTATTCTTTTTATCCCACCCATCTACTCGAATATGTCGGTCGCCGAGCTGCATCTCGTGACTATTGAATTGGGTTTTTAACTCTATGTTATTGTTGTGTGACACCCACGTTAACCACTCTCGACTCTGACGTGTGTATTTGTGTAATCTGTGTGCTCTAAACCCATCCTCGCAGCTTCGATATATGGGGAAGTCTGATGGCATCTCTTTCATAAGAGACCAAAGGTATAACGCATTCGCATCAAACCCTTTAATGCTTTTTACCATCTTATTACCCCTGATACGGGTCTCATTGACTTGGTGGTAACGATGAAAAATGATACTCGGTCCACCCACCACGTTATCTCGTAACAACTTGTGCACCTTCTCCTCCTTCTTCGAAAACAAAATAAAAGAAACATCTTTATTCATGGTGTTGAATAGGTACTGTAGAGTAATGCCGGGGACGGAGATGGCCTGCTTGCACATGTCTATATTTAACTTCGCATAAAAGGCTACTTGTTTTTCCAGGGCTTGTAGAAAAGGAGACACGTCTTTGATGTTGTACCAAATTAAAAAGTCCCGCAAGGTAGTCATGTTATTATCGGTCCACGCTTTCTGACAAACGGCGTATTCTGCTTCGGAAATGTTACGGTTTTTAAGCTTTGAGAAAAAGGCTTCGTGTGGTGGTAGGGCTGTCTCATTTAACTTACTGAGGTCGGTCAGATACTCATATGCAAAAAATCCCTTAGTCTCTTCAATACCAAAAGAGGCCAAATATTTCGCGTAGCTTACTCCCGGGACCAGAAAGTTGGAGACGTCGAGGAATTTCAGTCTTTCTGTCGCTATACACATAAAATTATTATTTCTTTTGACTATAAACTTGAACGGGTTAGCCTCCCGATCAAGGAAATACCGTACCAAATAAGGTTTCAGAAGGTTAATGTCATACTTACCGCTATTCAACCCAAAAAGGGGGAGCTGGAACAAATACAACTCGAGCCTCTCACTTAATTTTGGGTGGTCACCTAATTTAGCAAAGACTGACTCAAACTTTTTGACTAAAAGTTCATACGACTTAGCAGCTATGTCATGGAGATAGTCCAACATTTCATTTACGAGGACCTGTGGATCACCGGTGGTGATGAAACATTTAGGGGTGTCGAACCCAGGGACATTAGAGGCGACCGCACAGGAGAGGGGGACGTGTCTGGCCATGAAGGTCGTCGACTTTGAGTCAGCCGGTAAATTTTCATTAGAGAAAAAAGATTCCATATCGTAGCACGCTCTGAAGGGGAAAATAAAATTTTCTTCTACGTCAAACCCGTGGTCACGGAGCAATTCCAAGATCGATTCGGTCGGCCGATAAACCCCACCTTTATACGTTTCAATAGTGGCTACGCCTTTACACCTAAGTTCGTGGGGTGTCAATCGCTTGTACATCTTAAACAACTTACCGCATTTCCCACAAGAAAAACACCGAGCGGCCTTGGCCACATCAACAATATACATGAAATGGTTTTCATGTAGAAGAAGATTCATTATATCTGGATGTGTACTACTGCTTCTAATTTTCGCAACCAGATGTTCCTCCTCTGTAAAGGCAAACACATTTATCTGTATTTTAAAGCATTCTTCCAGGGCAGGTAAATCAACTAAACTAACACCTGGATACGCTTTGATTGATTTCAACCCTTTATACCGCACCCATTCTTTGAATAGTGTCCGTGTATCTTTTCTAACATCCCTGACATCTTTTCCTTGTGATTTAAACACAGATATACAGCGAAATATACACAAATTGTCTGTGTACGGTCTACCGTTTTTGTCGGTTTGAAGCGTATTAATAAATTTGTTTTGTGTAATATGGTTTGGAATATTAGTAATACAACAACCAACAGGGAATTCTACTAGTTTATACACATAAAAAGTTATACTGGGAATTGTTTCTACGTAGTATTTCGTATCTGGTCGGGTTAATGTCGCTGAATTGACCAAATCAACAGTGTTTAGTTTGGTCACAAAGGCCTCAAAATCAGATCTATGGTTTATTAAAAACGGTTTATCAAACAAGGAAGAGTTATTGGAACTCGCATGGTATAATCGTAGGGCTTGTGTCTCTCGATGTCTTAGTATTGTGTGCAGACTGGCGATTATTTTGAAGCGAGAGTTTTGAACATTAAAAAGTCGGAATAAACGAGAACTCCAATCTGTCGGCATGTCAGTATCTGGTCGATTAAAAAATGTCCATTCACACAGATAGCGACCGTGTCGTATGTGTGATCTAATCGTATTCCAGTGATCATTATACACAGCTCGAACATCCGGGGGTAATTTTTGTAATGACAAATATTCAGTAGTTGTGTTAACACCAGAGGTTCCCGCCGATTCGTTGCCAGCCGTGACACGTGATGATAGTTGAGTATTATTAGTAGCCGAAACGTGATCGGCCGTGCCACTCGACAGGGCACCTGGTGTTAGTAACTGTTCATCTGTGGTCGGCGACACGTGTTCGGCCGACACGGCACCTGGTGTTAGTAACTGTTCATAGGTGGTCGGCGAAACATAATCGCCTGCGCCACTCGGCGTGGTACGTGATGATGCGTTAAAAATAGAAGTTGTTCGTTCCGCGTCATTCACTGTGGTACTAGATGATTGTTGCTTATTATAAGTAGACGATACGTGATCGGCCGACAAGGTACGTGTTGTTAGTAACTGTTCATCGGTGGTCGGCGAAACACGATCGCCCGACAAGCCACCGGATGTTGATAACTCCTGCCCGCTACGGCTGGCGGCAGAACGGGCGGATGCTGCTTGTGTTGATGTGCTAGTTGATGGTATTTGAGTGTCTGTAATCGCCGACACTCTGTCATTTGATGTTTGTTGTTTGGTTGACTTCTGACGTTTACCAGTAGATTGTTCGTCTGTATTCGGTTCTCGTCGCCGCTTGCGACTTGTGGATTGGTAATTATTACCAGCACTAGATGATGGTTGAGTGGTCGACACGGCACTGAATAGTAGTTCATGTTCGGTCTTTACGTGTCTCCGTAAATTATCATATCTATTGTAACTGTAATCACAAAAATCGCAAGTAAACTGTTGTGTCGAATGAGTAGTTGTACGATGTCGTAACAAATTGTCAAGACGTGTGAAGGTTTTATTACACAGAGTACACGTATGCCTCTGCGTAGCTGACATTCTCTGATAAAATGGCCGACCTCTTTGTGAATGTTATCCAGCCGGATGAAGTTTGTAAGATGACGCAATTATTAGATGTGTTGATTCGTCAACATGCAACGTTATTTGAGTCTGTTGTAGGCAATATACCAAGTGATCAAGCATATCATACCTTTGAGAATATCGCAGACGAAGTATTTTCTGATGCCCGCATAAACGCCGGGCGGATAATAGTTTTAATGTCTTTGAGCAGATATATGAAGCAAAATCTCGTTGATTCGTTGTACAATTCTGACACTGATGTCGAGAAAATTGTCACCAGTTTCAGCCATTCAGCCGCTAAATATATATTTCAGAAGACACGGCTTTTAACGTCCAACGAATTAGAAAATATGTTGAAATTATTAGCCGTTGAATAAAAAAAAACATCCTTCCTCGTTAACTGCCAGAACTCAAATGACTTCACATGCGTTTCATGAATTACTTGTCGTGTGTGTTTGTTGTATATTTGAAACGAGCAAGTTGTCATTTGAATCAACCAATCAGACGTCGGGAAAATAAGTAACCACATCGCTTGACCGACCCTGCCACTGTCACACGGGGGCCGGGCGAACTGTCAAAAGGCGGGTTGTGGCTGGCACATCTCACTCGAGTATAGATTCATAATCACTCAGAAAGAACCACGACTTTTCATCGACTATATATTAGCTACTACACTCTTTGTCATTGTCTGCCACCATAATTACGTACCTAGGTACTTTGTGTCAAATCGTAATTGCATCTCTTTCGTACGTTTTTTCTATCTCCGGGAGGAAAGATAATTGGGTTTGACGGGAGTGCACCTAACCAGAGACAGTTCTGTAAGTATTCTGTCCTTACTTCAAACATTTTTGCTGCCACCCTAATTCCCCGGTAAGATGTTAATTTCTCTGACACTGAAATTATAAAAAATGTTTCTCTCCAAACATAATTTCCTAGAAACATAATTGTCAGAGTCCCGAGGCACGATAATTTAACGTCTTCAGCTTAGTGTCAGTTTTGCGTGAGTCATATATCTTTGTTTAACAGATTTCTTGTACTAACAGAAAAAAAAAAAAACCCACCCGAATGTTTGCGTCAGACAAAAACATTACTACAAACCCACAATACATTATACGGAAAGACATTATTTAATATAAAAACATTGATACAAACCCACAAAAGACATTATACGGAAAGACATTATTTAATAAAACAACACACATTTACAAAGACATTACTACAAAAAGACGCGCGTTTTTTAAAAAGAACCGCCAGATTTTACCAAACGGCAACATTACAATTGTCAACAAACACGACTGCATGCAAATATTAGATTCTCATACACGCACAACATTCATTCATAGCAGAAGATACCCGCCATTCACAACGGCATTCAAGGCTCACAACGCCTTGTTTTCATCGATTGAAATTACACCGAACAATGAAGCACGACGTATTGATTTGTCTGTGTGTTGGTACTTTTTTGCCTGGTGAGTGGGGAAAATTTAACAGAAGAATATTTGTAATTAATTCCCCAGACACGAGAAATATAGTGTCAAAGAATTTACATCAAAGCCGCGTAGGTTAACACAATTGTATTCTTTGTATATACCGGTCTCTCTGGCTTTGGGGTTACAACACTTTCTCTCTGTAATCCCATTTATCACGCAGAGTCTCGTAGCGGAGTGAGAGCTGAGGCGGTTCGACCCCCGCTCGTGACTTGGTGGATACTGAGCCGGGAAAGCAATGGCAAACTACTGAGCGTAACCTTGCCAAGCGAGCAACATACAGCTAAGTTCTGTCAAGGATATGGTAACAAAGACATCTTACCGGCGATAAGCCGTCGCGGTGTGTGGAAATGGCATAGGCATCTGTTAGCGTGTGCCGTGCCGATAAGCGATCATTATCTAGCACAACCGTAGGGGAGTAATTCTTTAAACATCGGCGTCGGTAATCACTATCAGGTGGCGCCCTGGTTAAACATTATAATCAAGAGTTGTCGGGTCACTAATCGTTGAAATATATAGACGGGCGTGCGAGTCATATCTGGTCATTTAGTGACCATGGATCCTCGCTGGAAACACCCTTTTACTTGTTTAATTGCTGGACCGACAGGGAGTGGTAAAACCGTCTTTGTACAGAGCTTACTGACCCATCTACCAGCCATGGTAGACCCGATTCCAGAGGAGGTTATATGGTGCTATGGGGAATGGCAACCCATATACGAGAATATGAAAGGAGTGCAGTTTAATGAAGGGCTGCCTGATATGGAACAGTGGACAGGCGATAGACGTCGGCTAGTGGTCATAGATGACCTAATGTCCGAGACAGATGATAGGGTAACTAAACTATTCACTAAAGGCAGTCATCATCGCAACCTCAGCGTCATGTATATTGTACAGAACCTTTTTGGTAAGAATAAAGAACAAAGAACCATCAGTCTGAATTCGCATTACCTAGTAGTATTTAAGAACCCTCGAGACGGTACACAAGTTAATAATTTGGGAAAACAAATTTTTCCAGGGCGGGTGTCATATGTCCAAGAGAGTTTTAAGGACGCTACATCGGTTCCACACGGGTATTTGTTATTCGACCTTCGCCAGGAAACACCGGATCAACTCCGTCTACGAAGTCGTATATTTCCCGACCAAAGACAAGTCGTCTACGTACCTAAATAACATGTCTAGTCAACTTAAACGCAACGAATCCATGTTGCGATACTTGGGTGAAGCCAAACCACCCGCCGTAAAAGCTGTTATTAAAACAGCTTCCCCAGACCTCGTCCAATCAATTTGCGAATGCTGTCACAATGTATTAAAAGGTAATGTCCCCCTCACACCCGCTCAGAAGCGACGGCTACAACGACACAAAAACAGTCTGAGAGCGCTCACTCGTAAGAAACTATCACTCAAGAAACGGAAACAGATCTTGCAAAAGGGTGGATTCATCGGCGCCCTGCTCGGACCCATCCTTAACGTATTGAAAGGTATTGTGGGTTTATAATGAAGAAAATGATCCTGGTCGATCCTCGGGTGTTGGAAAAACCCTACGTACCACCCGACACACTAACCGATAGCCTACAAGACTTGGATAATCAGATGCAACAAGTCTTGGCAACAGAAGATCTACCACCTCGTGACAAAGCCAGACTATATCAACAAACCTTACAGCGGTATCTGAATCGCCTCGAGCAGCATAGGCACAAACCATTAGGTCTGGTGGATATCAAGGAACAAAAACCCGAAGTCAGCGCCTTACCGGCACCAGTAGTCGAGACACCGCCTGCTCAGCTAACACCGAAGGTAGACGAACCCAAAGCCCCAGCAGAGACAGCTGTGGCTACACCGGGTTATAAACTGCGGAAGAAGAAGAGTAGGATACCTACACCACGATGGGAAAAATGGCCGCGCAATTAAGAAAGTATTACTATGACCCAGAGAAACCGGGGGCCTATGGTGGTGCTGTCGCTTTACATCGAAATAACAAACTTCCAGCTAAAACCATTCAGAAATGGTTACGTCATCAGGATACCTACACGTTACATAAACCGACCCGTCGCCGATTTCAGAGACGTCAGACCATAACCGGTGGTATAAATCAACAGTTTCAAGCCTACTTGATAGATATGCAAAAATTACGAAGGTACAATGACGGTATGGCCTACCTAGTGACTTGTATCGATGTGTTTAGTAAATATGCCTGGGCCATCCCGATCCAGAAGAAAACGGGGAAAGAACTAGTGGCGGTCGTGAGTAAAATATTTGAAGAGGGCCAACCGATAAACTTTCAGACCGATAAAGGTTCAGAATTCGTCAATCGAACTTTCTTAAAATTTCTGACTGACCGAGGCGTGCATTTCTTTACCACTGAGAACGAAGATGTGAAAGCAGCGATAGTGGAAAGATTCAACCGAACTCTTAAAGAAAAAATGTGGCGTTATTTTACCAAGACCAATACACTGCGGTATGTCGACGTGGTAGATAAATTGATCCAGAACTATAATGGTTCGTATCACCGGAGTATTCGCATGGCCCCTGTGCAAGTTAACAACACTAATCAAGAAGAAGTGTGGAATAATTTATACCGTCAAACAGACGTATCAAGAAAAGTGTATTTCACAGCCGGCGACCGTGTCAGGTTAGCTCAAAGCCAACAACCTTTTAAAAAAGGTTATATGTCGGGTTGGACAGAAGAACTGTTTACCGTTAGTCGTATAAACCAGACTAGTCCGGTGACATATGTGCTAAAAGACGATTCAGGGGAGGAACTTAAAGGGTCATTCTACCGAGAAGAAATACAATTGGTGGGTGATAAAGAAATTTATCGTATCGAAACAATCTTACAAGAAAGGTGGAGGAAAGGTAGTGGTAAAGAGTATTTAGTCAAGTGGTTTGGTTATCCCAATTCATTCAACAGCTGGATAGCCGACACGCAACTAGCCAGCTATGGAGACTAGTGGTATGGCCGAAGACAACCTGGAAAATATGGTGTTGCGTCCACAGACTAGGGACGGGGAACGAACTTCGTTCTGGTCGTTTTTTGGACAACGAGTGCCGCGGCCAGAGATTGTATTCATCTGCCAAACCCTCGTTATATATAGCGTAATTGCTGTGTCACTATTCAATCTGACTCAAGGCAGCGCAGACGCAGCAGAAGGCAAACTGTGGGTCGCTCTAATGAGTAGTTGTTTGGGTTATATGCTACCTAACCCTAAGCTAGAAAAACAATGAGTTTCTATTTGGTTCTACCGAGTAATACGGCCCCGGAAGTGTTCCCGAACAACCACCCAGGTCACTTTTTCGTCAAGTTGCCGCAGACTATTGAGGTGAGTCAACAATACGAAGTGGGCCTGGCCGAAATTCAATTCCCCAATACGTATTTTAACGGTTTGTCGGGGGAAATTTGGATCCAGTACTTTCCGCCCAAAGGTAGTGGTCTGGAACCTGTAACCCTTGAATGTCCACCGGGTCCGTTCACCACCCCAGAAGCTTTCATTGAGGAGTTGAATAAGTTGTGTGTCGAAACCCAAGTAGACGAGAAAGTAAACATCAAATTCACGCTACGTACACCTTGGAACAAAGTCGCAATGAAACTACTTGAAAAAGGCGCCCACGTTAAAATTAGTGAGAGGTTGAAAAAAATGTTGGGTTTTCCAACCTCAACTCTATCAGACGACAATGCCTTATTATACGGTAATGTGGAATTGGAGATGGATAGCGTCGTTAAAAATATCTACGTCTATTCTGATCTCGTAGCTGCCAGACCAGTCGGAGACGCCATGGTTCCTTTACTAAGGACTGTCCCTATATTGGATCGATTGTTGCCGTCAGTGTATCGTGTCTACGATAAACCACACTACGTCCAGTTAAGTCGATTCTCCTTCGACACGGTGGAAATACTTTTAACTACCGAGACGGGAAAAACGATACCACTCAACGATGGGACTTCAGTGCTAACTTTACATTTTCGAGCCCGGAAACTCTCAGAGCTCGAATAGACTAAAATGTGTTTTTATGTGCCCCTCGACTCGTTTCCAAATATACGAACAGGGTGCTGAAATTAGACTTAGTTGGCGGATATTTTACAAATCCCCTCGACCCCGCGTCAGCGCGACTGAGTCCGTTCTTTCCGACGTGGGTGAAGTAGATTTGGACCAGGGTACGCAAAATATCTATTCCGACATTGTCACCTCTCGTGTGGTCGGCGCTGTGATGGTACCATTACTACGGACTCTACCTGTCCTAGACAGATCCACCACCTCTGTATTTAGGATGTACGATAAACCACATTACGTTCCACTCTGTCGGTTCTCCTTTGAGCCTCTTATAACCGACGAACGGGGGAAACCTATCCCATTCACAGGTGGGACATCGGTAGTGACGCTGCATTTTCGAACCAACAAACGTTTTGAGGTGGTTTAACCATGGTTAGACACGTCCCAATCCGACGCAATCCCAAACTATACGAGGAATATTTCTGTAATCAAGCCGGCAGCGGTCTACCCGTTTTTGTGGGTGGTCGGAGTCAGCGAGGTCATGGAATTGGTAGTTTCTTTAGTGGTCTTGGTCGAACAATTCTTCCTTGGTTGAAGACTGGTGGCAAAGCTCTTTTGCGGGAAGGCTTGGTGACGGGTTTGCAGGTGGCTCAAGACGCCCTAGCCGGTCGGAATGTCGGCGAGTCCTTCAAAGAACACGCCAGGGACGCCGGTCAACGACTGCTCCAGGGCGCTGCTCAACATATCAGCCAATCAGGTAGCGGCGTCAGGAAACGAAAACGAGCCGCCCCGCCCGGTCAGCCCAGTAAAAGAATAAAACCAGCCGGCATAAAGCGATCGGCTCATAAGAACCACCAACACCAGCGGGGACATTCGGATATTTTCTCGTAATGGCGTTAATACATCCCAAGTCGTGTGAGTGCCTACATTCTGGTCTGGATTTGTTTAGCGTGCCACCTACCCAGACGGCCGTGGAAGAAGGACAGTTTGTGGAGATTCATCCGTTGGCCACGTTAGCCTATGGGGCACCCATCGAGTTCTCCATCTCTGGCGTGGGAGAGGATTATATAGATTTGTTTAATACTTTTCTGCACGTGAGAGCCAAAGTTACACTTCCCAACGGTGACGACCTACCGAGCACCGCCGAAGTCGGTCCCATAAATTATTATTTGCATAGTTTGTTTTCTCAAGTAGACGTGTCTTTGAATGACACTCTTATTTCACCGAGTGAAAATTCGTATCCGTACCGGGCCTACTTGGAAGCTCTTCTGAATTATGGTGAAGAGGCCAAAAAGAGTCATCTGACGTCAGCACTATACTACCCAGATACTCCTTTGTATATGACAGACACGAAGGGTGAAACCAATAAAGGTCTAGCCAAAAGACGATCTTTAGCCAGCAATAGTGTGGCGATGGATATGCTGGGCCGTCTACATTCCGATATTTTCAATCAGGACAGGTACATGCTGAATGGGGTCGATATCAAAATCAAACTAACCCCCTCAAAATCTGTCTTTAATTTGATTGCCACGGATGTAAACGGTGGTTACAAAAGTATCATTACTCATGCCACCCTCTTGGTGAGGAAAGCTAAGTTAAATCCAGCTATCGCTCTGGCTCATGAAAAAGCCTTATTGAGAGCCAATGCCAAGTATCCCATTAAAAGGGTAGTGGTAAAAACCTTTTCTATCCCGAAAGGTATGTTTTCCCACACGCAAGATAACCTCTTCCTCAGCCAGACACCGACCCGGGTGGTGATCGGCTTAGTGAATGCGTCGTGTTTCAACGGCGAGCTAAACACTAACCCCTTCATATTCAATCATTATCAGTTAAACTATTTGAGTTTGATGGTAGATGGGCGTAGTGTCACAGGCAAACCCTTAACCATGAATTATACCACAGGTCAGTATGCGCGAGCTTTCCATGGTACCAATTTGGCCCTCGGTCTGACCGGTAAGGATGTCGGGAATGGTATCAATTTTGAGAGTTTCAGTCAAGGGTTCGCTCTCTACGCTTTTGATCTGACTCCCAGTATATTAGACGGGGAGCAGTTTGAACTGGCCAAATCCGGTCCACTGTCACTGGAACTTAAGTTTGCCGTTATAACGGATGCGCCTCTACAAGTCATCATATACGCGGAACTCGACTCGGTTCTAGAAATTTCCAAGACGAGGCAAGTGCTAACCGATTACGTAGCATAATGGATACCCAACACCTAAGACAGTTACTCATGTCTGACCCGTTTGTTCGACGACTTTCGCTAGTCAACGTATGTGCTAGAGATCAATTGCCTAGACACATTGATAGAACACAACCAGCCGCTTTTATCGTCAACACCGACACCAGTTCTTACTCTGGGTCACATTGGATCGCCCTATATTTCGATGGCCTAGGTCAGTTTGAATATTTCGATTCGTTTGGTTTGCCGCCATTACACGCCGACATTATCCGCTTTATACGACGTAACTCGGACCAATCACCTATGTACAATACCCGTATGTTACAAGACATCAATAACGCCACTTGCGGGCTCTACGCCCTGTATTTTCTGGTGATGAAATGCCGCGGCGCGAGCCTGTCGCGTATCCTGCAGCCGTTTGGTCACAGACAACACGTGAATGACCGCCTCGTGTTTCGATTGGTTAGCCCGTGGTTGAAAAAGACAAGTCCAGACACGTTTAAAATCAATCGATAAACTATGTCCTATAAAACGAGACGAACTGGCCACATTCGTGTTTCGTGCCCTCCACGCTCAAGATGTCTACAGCTACCTGGATATTCATGTCAAGAACTGATGAAATGCCCAGACCACTAGCCAACGGTTTGAAAGCGGCGACAGTTTCTCAATACCGAGGCACTACGACGCTACATTTACGCAAGTATTTCGGTGTCTCTGAGCTCAAGTACCCGACCCAGGTGGGAATTACACTCACGAGAGCAGAGTTTGAGTCTCTCCTATCAATGAAGGATGCCATTCTAGCGGATTTCGATAAACTAACTTACCAACCACCCGAGGTGTCTAGTAAAGACCAGGCTACCTACACTCAAGACCCCGTGACGTTTTATCAGGACCAGTCTACCTACAACCCAGACGTACCTGAACCGATTACCTATGACTACAGTCAAGACATGGCACTGAATGACCAGACAGCTTTCTACAGTAATCAAATCCCGCTGATCCCTTTGGGACGTAAACGACGCAAGCTTTAGATGTTGTAACCGAATAGATGTTGTCTACCAATAAAATCTGTGTGAAAAATGTTACCTTTTTGTTTGTTTTCTTTATTGATGTTTTATGTTGTATTTTTTATGTCGTACCTATAATTACTTGACCACGCACGCCACCTATGATGAGTCACTTGACCACGCCACCTATGATGAGTCACTTGACCACGCCACCTATGATGAGTCACTTGACAACACCACCTCTGATGAGTCACTAGACCACGCCTACATTTTTGGGGAAAAAAGAGTTATCGCCCTTTGAGGAGGAGGAGGAGGGATATCGATTCCCTCCTCAAAAAAGGACGTGATGGAGCCCCACTTACACTACTAGCATGGTCCCTATCTCGGAATACCTAGTTTACTCCAGAGGAAAGTTAACATCAATATATATGGAACAGGACAAGCTGCCATATCAGCAAATCAATGCTCTAACTGTCTGCCTGTTGGAGCTTCGGTCATAGACAAGTTGCCGATCAAGGCTTAGGGCCTGGTCTGCGCTGCCATGACATTTTGTCTTTAGATTGCCTTTCCTCGCACCAGGATCAGGCTTGTGCCCTTCCAATTGCAATCCATCGCCCGAAGCCGTTGACACAATGTGGGGTGTTGGGTTTAATGACTGCCACTCAACATTCGGTGCTGACAGAAAGCAGGTAGTACTGTCCACTATCACACGGTAGCTCAGCCCTACTGCCAGGGAAAGTAACAACGATTTCCTGGGAAAAGGTAGTGAAAGTAGAATATTATAAACATCTATAAGAAAGAAACTTAAGTCATTATTTGGTTGTGCATTGGGAAGAGATGTGCAGGAAAACATGGTGACGACCGGAAAGATCAATGGGAGAAGTCGCAGAAGCAGACAGAAATAAAATATGCTGGATCTAGAGCACCAAGAACCGAGACGTATGGAAAGACATGATCGCCAACTCCCTTCTGGCTCTCTCTTTGGCGCTTCTTCTTGTCTTATAATGTATTCACGCCAGGAAACCTTTGGTCTTCTATTATGTTAAGAAGTATTCATTGCTCTATACTTTTTTTTCCCCCGGAACTTGTCGGTTTCAGGTTTTTAAAAATTATGTTAATATTATTTGGTGTCACAATCTCTTTTGCAACAGAATGAGATTGGTCGTTGTCTAGATCCTAATGCTCCTTCTATAACACTGCAAAGTGTAAGCTGGGTTAGCCCCATGTCCCACAACACAAGTCATTACTGTAGTATACATCAATTAGTCACTGAACACGATTGCGTTTGCACACAGAATTTCCCTTTAATGATGAATGAACACGGAAACAGGCAACATATATAAATCCAGTAACACTAATTCCAGAATATATCCTCATCACACCCATACACTCAAATAACACTGCCTTCTCCAGGCCTTCTTAATCGAATCCAACACGACAGTTAACCAGCCACTCTCCCCGGCCCGAACTCACTCGATCCAACCCACTCTGGGTTTAGGCCTCAACTAACTATGCAGTCCCCTGACCCCCCACAACACTACTCCTCAGCCCAAGCTGTCTGCCTCACAACCACACTAGCGGGCTGACGCCTCCTCAACTCCCCCCTTAAACTCACTGCCTCCAACCTTCCCGGTCTATCTTCTTATTTGCCCTTTCCGGGGACCTACCACCCAGCCTCATTTTACCTCCGTCTATTATTTCTCAGGGCCGGTTAGATTGTTTATATAGTACCACTTTCGCTACGGTCCATCACCCAATGTTAATGAACCCAGGCATGTTACATTTGGTAACTTCAGAAAAAAAAATTCAGTAGCAGGAACGTGCTGTGGCAATGTGAAGTGTGGGTGTGTGAAGTGTGGGTTTGTGAAGTGTGGGTATGTGCAGTGTGGGTATGTGTAGTGTTGGTATGTACAGTGTGGGTATGTGAAGAGTGGGTATGTGCAGCGTGGGTATGTGAAGTGTGGGTGTGTGCAGTGTGGGTATGTGCAGTGTGGCTATGTGCAGTGTGGGTATGTGCTGTGTGGGTATGTGCAGTGTGGGTATGTGCAGTGTGGGTGTGTGCAATGTGGGTATGTGCAGTGTGGGCATGTGCAGTGTGGGTATGTGCAGTGCCAGTCCCATGCCATTGTTTAGGCCTGAGTGTACAGACGGATGGTGACAAGTTTGTCCAGTAGAGAACAACGCATGTAATCATAGTACCTTCGTCCGAACGCGTTCTTGCCATTTTCACAGTAACGTCCTAACCTTTACACCAACGCACCGGTTTCTTTCTTCAGTTAACACATCTTAAATACCCCCAAGAGCTTACAATCACTGTTTCCATTGTCCACGTAACACATCTTAAATACCACCCAAGCGCTTACAATCACTGTTATCCATTGTCCACGTAACACATCTTAAATACTACACAAGCGCTTACATTCAGTGTTATCCATTGTCCACGTAACACATCTTAAATACCCACAAGCGCTTACAATCACCGTTACCCACTGTCCGTGTTTCAGAAACCTAGACCATGTTAGCAGGAGGTGACAAAGCTGGATTGAAGGCTGTGTGATGTATTCTAAAATTGCCGTATCAGTCTCTCGACTAAACAACATGTCATTACAAACCCCCTGTCTTTATTGGGTCACACAAATACTGACCAGTTATCTCGTACCTAGCACCAATTACAGGATCTGGTGTTATCTGGCTACACGCCTTGTTCCCCAACAGTTAATTCCCCATGGGCAAACACTTCAGCCATGTGGGCAGAAGCTATAACGAGAGAAACAAACAGATTAACGAGCTTGTGATGCAGGCCTAACGTACTGTATACGTTCGGCATCCACCAGTTTCAGCTCAGCTATGCTTCATTATGTCCGGTATTCTTCCCTGGGGATCTCGTCTTCCCTACCTTCCCGTCCTCCTTGTAATGTTCGCAGTATTGTATCAATAGACCAGGTAATATCTTTACTTGCTTCTGAAGTAAGTTCAACCCGAGTCACGGTAACCTCCTGCAGAATTGAAACTGACGGAATTGTTAGGCGCCTTCCATATTTAATCAGTTTCCACTGCCGTGCAGATAGCTATCTTGGCTACGGTGGTGACGGGAGACGGGGTCGATTCCGTGACTATAGCGACCAGCGGAAAGCCGAATCAGGTGATCTATTTCGCACACCGAATCATTAAATAGATATCAGTCTTCTTTCTCCGAATTTAAGAAGGAAGAGGCTAGGAGTCACGAAACTGATCAATATGTAAAATAACACCCGTCACCTAACAGACGTAACACATTTATATATCACGCCTGCGAAGCAGAGTCTGCCATAGCATTGCCCTTTGAAAACAATTTTAGTAATATTTGTGTGCACATTTTAAATGGCAAAGAATGACGACTTCTTCTTATATTCATTGTCCATGAAGTTCGGCGTTGGTAATCATGTTTGTCTACGGCCTTCTGTCTCGTGTACTGCCAATCATTACTGATGCCGATGATCCTCACATGCCACCATGTCAAAATGTCCAGCTTCTTCTCTCACAGTCTTCCCTCCAGTTTTCTAGTTGTCACTGCGTACTCCAGCTTTCCATTTCTCACTACGTACTCCAGATTTCCAGTTGTCACGAAGTACTCCAGCTCTTCATTTGTCACGATATATTCCAGCTTTCCCGTTCTCTTAGATGCCCAAAGTATGTGAGCTATCGCCTTCTGACGGTAGTAACCAGTTCTGTTTGTGAGTTATCTTTTCTTCAAGATATCTTCATTACGCCTTTTATCTATCTGCTGTATTCTCATCATTCTTCTACAATAACACTAGCGTGTGATCTGGCAGCACACGAGCTGCATTTTATTTACGGCGCCATTGCAGCCTTGAAACAAAGTTCATACCGACCTGCGGTAATATCCGTTTACAATTTATTTTCATTGAAGTGAATGACGACTTCAGGCACAGTACAGCTTACGTTTCATTGCGGTGCCATTTTAACCTTGAAAGAAGGTTCATACCGGCCTACCATAACACACGTTTGCACTTACAGAAGATTTGATACATGGAATGGTTTGTATTTAATTTTACTAGACTTTTCTCGCTGAGGTTGATGTGTGTGATTTATAATACCGCGTTACGTACCCTCGCAGGTGTGCATGTAAGTATGCACGTGTGGACGTGTGTGTATGTATATTAGAAATATTACAGGCGAGAGGATAGACTTCACTGAACCGGGTTTTAATTATTGGTCTCGGTCTCTCTCCTCAGCCGCCTGGCGGGAGCATTGCTAAGGCACGAGTCCAGCATAGTATGGTAATTGGCCAAATGAAGACCATAACGAAAGGGTCAGGTAGTATTGAGATAGAAACAGAAAAAGCCAGCGAAAGAGAGAGAGAGAGAGAGAGAGAGAGAGAGAGAGAGAGAGAGAGAGAGAGAGAGAGAGAGAGAGAGAGAGAGAGAGAGAGAACGAACGAACTTTATTTTCAAAGTGTCACAAATTGGTCACGCACACCAGTCTTACATTCGGCCCCTCCAACCACTAATCTTTGGTACATCAATTATCTGGTGTGCATGTTACATTCACATAGAAAAAAAACATTATCGAATGAACACAGACAGACAGACAGACAGACAGACAGACAGACAGACAGACAGACAGACAGACAGACAGACAGACAGACAGACAGACAGACAGACAGACAGACATTAGGCAGGGGCAGAAAGAGAAAGAAAAGGATAGGCTAAGAAGTGGAGGAAGACAGAAAGAAACAGCGAGAGACAGAGCGAGAAACACACTCAGAGAGAGAGAGAGAGAGAGAGAGAGAGAGAGAGAGAGAGAGAGAGAGAGAGAGAGAGGGGGGGGGACAGACAGACAGAGAGGGACATAGAAAGAGGCAGGGATAAACAAATAGACAGACGGAACGAGAAACTGAGTGCGACAGAGAGAGAACATTTCTGTAAGCAGTCAAGAGGCTCATTTGTATGTCAGACAACTTGACATAGAAGGTCGACGTCTCTAGTGTAAGTTTGACCCGCCACATTGATCCCCAAGGTCAAACAAATCAATCCCCGCAAAACGAAAATGACGCAAGTTCGACAATTCAACAAAAGATCAAAAGGTGGTGACGGGACATGGACACTATCAGGTCTGTTTAGTGAGTGGAATGGAGTATGGAGTATGCCAGTAAACGTGAGAAATAGTGTTCAAGTGCCATGGTAAATCTATGCTTTGTATGTATGGCAATCATGGACCATAAGAAGACAGGCTGAGAAAACATCTGATCGTGGTTTCTGAGGAAAATGCAAATAATACCATTGGACATACGCACGCACGCACGCACACACACACACACACACACACACACACACACACACACACACACACACACTTATAATCTCATCTCGTCTTGTTCCTCTTATACCTTGCCGTGTCGAGGTGAAGTATAAACCGCTGGAGAGTGCCCGCTTATGAGTTTCATGTATCGTGATTCCCTTGGACTCTGTTATTCCGCTGTCCACCGTTTACACGTGGTCGGCCTCTTTTTCTGGTACCCTCTGGTCTGTACATCATTGCTTGTTGTGGTATATTGTTAGTTGGTAGCCTAGTTATATGGCCAAACCATTTGACTTGCTGTTTTGTGATGAAGTCTAGGGCTGCTATAACCTCTACTTTAGCCATGATTTCTTCATTTCTGATTTTCTCTCTTCTTGATACATTGAGTATTCTTCTCAGAAATCTCATTTCTGTTGTTGTAATTTTTCTTTCCTTTTTCTGTCATTGTCCAGATTTGGCATTGGGAGCATAGAACTTGGGGGAAATTGTATTGTAGAGTGCTTTATTTAGTATCTGTTCTTTAGTATAGGTGCCATTGGTCCAAAGAGTTGGTTTGCCTTATTGCATCTATTTTCGATCTCGTCTTCTTATTTGCCATTTCATGATATTATACTTCCTAAATACTTAAAGCTCTTTACTTGTTTCAGGGGGTGTTCTTTTAGATGAATCTTTGTTAATTTTTCTTCTGTGGTTACAGTCATTACTTCTGTTTTACAGATACCAATATTCATGTTGTACTCCTTACACACTTCGTTTAGACTATTCACGTTATCTTGTAATTCTGCTTCTGATTTTGCTATTAGTGCTTGATCGTCCGCAAATAGGAGTTCTTTAATGGTGTAATTCGCCGTTGGTTCTTCTTCTGTGTTGTGTTTGTCATGCGGTGTTGTCACGGTCTCTGTTTGGCTAGTTTCTTTACATATGCTGTCTATAGTCTATATAGGTTATGAACAAAGGGGGGGGGGAGGGGGGGGGGCAGGACACAACCATGTCGTACTCCAGATCTCATGGTGAAGTGTTCTGATTGTTCTCCGTTTGTTCGTACCGTACATTCGCTATTGTTGCATAAACTTATACACAAGTTTGTTAGATGTACACTTACTCCATATCATTTAAGGATTTCCCTCAGCTTATTTCTATCTACCCTATCAATTACACATTCTTGGTCGACAAAGGCTAAGTAGAGTGTTTCATTAAATTCGATACATGTTTCTATTAGTTGTATAAGAGCAAAGATTACCTCTGTGCATCCTTTGTTTTTCCTAAATACATTTTGTGTTTCTCTTGGCTGGGGTACTTCTGTAGGTCGTAGACTTTTCTTTAATATTTTGCAGAATATTTTTCCAATAAGGAAATGCCTCTGTATTGTGTGCAGACTATCTTATTGCCTTTCTTTTTCAAACTAGGATAATTATGGCGCTTCCCCGGTCTTGTGGTGCCTGTTGTTCTACCTAAACATGGTTAAACAGTAATGTAGCCGTGCTGTTTCAACATCTCTTGCTGCTTTAATAGATCATTTAGTATTTCGTCTTTTCCCGATCGTTATTCACTGGTGCTAATATTATGGCTTCTCTAATTTCTTCTAATTTCGTATGTCTGGTTCTAGTTCTTCGATGGTATCTGCGTACGTTTTGTTTTTATCCCTGTGGCATCTGATGGAATGTTGAGAAGTTGTTCGAAGTACTGCCTCCATCTTTTTAGGATTTGTTTTTGTTCGCTTATTGGTTCTCCTTTTTCTCGCTTAGCTATTTCAATTGAGTCAAAGGATTCTGCTCTGGTTCTCATTGCACTAATCCAGGGGTCACCAATTTTTTTTTCTGGGCGGGCTGGACAACTGAAAAAAATGACGAGCGCGAGCCGCATACTCATTCTGTACAATACTTGCGCCGTCTCCGTGGCGAAGGTCTTACTGACGCGGTTCGTAATCCCGTACACCCGCGTTCGAAACACAGATGAGCTCGATTTGGTAGCAGACCGCATTGCGCTGGTTTTTTACGCTATGGTATGGGTGTGGGTCGTTCAGAAAGCAATGGCAAACTACTGAATGTAAACTTACCATGACATTAAAAACAGCAATAAATGCTGGTGTTGACTGCAAACGTCCTGTAAAGGATACGCAATTAACGTTAACAACATTTCAAGCCAGAATGAACGCTCTGGGAAAAAATACGAAAAACTAAGTTACTCATGGGTGAATGGTGTGCAATGCACACAAAAAACAAAGACAACCAACGTATTTATTTACTACAAAAGGTTATCAAAGAAGGCGACGTTAGCAACAAAGAAAGTTACATCAGACCTAGTGTGCACATAAACGAATCTCACAAACTAAGCAGCAAAAAAAGGTTAGTGAGATTTGTGAAGCTGATATTTGGCTTTCAATATTTCATCCATGTTTGGTTTGGAATTGCAGCATCCAATCTAGAGTATTGCTTTCAAATGTTCATCAGTCAATCTCGTTCGATGTATTGATTTCACATATTTCATTTTTGAAAATGTTTGCTCACAGGCATAAGTTGTTCCAAACACTGATACCATTTTTTTTTTCATATCCTTTACAGGGCATCGCTGTCACCATAAGCATCTTTCAGCTGATTGATGATTTCTTGGCAAGATTACGCTCAGTAGTTTGCCATTGCTTTCTGCGCGACAGGCCCACATACCCCGTAAGTTACCGACACAGAGGGAACCGCTAAAAATTCTCGCTCATATCACGTTACTTACGAGAGTATACGGGATTACGGAGAAATTCATGTAACTCCTAGACCAGGGAGACCGGCACTGATGCCATACCAGCGGCAAATTGCTTCAGTTTCGGAAACTCAACATCAGCTAAGCAGCTGTAAAATTCAACAAGTTTTCCTTCTATGTGCTTCTCTTTCAACAAGTCATTTGCTTGCAAATCAGTGAGTTTCAACTGTATTTCAACTGGTACATCATCAATGTTACAATCAAACGGATTCTTGAACAGAAGAATTTCACTTTCAATTCTGTCAAGATATGAAAATCTCTCAAAACAAATGCTTCTTCAAGTCACGAATAATTTTCTTTCGGAAAATCGAGTTTGACATCTTCGGCGATTGTAGAGCAAAACTCTTTGAAACAGTGAAAATGAGAAACGTTTTCTCCTTCCTTTTGTATTACAAACGATGACATCTTTTTCTGAAATCCTTTTGATGATTCTGTAGAGATCACAGACAAGATTATCCTTTCCCTGTAGTTTCACATTTAGATAATTTATGTTTGATGTGTCGACCAAAAATGACAACTGTGACAGCCAAGTAGGAACTGGCAGCTGTGGATCAGCTCTATTGTTTTCAGTGAGGAAAACATCTATTTCGTTTCGGAGCTTGTAAAAATGAAACAGGACTTGACCGCAGCTGAGCCACACTCACTGATGTGTGATAAGGAAAGTCGCAGACGTCAGAATCAATTTCTTCAAGAAACGCCTTTAACTGACGGTATGTCAACATCCTAGATTGCATACAGGCACTCTCGCTACTTCATCCACACCTCACAGAAAACATCAGTTGCGTGGATGGAATTTATACACGTTTAATTAAGGCGAACCTGATATATTCATACAATCATGACCAGGCGGTGACTGCCTGTCTAAATATACAGCGGTCGCCGTACTTCACAAAACTCATACAGAAATAAATACACTAAACTCTCGCTATCGGTAACTTGCGCCCTCGTAAACTACATATTGACTCTCGGAAAAATCACACATGTCCTGTCTGGAAGACTGTCCAGTCCCGTCTCAGTAAGTTCACTCGACTCGCTAGCCTGGTTGCCCTAAATCCCGTGAGGTCAGCAAAACTCCGTGCTGTTCTATTAGTCACGTGGTACAGTAGTCTTGTTCCTGCCAACCTTGGGTTGTACTACTGCTTAGTCTGTTTACGGGTGTTGTCCCGTGAATTAGAGTCCCCCGCCCTATCCTCGGGGTTGGTCCTACTGGTGTCCTAGATATGACACGTCCGTGTCACCACCTAAGTCCTGTCTTATGACTGTTCTAAGTTATAGCTTGCGTTCTGTCTCTACTCTATCTACGCCCTTGTAGAGGTCCTTGTCTACGTCCTATCTGTCCTTATCCCTCTTCTGTCTCTTGTCCTCTCTATGTCCTACCTAACACTTTGACATACTCCCGTGGCTCGCCCGTATTGCGTCACCAAATTCAACTAGTAGGTGTGACGCATTGTTGTCGTAGCATTTAAAAAAATTAGTTGGATCTGATTTGTCAAGGTGTTCGTAGGAGTTCACTAGTCATGTCTTTAGGTATCACTTCTGACCTATATCAGTCTGATCCCAAGTTGATTTATCTATCCACTGGTTTATGATCAGTTTCCCACACCTGTACTGTTGGTAAGAGTCACTACTCATCCACATTACTCTCTTGGAAGCTGTGAAACAAACAAAGGCCAGTTTGTTTTAAAAACACTACCTCTCCAAATTCCGAATACCGATATCCCGATAAAAATTGTTCCTGTTATGGAAACATTTCATGAATATATAATTCATGGCTCCCGTGTAATGTATCTCACCATATCTTACAAGTTGTGTGTTTGCTGATGTTCACCCATCTGACTTCCGCTTGCGGATAAACTCTCAACTGTGTGCTCCAGATTTCTATAAGTCTGTTGTGTCCCCTGTGCATGTGTGCTTTCCCTTTAGAACTTACAGCTGTTTGTACTTTATCTGTTTGTTTTCCTGTTTGTATGCGTGTTTATTTATTCTTTATGTATGCTTAAATTAGAAACGTAAGTGTATGTTAATAATTCATGTAATTAAAGCCTTCAAGTGTCGCAGGTTGGTTTCTGCAAGTCACAAATAAATACGTATGTCTGATTTGTGAGATGCGTCGTCGAACTGAGACGTTGGAAAACATTACCATAGCTGCAATGTAATAGTGGCTGAAACACATATAAAACTACACGCTCACATGTTACACAGAAGACGAAGACAATTCATAAAAACCTAAAGTGTGCGAAAAAACAATACACCACTGAACATTCGTAATATATCTAATACTTTCATTCTTCCTTCCACTCATATTTCGTTCACTGATTCAGACAATGAAAATTAAAAAATATTTTCCTCATTAAAATAAAAATGGTCTCCTTTTAAACAATTATTGAGCCGGATAGTAGTACCTTTTAATAGTATTTTTTATGTTAAACTAAAGTATTTACACCGTTGTTGGATTGCTTAAGGCAATGCTCAGGGAACGAACTATCCTAAATAAATGGTTTGCTATAGTTTGGTGTAATGGGTGTTGCTAACTAAGGAAAGGTAATTTCACTAACTAAACAAGATGTAGGAGAAATTTGTTGGCTCCCTTAAAGTAAAATGTTGTTAATGAGCCTAATAAATTCTAAATACATTTAATTGCAAACTAATCTAAATTATAACTAAGTTAAGTTATCCTAACTAACAACTATCATTAAATTTTTGAGACAGTCGTCTCCTAAGAGACCTGTATGTTCTAATTATAATAGTGTAAAGATGTTCATGGCTTAACTATTGTCTATCTTTAAATGTCACTATCTGAGTTTTAACTATCATTAAACCTAATTGAATTTCGATTATTGTCACCTTTCTCTCACTGTATTCTAAACATAAAGAAAATTTATTTAATCGTGTAACTTCATTAAAAATCATGTTATGCATCATCAATAAGTACATGTTACATTAACACACCACATCTAAACTAAGTAGGTCGTCGCTCCAGGTGAAGGTGATGATGTCGCGTCTTCCCTGTGTGCTAAATCATTATCACAGTCTATATACACTGGTTAATTTCTATCGTAGCTGCAGATGCCGGTGACGATGTGACGTCGCCCTACTGTGTTCATATTATTACCACAGTTCTATATGCAATGGCTAATCTGTCGTCGCTGCAGATGCTAGTGACGATGTAACGTCGTCCTTCTGTGTTACTATTACTACCACAGTTCTATATGCAGTAACTATTCTATGGCCGCTGCAGATGACGGTGACGATGTCGCGTCCTCCTTCTGTTTCACTTCAAAGTCTGAGGGTCTGTTTAGCAAGTCTGCTAACGCGGTCTTGCTTCCCTTTATGTGCCTTACAGAAAATGAGTAGTTCTGGAGTATCAGGGCCCAACGATAGATTCTGTTATTCTTTGGAAGCCCTGTTTCCATGACTGTCAGCGGGGAATTGTCAGTTTCTACGACAAATGTGTTCCTGCCAGAAATCTATGTAATTTACGAACACAATATACAATCGCTAGTGCCTCCAATTGAGAGATATCATATCTGGATTCTGTTGGAGTGAGCATGCGACTTACATACAACACTGGATAAAGGATCCCATCATACTCTTGTAGGTACCTCAGTCCTTAGATTATATTGTAATATTGGGTTAGGTAATTTCAGGATAGGAATATTACTAAAATGATGCTTTAGTTTTGACATTGCACTATTTAAAATAGCATCTTGTGCATTTATTTTTACATTAGCTTTCAATAAATCAGAAAATACACTGGTAATCTTAGCCAAATTGGGAATAAATTTGTTATAGTAATTTACTAAACCTAGTAAACTTCTCACTTGCTTCCTGGTTGTTTGCATAGTGACGTTCAAAATTTTGGTTACAATTTTGTCATCACTTTTCATGTGGCCCTTTGATATGGTATGGCCTAAGAAATCTATTTCCTCCAATGCCAACTCTACTTTGGTTAGCCTTTAGTTAGGTAAAGTTTAGAAAAAATGGTAGATGCTGACATGTTTAAGATCAGATCGTCACAAGAAGGGATAGGTTCTGCGTCTGTTTTAGTTATTGAATTTAGCTTTCTGTAGTCGACGCAGAGTCTGATAGTAGAATCCTTCTTTTTTACTAAGACGATGGGAAAGGAGTATTCTGATTGGGATTTCTGAATTATCCCACAAGATTCAAGACTAAGAATTTCCTTGTCGAGATTGTCCCTATAGTTCAGAGGGATGGAATATGGTCGACATTTAATAGGAGTATAGCCGGAGAGAACAATGGAGTGTTGTATTCTATCTGTCCTACCTGGAATGTCTGAAAAAATTGCTTTGTATTCTGTCAGTAAAGCTATTGTCTGTTGTTTTTGTTCGTCTGTCATTTTCTGTTTCAGACGTATACTGTCGATCGTCGTTGTAGTGTCGACTGTCGGTACTGGTAGGTCAATGTCATCGTCCTCTGTCTGGTTGATTACTATGGTTGCACTGTTTTCGTGTTCTGTCTGGTTGATTGCTGTGGTTGCAGTGTGTTCGTCTTCTGTCTGGTTGATTGCTGTGGTTGCACTGTGTTCGTCTTCTGTCTCCTGTTCTTGTCTGGAGTAATATGGTTTGAGCATGTTGATATGGAATATCTTGAGTTTGTTGTTCAGTGATATTTTAGTCAACATTAGATACGTTTCTGACTATTTTGAATGGCCCTTGCCATGACGTTGATAGGTCACTCTTATCAGGTAATAACAATAAAACCTCTTGTTCAGGTTCAAGCTGTAAGGTTTTTTGTACCTTTATTGGCATAGGTTTCTCTCCAAGCTTTTATTTCATTAGTGGTACATTTCTTTACCTCTGGCAAGCATCCGATTATAAGATAAGTACACGGGTCATGTAAGATGGCGCACGTAACTGTGCCGGATAAGAAAGGAGTATTTATACGAGCTGTGGCTAATGGGTACTTCTCTATATTGCCCGAAAAAGTTCAGCAATTCACGAACTCGCCTGTGTAGTCTTCTTGCTTAGCCAGTTCCTTTCTCAAACCGATCAAGGTACTCCCGCAATCGATCAAGAGTTGGCAAGGTTTATCATTCACCATTCCATCGTGGAATTGTAGTTTGCCTATGGAGACAACTGCTGCGTTTGCGTTTTCACTTGATAACGGCACTGTGTGCCCGCATTTCAGTACTCCATCTTTATGAAACTGATGACATGTTGTACATCTATCGTAATTAAGTACATCAACCGCTGCTACCACATTCTCTCCACTCTCTAGCATTTGCTCTTGCTCACTTTCGCTTTCAGACGATGTATCAATAAGCACAGCATTCACAGCTCTCAATCTCTGGCGCCCTTTACAACGTGAAGAATAATGCCCGTAAGAATGGCAAAAAAAACAACATTTCACTGCACGTCTATAGGTTTCTCTCTTATTCTGCTGCTTCTTTATCATCATCTCTAGATGAGATGGATAAATTGGATTAGAATCACACATTCTGAAATGATCGTGAGAAAATTTACAGTATGAAAAATGTGGTGGCTTAGATTTCTGTTTCTCCCTAAATTTGAAAGGTTTTTGAGGGTTACTACTGGCAGCTGCCACTATCTCACTCTCTTCGATGTTAGCTTTAAATATGTCCCTGTTGGATGAAAAATAAGCTGATCCACTTTTCTTTAATTGCTCTAAAGACTCTACATCAGCTTGCTGTAAGAATTTGGCAAAGGGACTTGGGAACGTTGAAATAATTTTGTCCATAATCATTAGGTCCCTAAGTTTTTCGTAGCTCTTATTAATCTTTGCAGCGTTCAGCCATTTATTGTATACGTCCTGCACGTGAGAGACGTAGTCAATGAACGTTTCATTATTTTTGGGTTTCAATTTGGAAAACTGAACTTGATACCCAGGGGCATCCAAAAGAAAATGCTGCATAATACGTTGGTGAATATAATCGTAGTCATTTCTTAATTCTTGGGGAATGGACTCTATTACTTTTAAGAGCTCCCCTGACAAGTTCTTCATATATATCATGGCCCCGTGCTCTCTTGGTATTTCCTGGAACTTTAACTGAAATTCTACATTTTCGGACCAAGCAGAAATTGAGGCACTTTGGCAGGAGGGTTTTACTATCCATTTGTATTTACTATACTTATTTTCCTCTTCTTTACTTTTCAGCTTAGTAGCTGCAATATGCAAATGGGATTCTACCTCCAGTTCCTTCATTTTTAACTGGGTCTGTGCCTCAATTTCTAGCTGTTTTTCTCTTAATTTCGTTTCTTCCGCTCTTTGCGCTAGTTCTAATTCTATTAGTTTGGTGGCATCAGCTAGCTTCTTCAATTTGGTGGCTTCAGCCAACTCTAACATTTTTAATTTGTTAGCTTCCGCCAACTCTGCTAGCTCTTTTTTATGCAATCGTTCCTGTACTCTTTCTTCTCTCTCTGCTGCGGCTTTCCTATCTCTTTCCTCTTTCTCAATTGCTGCCACTCTATCCGTATGTTCTCTGTACTTTTTCTCTGCCCACTGTTCTAATTTGTCTTCACTAAACCCTAAGTCATTCCCAGCTTCTATACATTCTTTTAATGTCGACATTGTTATTAGTTATATTCCACACGTTTAACTAGATCATACATACAAATAAAATTTACAATGTTCAATAATAATACAAATGGCAATTTACAGCACTGAGAAAAATCAGAATATGCTAATTTAAATGGCAACATTCAAAAACCACTGGGGTACTTATCTGATACTTTGACAATTTTAGCTTTTCACGCCGCTCTCGGGAGTTAGCTTCTGGTTCTTCCCTGTCACACGCACGGGATGTTAGAAACACTTTCACTCTGCACTCTGGTGTGTAGAGCAAGAACAATTAATACTCAACAAAGATACTAATAATGCAATATACAATTTGTCTGTCTAGTCGTTTCTTTAGACAGGAAACCTGGAATACGAAATATATTTGTTAATTTTATCTGTCGTCGTGTCTGTTGTCGTTTTGTATGTGTCATGTAGTCTTCACTGGCTTGGGGCATCAATTGAAACGTTTTTGTGAAAGCATTTTACATATCATTGTTATCACAATTTCATACGTTTCAATAATTTACACACTCTCGTTATCTTCCTTTCAATTATGCGTACTTTACACTCAAGCACAACTAGATATTTCACACTTACGCTCTGATCTCCAACTTACGTTCTGATCTTACACATTCATCATAATCGCGTTTACACATTTTTGTAGGCTATGAATTGATTCGACCGATGACACTTTTAGCTTCTACACATTCACGCGAGCAGTGAATTCATTCAGTCACTTAACTGACCACCATCTGACACCACTTTTACACTTTCATGTAGGTTATGAATTCATTCGAACTTCTGACACCACTTTTACACTTTCTTGTAGGTTATGAATTCATTCGAACTTCTGACACCACTTTTACACTTTCTTGTAGGTTATGAATTCATTCGGACTTCTGACACCACTTTTACACTTTCTTGTAGGTTATGAATTCATCGAACTTCTGACACCACTTTTACACTTTCTTGTAGGTTATGAATTCATTCGAACTTCTGACACCACTTTTACACTTTCTTGTAGGTTATGCGTTCATTCGAACTTCTGACACCACTTTTAGCTGCCTGTCAACATCCTAGATTGCATACAGGCACTCTCGCTACTTCATCCACACCTCACAGAAAACATCAGTTGCGTGGATGGAATTTATACACGTTTAATTCAGGCGAACCTGATATATTCATACAACCATGACCAGGCGGTGACTGCCTATCTAAATATACAGTGGTCGCCGTACTTCACAAAACTCATACAGAATTAAATACACTCAACTCTCGCTATCGGTAACTTGCGCCCTCGTAAACTACATATTGACTCTCGGAAAAATCACACATGTCCTGTCTGGAAGACTGTCCTGTCCCGTCTCAGTAAGTTCACTCGACTCGCTAGCCTGGTCGCCTTAAATCCAGTGCGGTCAGCAAAACTCCGTGCTGTTCTATTCGTCACGAAGTATAGTAGTCTTGTTCCTTCCAACCTTGGGTTGTACTACTGCTTAGTAAAGAAGCTCCAGGGGCTAGAAGGATACTAACATTTGCAGATGATGTTCATGCATACAGGCAGGGAAGGGACAGAAATCAAACAGCCCAGGATTGATAGATTGGTTGATTGATTGATTTAGGAATCGACATCACAGCACTCGGGGCATTCCCATAAGCGCTCCGTCCCCATCCTCAGCAGCCAGCGAAGAGTTCCAACACCAATAGTACCAGTAGCAATCTGATTATATGTCCGTCTCGCCTTTCTCTGAGCGTTGAGCATCGGCCAGATCCCCTCGTCACTCCTCGCTGTCTCATTCTTGTCAGACCATGGTAATCCATTTGCTCCTTCGAGGTGTACACGTGCTCCCACAAGGCCGCAACAACGTCTGCCTTGTCATGTAGCAATACTCCACCAAGTTCTGCAGAGCCAGCCAATCTGTCCGCCTGTTCATTTCCCAACACACCGGCATGCCCCGGAGAAAAGATCCAGGCGATGCTTGTCACCCGTGACCTCCGAAGCGAAGCAAGCCACTCCGCACGAAGCCTGACCGTCCTCACCCTCGTCAGCATGCTTTCTGAGTCAGTTGTAATCACGATGTGCTTGTGTGTCGTATTCTCCATCCAGCGGAGAAACAGCTCAGGAGATGCAGGCGACAATGGACAAAGTGATTGGGTGGTGTACGGAGATGGATGCCGTCATTAACCCAGAAAAAGCGTTTGTCTTGTGATGCTCTCTGGAGAATAGGATTGTCAAAGCTGACCTCCCAAGCCTCACAATAAATGGTAGAGCTGTGAATAGAGACATTGTGTGGGTATGAAATGTGATAAAGAAAGTAAACTGGCCACCACATCTCCTTGTGGACCGAGATGATCTCCGTGGTGTAGTGGTTAAACCGCTGGCCTCGCACTCCGAAAGAAATGGGCTTGTTATGGGACACAGTGATTCGGTTCATGGGTGTCATTTTCTGGGAGACTCCTGTGGGGCCGTATTGCGTGTGCTCTGTGCGACGCTTTTGAAAGTTCCCTTTGTGGAAAGGGGTCCAGCCATCTGGGATAAAACCAGTTGCAATAAAATCACCCCTCTTACCTTCCAACCATATTAAATATGTCGTGGCCTAGAAATTGTGAATGCCTAACACTTCACACTCCATCAGACAGACAGACAGACAGACAGACAGACAGACAGACAGACAGGAAGGTAGGTAGGTAGGTAGTTAAATAGGTAGGTAAATAGATAGATAGATAGATAGATAGATAGATAGATAGATAGATAGATAGATAGATAGATAGATAGATAGATAGATAGATAGATAGATAGATAGATATATAGATACATAGATACATAGATACATAGATAGATAGATAAATTAAATCAAATCAAATCAAATCAACATTATTTTAAAAGGGTCACAAATTGGGCACGCAGGCCCGTCTTACATTCGGCCCTTTCAATCACTCATCTTTCGTTCATCAAGAGCATTATACATTTACATAGGAAGAAAAATAAACATTGTGAAATTAATGTTGTAAACATAAACAAGGCAAATTACCATGTTATGAGGCCCATCTCCCACTTACCCATACATCACCCCACCCACACACACCCCCACCTACCCACATACACACACACCCAGGGACACATAATACCCCACCAACCGACCCATCCCCCTCCCGCACATCCCACCCACACACACTGCCCTCACCTGTTTCCCCAATCAAAACACTCTCGCCACCCACAAACATTCCCCCACCAACCCACACATCCCACCCATAAACACATCCTAACCTACACATCCTCCCCCCACCCACACCTCCAACCACCCATCCCCCAGCCACACCTCCATCGACCACATATTCCCCACCCACGCACACGTATCCCCCACCAACCCACACATCGTAAACCCACTCACACATCTCCAAACCATAAACACACTTCCCCACCAACTGACATCTCCCTACCCACACACACACACACACACATCTCCCTAACCACCTATACATCCCCATTCCACTCACACACACCCCACCACCCACACATACATCCTCCACAATCCACACACGCCTAACCCAATCCCCCACCACACACATCACCCACCCCCACTTCACATAATTCCCCTATCACGCAATATTCCCAACCCACGCACCACACACACATATCCCTCACCAACACATCCCACACCCACATACTACCACACATCCCCACCTACACACCACACAATATCCCCACCCACATACCACACAATATTCCCACCCACACCCACACATATACCCACACCCACAAATCCCACATACCAACACCCACACAACACGAACATATCCCCAACCAACACACCACACACCTCTCCCCACCCACACACACACACATTCCCCACCCATCCACCAACACACGCTCACTCACCCACACATCCTCCACTACGCACCAACCTACCTCCACCCACCCACCCCCAACCAAACATCTCTCGATCACAATACCCCTATCCACACACATCCTCCACCCACTCACGCATCCCACCCCGACACATACACATCCCAAACCCACCTACACATCCCTACGCCACTCACACACCCCCACCCAAACATTCCTCATCCACGCACACATCTCCCACCTACACACCCCACATACTTCCTCCAACCACCACACATCCCCTACTCACCCACACATATCCACCACCCATACACACATTCCCCGCACCCATCACACACATCACTCACACCACATACTATCCTCCACCCACACACATATCCTCACCCATACCGCCACAAACATACCCCAACCCACACACCATGCACACATCCCCCGACAACACACCGCACACATATCCCAAACCCACACACCATACACTTCTCCCCAACAGCCCTTGCATCCCCATTCCACCCACACGCATCCCCTACGCACACAACCCCGAGACACACACATACTTCCCCAAACCATCCACACATCTCCCCACATCTACACATATCCCCCACGATTGATTGACAGACAGACAGACAGACAGACAGACAGATAGACATATAGACAGGAAGACAGGAAGACAAGAAGATATATAGATAGATAGATAGATAGATAGATAGATAGATAGATAGATAGATAGATAGATAGATAGATAGAATCAAATCAAATCAAATCAAATCAACTTTATTAGGGTCACAAATTGGGCGCGCAGGCCCGTCTTACATTCGGCCCTTCCAATCACTCGTCTTTCGTTCATCAAGAGCATTATACATTTACATAGGAAGAAAAATAAACATTGTGAAATGAATGTTGTAAGCATAAACAAGGCTAATTACCATGATATGAGGCCCATCTCCCACCTATCCATACATCACCCCACCCCCACACATCACACCCCCACCTTCCCAAACACACGCACACCAAGGGACATATACATACCCCACCAACCGACCCATCCCCCTCCCGCACATCCCCCACCAACACACACTGCCCTCACCTGATCTTCCAACAAAAACACACTCGCCACCCACAAACATTCCCCCACCAACCCACACATCCCACGTCCATCCACATACACACCCTAACCCACACATCCTCTCCCCACCCACACCTCAAACCACCCATCCCTCAGCCACATCTCCATCGACAACATATTCCCCACCCACGCACACAATCCCCCACCAACCCACACATCGCATATCCACTCTCACATCCCCAAACCATACACACACATCCCCACCAACTGACATGTCCCTACCCCATCCCACACACACACATCTCCCTAACCACCTATACATCCCCAATCCACTCACACACACCCCACCACTCACACATACAACTTCCACCCACCCACACATGCCTTAACCTAATCCCCCACCACACAATCCCCCACCCGCACATCACATAAGCCTCTACCACGCACTATTCCCAACCCACGCACCACACACACACATATCCCTCACTAACACATCCCCACTTACACACCACACACATATCCCCACCCAGATACCACACAATATTCCCACCCACACCCACACAGATACCCTTACACATCCACCCCACATACCCCCACTCACACACCACAAAAATCCCCCACCCACACACACATACCTCACCCACACAATATCCCCAACCAACACACCACACACCTATCCCCACCCACACACGCATTCCCTACCCGTCCACCAAAAAACACTCACTCACGCATACATCCTCCACTACGCACCCACACACCCCCACCCACCCACCCCCAACCAAACATCTCTCGATCACAATACCCCTACCCACACACATCCTCCACCCACTCACACATCCCACCCCGACACATACAAATCCCTCACCCACCTACACATCCCTAAGCAACTCACACCCCCACCCACACATTCCCCATCCACGCAGACATCTCCCACGCAGACATCTCCCACCCACACACCCCCACATTCTTCCCCCAACCACCACACATCCCCTACTCACCCACACATATACCCCACCCATAAGCACATTCCCGCACCCATCACACACATCCTCCACACCACACACTATCCTCCACCCACACACATATCCTCACCCATAACCACAAACATACCCTCCACCCACACATCATTCACACATCCCCCACCAACACACCGCACACATATCTCAAACCCACACACCATACACTTCTCCCCACCCGCCCTTGCATCCCCAATCCACCCAACACAATCCCCTACCCACACAACCCCACCTCCCACACATACTTCCTCAAACCATCAACACATCTCCACCCACATAAATACACATCCCCCGCATCCGTCCCATACACATATCCTACACCCATACACACATCCCCCACACCCATTCCCACACCCCTACTTTCACCCCCACACATCCATCCACACATCCCACCAACACCCACAAATTTCACTACCCACCAAAACCTACACACCCCAACCCATCCAAACGCATACCCCCACCCACACATCCCCCACCCACACATATCCCCACACTCACACACATCCTCCACACACACTCACACTTCCTCACATCTAGACACATACAAAATGTCTCACATTAGTATTGAAACTAGTATGAACAAACTCCCACACTTTACTCACACACATACACTGACACTTGTCATGACCAGTCTCATAAAAATGTTAAACATGGAGAAAAATGTGTACATAAAAAGTATGTGACGTAAAAATAGTGCTGCTCTCTTTCTCTCTCTCTCTCTCTCTCTCTCTCTCTCTCTCTCTCTCTCTCTCTCTCTCTCTCTCTCTCTCTCTCTCTCTCTCTCTCTCTCTCTCTACCTCTCTTTCTCTCTCTCTCTCTCTCTCACACACACACACACTCACTCTCTGTCAAAGACTGAAACAGGAGGCAGGAAGCCTGCCTCATGATAGAACACCACCGGGACGTGGGGTCAACCTCAGATAAATAGAGGGAACACAGTGCCCGGGATCAGGGCAGGATAGATGATAGAAAAGGGGGACTATTAACTAGTCCTCACACGAAGGCGTTGACCAGATAGTTAGCACTACTGGTCACGACAGAATCACGCCTGCGTGATGCCACGATTGCCACTCAACCAAAGACAGCTAATAGAAGCGTGCTAACTGACCTAGCACGCAAAGAGCCGAAGGACGCATGAAGGTCCTTCCGCGTGGCGTGTAGCGACGCGAGTGAAGGAAGTCAGACTGGGGACTGACTCTGTAGTGTTCACATCGTGTAGAATAGAGATAGTTTTCGTATAGCCTAGTAGATAGAGATTAGCCATAGGGTTTAGGAAAACTAGTGATAGAGAATATTGTGACTTTATGTGTGATCAGATAGCGACTGTTTTGTAATTGTAAAGAGCCAATGGCAATAAAATGTACCATTTCATTCCTCGCACACGACTTGCAAGTTTCTTGTATGGTGTGGGAGAAGTAATCCGATGATGCCTGAAACATGAGTTGTTGACACTCTCACACATTCACTCTCCCGCTCATTCACTCTCACGCATTCACTCTCCCGCTCACTCATTCACTATACACTCACTCATTCACTCTCACGCTCACTCATTCACTCTCCCGCTCACTCGTTCACTCTCCCGCTCACTCATTCACTCTCACGCTCACTCATTCTGTCTCTCATTCACACTCACTGACTCTCTCACTCAAACTACAGTAATGAACATGAGTTTATATTATGCATGATAAAATCAAATGGTATTTAACTGATAATATGACAGATGAGAATACACAAACATATGGATTCGCGTGTTACATAACATGCGTGTTACATGACATGCATCTGCTCAGCTCTCTCTCTCTCTCTCTCTCTCTCTCTCTCTCTCTCTCTCTCTCTCTGTATTCTTTCATATACACACACTCACACGCATGCGCGCGCTCACACACACACTAACACATCAACTCTCCCACTGTCTCACTCTCACACACACAATCCTTTACACACACACACTCACTCTCTCAATCACACGCTCTCACACATACAATACGCATGAACGCATGCACGCACGCACACACTCCCTCACTCACTCTCACACATACACATACGAATGCATGCACTGACACATTCCCCCACCATTTCTCGCTCAATCACTCTCTCCAAACACAAGCATGCACGTGCACACACACACATTCGCTCTCTCCCTCTCTCTGACACCAACTTTCTCTCTCTCTCTCTCTCTCTCTCTCTCTCTCTCTCTCTCACTCTCACACGCACACACATATATAGTGAACAATTATAGTTAAACAATTATAATGAACAATTATACTGAACAATTATACCAGTAAATGAATTATGGTGGCATATAGTCGGTATGGATTAAGTACTGAAAGAGTTGTCGGTTAAATGTGTAGGGACTCATTGGAGTTTTCAGATCTGGAGGCAGATCATTCCATAAGTGAGCACCAGAATAGGCGAAACATGTTTTGTATAGGTCCAATCTAGGCTTTGAGACATGTAAAAAATTTAGGCGCTTGCTGTTCATTGCATTAGATTGAATTAGCGGCAGAGGATACTCTATGGTATTTTGAGAAATAATTTTATTCACTAATTTGGCTTTGTTGAAAAGGAAACGCTTTTGAAGTGGTAGAAGTCTTAGATGGCTGTACAAATTATTACTTTCAACGTGCTTTATGCCAGAAACCAGACGAATAGCACGGTTTTGTAGAGAACATAGTCGTTTTAAATTAGATTTAGGGCAACCATCCCAAACTGTGGAACAGTAATCGAGATGTGATTCGATATAGCATGTATAGAATATTTTTCGTGTGCTTTCGTCCAGGAAGTGCTGAATTTTAGCAAGTTGGTAAACTTTTTGTGCTATTTTCTTGGTAAGAGCGTAAACATGAGAGCTCCAGTTCAAATGGCTGTCAATTAAAAGACCTAGTGTTTTATTCCGGATCCGGTCAGGGATATGCACTACTGACGAACTCAAATGAGGGCGAAACTCGAGTATAGTGCTTCCATATTGACGTGGATAGGCCTTAGGTTCATACCAGAATGTAATCGGCGTTGCCAGTAGTGGGTTGTGCTCAATATTTAAATTTCAAATCCCGAAACAACCACAGAATCAATTGATTATTGCTCACTGGATTTAGGAGGCCTGGTGTTTCTTGCCAGTGAGAAGTCCTGATCGTTCGGGTCCCATCGATTGACGGACGTCGGTCGCGGCGATTGGGCAATCTTGAGCATAGCCTGCGATGGGTAGAGTTGTGATGTTCTGTTGTGATAATTTGGTGTGTCCAGTGTATGTCGCGTGGTTACACACCCGCTTCACACGCGTGATCCGGGACTGTTTCCGGATCCGGTCAGGGATATGCACTACTGACGAGCTCAAATGAGGGCGAAACTCGAGTATAGTGCTTCCATATTGACGTGGATAGGCCTTAGGTTCATACCAGAATGTAATCGGCGTTGCCAGTAGTGGGTTGTGCTCAATATTTAAATTTCAAATCCCGAAACAACCACAGAATCTAGTGTTTTATGTTCATTCACATTAACTATAGGTAACGTGCCCATGCGGAGTTCGAGCGGTGATCCAGTTATGGCTAGTGTCTGTAGTTTTTGTCTGGTCGATATTAGCATGGATTTGGTTTTGTCGATGTTAATTTGCATGCGGTTTTCATTGCTCTATCTAGTAAGATTATCAAGTTCCTTTTGTAAAGAATTCTCTAATTCACTACGGTTTTCTTGACTAGTATATATAGTACAGTCGTCTGCAAATAGATCACAAGTTGTATTGATATATAAAGGAAGATCATTAATATAAACTGCAAAAAGCAGCGGACCTAGTATTGAGCCCTGAGGCACATCAATATTAAGCTGTGTGGGTCTTGATAGACAGTTGTTGAAGGACACGACTTGTTGTCTGTCGGATAGAAATGACGTAATTATGTTCACCATGTTGGTGCTTGCCTTCATTTGCTTTAGTTTTCTAATTAAAATATCGTGATCTACCACATCAAAAGCTTTTTTAAAGTCTACAAACACCGCTCCACAAATTCTACCGTTGTTGATGTTTAAGTGCCAGTTATCGGTCATTTTTGTTAGAGCACTATGGCAAGAATATTTAGGTCGAAACCCAGGTTGACTGTTAATTATTAGATCATTGTTACCGGGAAGGTTAACCCGGTCAACAAATGCCTGCAGAAGTCGGATGTGTCGGCCTAACGGCGCAAGAACGCAGCTCTGCTGTAAACAGGCACAACGCAATCACATCCGAAAAAAAAACCTCCAGATGAACGCAGAAGAAGAAGAAGAAGAAGGTCATTGTTAATTAAATGGTGTAACGTTACATTATGAATGTGTTTTTCTAGTGGTTTTGATAGCGACGATAGTAAGGAAATAGGTCTATAATTACCCAAAACGCTATTATCGAATGAGCCATTTTTAATTAGCGGAAACACTTTAGCAATTTTGATTGCAGATGGAAAGTAGTTTTTGGCCAGGCACTGGTTACATATGAACGTTAAGGACTCGCTAATGACTGGTGCAGCACAACGAAGAATTCTATTACTGATACCATCTAGGCCGTGTGAGTTTGTTGATTTGAGGTTTAAGAGATATTTATAAACGTCTGCAACAGACATTAAAGGAATCTCAGCGGGAATATTTCTGGTGCATTTCTCCTCACAGAATGATGCCAGTGAACTTAAATTACACGATGAGTCTGGTATTGAAGACTTTAGATTCTCTATTTCTGATTGAAAGAACCAACTGAATTCATTGCATGTTATAGAAGTTGGTATTGCTGATTCTGTAGGGCTTTTCTTATTGGTTAGCAAGTTAATAGCCTTCCATATATTTGTACTGTTTGAATTATCGACAATCAAATTTTTAAAATGATCTTTTTTTATCCTACGAATTTCATATTTAACTTTATTCCTTAGTCTGCGGTAATTGATGAAGTCTTTATTTTTGTGTGCTGTATCTTGCTCTCTCATGATTTCCAGCACTTCTCTAGTGACCCATGGGGACTTATGTTGATTTTTGACTCGAACTTTTTGATTGGCACGTGTTTATCGAACACATTGTAGACTGTCTTCGTCCAGAAAGCTAATGCATCGTCCGGGTCAGGAAGTTGGTAAACGTGATCAAGGGCTGCTTTTCTTAAGTCTTGCAAAAATAAATCTTGGTTGAATGCTTTAAAATTCCTAAATTTGATACTTACATGTTTATGTTTAAGAGATTTGAACCCAATTCTTGACCATGTACAACATACCGGGTAGTGGTCACTAACTGTACAAACAGGAACAGAACATTCAATAATATTATCTGGACAAGTAACATATATATGATCAATTATAGTTGAGGATGTGTCAGTAACCCTTGTGGGACGGTTTATTAGTTGTTTGAAATTGTAAGAAAAAATGATATTGTCCCATGTCTAGTTGGATTTACTAATATTTATGTTGAAGTCACCTAGTATCATAACTTCTCTACCTGCTGTAAACACTCTATCCATCATTGTAGTGAAGCAGTCATACCAACTGTACCCAGCACAAGGATTCCTATATAGGTATCCAATGAGAAACGGTTGTTGGCTGGCTGGCTTCACCTCTAACCAAACACATTCTATCTCTACTGTCTCGAGATCACTTCTACGGGACCAGTTGAGGGAATTGGAAATGTATACAGCAATACATGTCTCTAATTTTTGATTTGCATCTTTCCGAATTACTTTAAACCCCTTAAGTGAGATTTCGGAGTCGGTTATTTTGTTGTGATTCCAAACACATGGAACTGTTTGGACAGTATTACCGAGAGCTCAGGTAATTTGTTGAGCAGATGAAAGATGTTATGATGGCATATATATAGACCATTTTTGTTGACCCACTGATCGTGATTGGCGAACATTACAAACTAAAAGGAAGTTGTCGCTTGTGGTATACAAATTGCAGGGATTTTGAAAATTTATTTAGAAATAGTTAAGGCTGTTAGAGGGGGCAGGAAAATGTCTTTGCTGGAGTGATATCATGAATGCTTGGTGCAGGGCTGCAGGATTGTATCGCATTAGCTGCTGAAGTTGACGGTTCCACTCATAGGGTTGTAGATTACCGTCCAGCGAGGGATTGCTATGAGTGTCACTGGAAGTGCCTACATTGGAAGCACGCATCGGCGGTACAGCACCATTGTTTAACGGTGTCCCCTTTGACATCATAGAGGGAGACTGTTTTACGGGCAAGGTAGGAAACAAAGTATCATATTTAGCAACATTTGGATTGGAGCTTGGGTTGCTATTCACGACATTGTGTTCCTGGGGTACAGGCAAGGGTGGTGTGGGAAGAGATGGAGTGTTTTCTGAACACAGTGAGATGGCTGTTGCGGGAGGTGAAGTTCGGTTTACTCCTGTAACTGGTGATGGTTGTTGTGCACGTTCGGGATATTTTATGTTCTTCGCTAGGAAGCTACTTCCTAGCTTGGAACAATGTATTTGATCCCTGTATAGTTTTTTCTTAGGAGCTCCGGACGGTGACGTAAAGTAAGGGGTGTTATTTATGAAATTCATGCTATTATTTTTACAGTATTTATATAACGTTAGATTAGCAGCATCGGCAGTACGACGCTGGAACCCGTAACATGGTGGAATGATAGATGAAATAAACCAAGATGATTTCGGAAATCTTTTGCGCAACAGCACCTCCAATGTAGCTAGTTGTGAGGTACTGATGATTTTATTATCCATTGTGTCATTAACACCAATATGGACTGTTGCTCTCCTAATTCGGTCGTTCACTTGGAATCGTCGCAGTGTAGCGGTCAGCCTGTCAATGTCAGCGCCTGGTACAGGGTAGATTGAAGTTGATTCGCTGTCAGAAGATGACATGCGATCACTATAGATTCCCTTCAGCAGGGAGTCTCCAATGACGACATGTGTTGCACTGTGATCTATGGTTATTTCACGCTGCTGGCGTGTCCGCTTGGACTGTTGTTGCCACTGGTCACTGTTGTATTTCTTGTGTTCTTGTTTATTATAGCTTGCTTGCGTTGGTTGTTGATAACCAGTAGTGGTAACGACTGAGCTCTGTGATTCCAAGTCTGCTGCTGGAGAGTCTACACTTAAGGCCTGGAACCTGTTGCTGATATGCACATCGATGGGGTAGATAGATGGTGTGCGTTCTACAGGTTTAGTGGTCGTTTTGTTGCTTGTAGAATCTATCTGTATGTCATTATGCGACGAACATTCACTGGTAACACACGCATCTACAACACCAGGGATACTTTCTGTTTGTGCACTTTTATGAAATTACTGTGCACGCTTTAGTTTCAAGGCATGTATGGATGTTTTAAAAGTCTCCTTCTCTTCTTTGAGGATTCGGATTTCCTCTCGAAGAAGAATGTTTTCTTTTTTAAACTCCGCAATAATATTAGTGGTGTTGTTGGTAATAAAATCTTTTAACCTCGTCTCCAAAGCCTGAATTAGTTCACGACAATCATTGTGGCTCTGTGTTTCGGCCGAAGAAAGCGTCTTTGAGGGTGATATGTTAGTTTGATAAGATTGAGCTGGTGAATTGTGTTGTTTGTCCAGCTGGACATCAGTGTCTGATTGTTCACTAGACAACAAGATGGATGTTGGCGATGAAGGTGATCGATTCAGTCGCTGAGCTGGCATGCTAACTAACTTTTGTCCCGTCTTGTTTTTGTTTACATTTTCACATCGCTTTGACACAGTTGATGATCGTAAGTTGGAGGACATTTTGGCAATATAGGCAGCTCGACAAGGCAAGGAGTAAATAAAACTGCAGGCCTTTCTGTAGATCGTGCTTGGCGCTTATCTCTTGCTAGTCACACATAGTTAAGTCTCACGTTGTCGTGAATCGATCATCATCATCATCATCATCATCATCTTCCACTTCTGCCGTCAAGCGTCGTGGGGAGGAATAATTTGCGTTCCAGCGCCCGGTGGACGGCACTGGATAGTGTCATTCCGTGAATCGATAATTGGTAAAAATTCAAAAATGGATGCTCTTACCCTTACGTGTCACAATGAAATCTTCATTTCACTAAATAAACAGTCACATAAACTTGACAGTTGAGAGTGTGTAAATTCAGCACAATAATGGAGTAAATAAAAGCGCCGGCCCTTCTGTAGGGCGTGCGTGGTGATTATCACTTGTTAGCCCCGCATGGCTAATTCTCACGTTGACGTGGGTCGATAATTGGTAACATTCAAAAATGGCTGCTCTTACCATCACATATCACAAAGAATCCCTCATTTCACTAAATAAACGGTCACGTAAACTTGAAGTGTTTAGTAGTATGTAAATCCACTTTTAGAACGAACACAATGATATACACAGCATCGCGATTAAATTAAGTAAACTTGTTAGATAGATAGATAGATAGATAGATAGATAGATAGATAGATAGATAGATAGATAGATAGATAGATAGATAGATAGATAGATAGATAGATAGATAGATAGATAGATAGATAGATAGATAGATAGATAGATAGATAGATAGATAGATAGATAGATAGATAGATAGATAGATAGATAGATAGATAGATAGATAGATAGATAGATAGATAGATAGATAGATAGATAGATAGATAGATAGATAGATAGATAGATAGATAGATAGATAGATAGATAGATAGATAGATAGATAGATAGATAGATAGATAGATAGATAGATAGATAGATAGATAGATCGATAGATAGATAGATAGATAGATAGATAGATAGATAGATAGACAGACAGACAGACAGACAGACAGACAGACAGACAGACAGACAGATAGATAGATAGATAGATAGATAGATAGATAGATAGATAGATAGATAGATAGATAGATAGATAGTAGGTAGGTAGGTAGGTAGATAGATAGATAGATAGATAGATAGATAGATAGATAGATAGATAGATAGATAGATAGATAGATAGATAGATAGATAGATAGATAGATAGATAGATAGATAGATAGATAGATGGATGGATGGATGGATGGATTGATGTATGGATAAGAATGTAAGTAGGAATGTAGGTAGGTACATACGTAGACAGGTAGGTAAGTAGTTAAATATTCAGACAACTCGGTAAGTATGCATGTAGGTTTGAACACGACAGGACAGACAAGCAAATAAGGCGATTGCTAGGTATTACCAGTGAGTTGAAATGAACACCTTAAAAGTGTGATAGACATGACAATAACCATGCCATTGTTTGTAACCTGTCAATATTGTTGTTAAGGATGTCAGAGCTACACTGTGACATAACGACAGTTTAAAGATGGTCGCCCATCTTCTGACATTCACCAAAGGGGCACAGCATTTTGTTATCCGTGTTTTGGTTAGCTTTGGGGCGAAACCTATTGAAATTAATCGGCGAACCAATCTGGGCCATTATACATGGACACGCATCAGATAACTGGTGGATTGGTTTGCTGATTGTGTGGTTGGTTGGCTAGTTGGCTCGTTCGTTCGTTCGTTCAATAGTTAGTTAGTTAGTTAGTTAGTTAGTTAGTTGGTCAATCAGTCAGTCAGTCAGTTAGTTAGTTAGTTAATCAGTTAGTTAGTTAGTTAGTTAGTTAGTTAGTTAGTTAGTTAGTTAGTCAGTCAGACAATAGTTAGTTAGTTACTTAGTTAGTTAGTTAGTCAGTCAGTCAGTCAGTCAGTCTGTCAGTCAGTCAGTCAGTCAGTCAGTTAGTTAATCAGTCAGTCAGTTAGTCAGTTAGTCAGTTAGTTAGTCAGTTAGTTAGTCAGTTAGTTAGTCAGTCAGTCAGTCAATCAGTCAGTCAGTCAGTCGGTCAGTTAGTTAGTTAGTCCCCCATATCATCCCCATGGCACACGGAACTATCAATCACAAAGAGAACTGGTTACTGGCATCAGAAGAAGACAGTCCACATTTTTGGGGCATGCAGTGAGAAGGGGAAAGCTGGAGTATGTCGTCACAACAAGAAGGCTGGAGGGGAAGAGAGGCAGGGGGAGACAGAGAGAAAATGTCAAACAGTTTGAGATCGTGGCAATGAGGAAATTCGGTATCTGAAATGATTGGAAGCACGAGAGACAGAAGAATGTGGACAGACATGATCACCAACGCCACACAGCAGGGACCATAAGAAGAACAAACTTGTTCATTGGAAATCGTGTATGTACAACCTGTTGCCATCTGGTGTAGTTTGGGGCACACTTAAAGTGTTTAAAAAGTCGGTGTCTCTGGCATCGCATTATGTCTTTCAGCTTTTGTATTGCCTAATGTGTCCTCTAACTTCTACACAGTTAGAGAAAAAAAGTGAGAAGTTAGAGAAGTAAAGCAATTACATGGCTCGAGACACAGACATTCACTAGGGCTTGTTTCCTTAGCGACCCAATGAACATGATCAAGAGGATAGAGGAGGGGTCGATCCGAAGAGAATGGTTGCTGCCTCTGGAGCGGTCTCGGCTGACAAAGATTAGTTTCATCTTCGTGCCAGGGCATGCGGGAGTACAAGGAAATGAGCGGGATGACAAGCTCGCAGGTGAGGCTACTGTGGAGGGCGGACGCGCCATGGACCAGGATGACATTCTGAATGCTCTACGAGAAGTAAGACTTTTGCGTGAACCAAGTGATGACTGTGAATCTACAACCATGGCCAGACTGCGAGAGCAGCAAATTAAAAGAGGGGTGGCCAAACAAGAACACTACTCAGGAAGCCAAAGAAGATTGATACTGATAAACCAACACAGAACTGGTGTCGTTAGCCGCTACACGCTGCGGGATTTGCTGAGGAGGGGATCCGAGCACTTATGGACTGAATGGTTCGATGTGCAATGAGGATGATCTGTCGACTACCTAACTAACTAACTAGAGAAAAAAGAACCTAATTCTGTTCAGTGAAAAGTTTGTGACATTCCTTCTTTCTGGGACATCCGCACTCATACAATATATTCATTACATTATAGGGTGTGGCGGGTACTTACGACCATACCACTTCCCCTTCAAGATAAATTTTTAAACTAGGGCTTAGTTATTCAATAAATGTAAACATTAGTATTTCAACTACAGAGAACTTGATGTAAGCTCGTTAATATTTGTACAATACGTTATAGAAAGATGTGCAGTATTCTATAAGTTTTACTTATATTCAAAGAATTTTATCCAGATTCTGATCGCACATTTTAAGAAATCAAAGTATTTCTAACTATAAAATGATGCTTTGAAAATGAAATATTTAGTCTCTATAGAAGCAAACATCTATAAAAGAAAGGGTTGCCTCCCTTGGACTAAATCGTATCGTTGTTAGTGCGCTTGCTTACCAAGATAGCGGTCTAGTTTCAGTATCGACCAGGACAATTCTGGGGCCGATCCAGCCTAATTAAAATAAATACTAACATTATTTAGAATTATCTGGAAATTATGTGGGAGATGAGTTGAGTTGATCCCTAAAGGACAGGCTTCTGTCAAAAGTGATTCCCAGGTACTGCAGTCTGCTTTCTCTAATTATATTTCTACCATTTATCGAGAAGCTTGGGAGAGCTTTAACAGGCCTATTGTTCAGTGAGCACCACAAGACATTTATGGGTCTGAGCTGAAACTTAATAAATGTATATGCCGCGGTTGATTCTTTTGTTACAAAGGAACGGCGGGACTAGCTTATGGAGCTGGAGGACATCCCAGGCAGTAGGCTGCTCAATGTACGATGTTAGGTAGTCGACAGATCATCCCCATTGCACATCGAACCATTTAGTCCACAAGTGCTCGGATCCCCTCAGCAAATCCAGCAGCGTGTAGCGGCTAACGACACCAGTTCTGTGTTGGTTTATCAGTCTTCTTTTGCTTCCTGCGTAGTGTTCTTGTTTGGCCACCCCTCTTTTAATTTGCAGTTCTCGCAGTCTGGCCATGGTTGTATATTCACATTCATCACTTGGTTTTCGCAAAAGTCTTACTTCTCGTAGAGAATTCAGAATGTCAGCCTGGTCCATGGCGCGTCCGACCTCCACAGTAGCCTTACCTGCGAGCTTGTCAGTCCGCTCATTCTCTTGTACTCCCGCATGCCCTGGCACGAAGATGAAACTAATCTTTGCCAGCCGAGACCGCTCCAGAGACAGCAACCATTCTCTTCGGATCCACCCCATCTCTATCCTCTTGAGCATGCACATTGAGTCGCTAAGGAAACATGCCCTAGTGATTGTCTGTGTCTCGAGCCATGTTATTGCTTTACTTACTGCCATGACTTCCATAGTCAGGCTACTTGTGGTCTCAGCAAAAGCACCAGTCCTCTTTCACAGTTCTCCCTCCGACCTGAGCCGTAAAGGCGCATGAGCTTCTCACATGTCGGACGACCGACCCATCTGTGTAAATGACAGCATCATCGTCTAGCGCAGGGGTGGGCAAACTACGGCCCGCGGGCCGCATGTGGCCCGCCAAGTGATTTTATGCGGCCCGCCAGGGCATTTAGAAATAAAAATTTTTAATTCGCTTTTAAATTATTTTGTTGAATTTTACAGAATTTCATGTACCGTTATGATGAGTGTCAATAACAAACGTAAGATTGAAGATGAATGCCGTGTTTTTAATGATGAATGGACAACTAAGTACTGTTTTATAAAAGTTGGTAGCAAATCAGTTTGCTTGTTGTGTCGTAAGTCAGTGGCTCTCTTCAAGGAGTACAATTTAAAAAGACGTTATCAAACAAAACATTCCGATTTCGGATATAATGTAACAACCGAAGAGAAGGAAAGGAAATGCCTTGAGTTGGTGAAAAATTTGGAGAAATAGCAAACTGTTTTCACTAAACAGTCTTCAGTTCAAGATGATGCAACTGAAGCTAGTCTTGTGCTGTCATACAGAATTGTAAAACAGAACAGGCCATTTTCTGATGGCGAGTTCATCAAGGAATGTTTGCTAGATGCAGAAAACACTATGTGTCCAGAACAAAAAAAAACCAAAAAAACAAAAACAAACAGATTTGACAACATTACTTTATCAAGGAGAACTGTGGTCAGGCGTGTTGACAAGATCAGTGACAATTTAATGCATAAACTTCAAGATGCAAGTAAACAATTTTTGTGGTACTTTCTTGCATTGGATGAGAGTACTGATGTACATGATACTGCCCAATTATTGATATTTATACGTGGAATAAACACTTCTTTCAAACTCACTGAAGAGTTACTGAGTGTTGAGTCACTCAAAGACACATTCACAGGCCATGATATATTCAATGCTGCTTCTAACTGTAATGAAAGAACTGGGTTGGTTTGGAACAAGATGGCAAGTGTTACAACTGACGGAGCTCGTGCTTTGACTGGAAAAAAATGTAGGTCTGGTAAAGTTGATAAGTGATCAGATTAAAGCAGAATATCCAGACCACACATTATTATCACTTCACTGTGTGATTCATCAAGAAAGTCTGTGTAAAACTGTTTTGAATATCAAGCATGTTATTGACCCAGTTGTCAGTGTCTTCAACCTCATCAGATCAAGAGGACTTAATCACAGACAGTTCAAGTCATTAATTGACGATTTGGAAATTGAACATTCCGATGTCCTTAACCACACTAATGTTCGATGGCTGAGTCTCGGCAAGGCGTTTAGATGAGTGTGGGAACTCAGAGAAAAAAATAGTGATGTTCCTAGAGATGAAGGGCATTGCATATGACTTTAATACTAACATTGTCAATAAAGAGTGGCAGTTAGACTTTATGTTTGCCATTGAAATTATGGAAAGGTTAAATGAACTGAATGTCAAACTTCAGGGCAATGGTGTGTTTGCACATGAATTGTATGCATATGTAAAATCATTTCAGGCAAAACTCTCAGTTCTCCAGACAAGCAAATGAAAAAAGATTTTGTCACTTCCCTTTGCTGAAACAAGAAACCATTTCTGGTGAAATGACTGAAAAATACAAAGCCCAATTAGATGCATTGATTGAAGAATTTGGATGGAGATTCCAAGATTTCAAGAAATTAGAGCCATAGTTCAATATTCTCAGTTCACCTTTTAGTTCAGAAGCTGATACAGCCACAGAGGACATACAGTTGGAGCTGCTTGACTTACAAGCAGATCATGACCTGAAAGAGAAATTCAAGACAGATGGTTTGCTGGATTTCTATGGATCTTTATCACAAGAATCATTTCCCAACTTAAAAAAACTTTGCAGCTAAACTTTTATCATTATTTGGATCAACACACATTTGTGAACAAGCATTCTCTTGCTTGAAGATCAAAAAATCTAAGAATAGGTCTTTATTGTCGGACTGCGACTTGCATGCTGTCATGCGAATTTCAACAAGTAAACTTGCTCCAGATTTCAAGAATATTGTCAAAAATTGCAAGCAGTTAAATACATCACATTAGAAATCAACAATTATTGTGACAATGTAGTCGGTTTGTGTCTAAATTAAAGCCATTGATAGATAATAAAGAATATTTGTTATAATAACAAGTTGTAAAATCGTGTTAACAAATTAGTAAAAGTTTTTGTTCATATTGTCACATATAATGTATAAGTGTATAAGTAAAATAAAATTGTAATAATTAGTTATTTATACTGCTTAGTATCCTATGAATCTTATATATAAAAGGCAATCTCCGTCTGTATGTCCGTATGTCCTTTATGCGTTCGCGAACGGCCAATCCGATTGAGATGACATTTTCTACACGTCTTCCTTTCATTCCAGCGCAGCCAACTGTGATATTTTTTAGTGTGAAATCGGCTGCTTACTGAATATTATTTAATTTTCCATTTTTCATTGTTATTTCTATACAGCAAGGAGACTTAACTCTGTAAAAGTTATTTCAAGGGGCATAACTTTTAATAACTTTTCTGTATAACGGTGAATGGTGTGCAATGCACACAAAAAACAAAGACAACCAACATATTTATTTACTACAAAAGGTTATCAAAGAAGGCGATATTAGCAACAAAGATAGTTACATCAGACCTAGTGTGCACATATCGGAATCTCACAAACTAAACAGCAAAAAAGGTTAGTGAGATTTGTGAAGCTGATATTTGGCTTTCAAGATTTCATACATTGTTTGGTTTGGAATTGCAGCATCCAATCTAGAGAATTGCTTTCAATTGTTCATCAGTCAATCTAGTTCGATGTATTGATTTCACATATTTCATTTTTGAAAATGTTTCCTGATAGACATAAGTCGTTCCAATCACTGATACCATGTCTTTTTTTTTTTTTTTTTTTTTTTTGGATATCCTTTACAGGGCATCGCTGTCAACATCAGCATCTTTCAGCTGATTGTTGATTTCTTGGCAAGATTATGCTCAGAAGTTTGCCATTGCTTTCTGAGCAACCGGCTCACACACCCCTTACGTTACCGACGCGAAGAGAACCGCTACCAATTCTCGCTCAAATCACGTTACTTACGAGAGTATATGGGATTACGGAGAAATTCGTGTAATCCATAGACCAGGGAGACTGGCACTGGTGCCATACCAGCGGCAAATTGCTTCAGTTTCGGAAACTCAACATCAGCTAAGCAGTGGTAAAATTCTACAAGTTTTCCTTCTCTGTGGTTCTCTTTCAACAAGTCATTTGCTTGTAAATCAGTGAGCTTCAACTGTAGTTCAACTGGAACATCATCAAGGTTACAATCAAACGGATTCTGGAACAGAAGAATGTCACTTTCAAGTCTGTCGAGATCTGAAAATCTATCCAAACAAATGCTTTTTCAAATAACGAATAATTTTTTTTTCGGAAAATCGAGTTTGACATCTTCGGCGACTATAGTGCAAAACGCTTTGAAACAATGAAAATGAGAAACGCTTTCTCCTTCCTTTTGTATTACAAACAATGACAGCTTTTTCTGAAATCCTTTTGATGATTCTGTAGAGATCACAGACGAGATTATCCTTTCCCTGAAGTTTCATATTCAGATAATTCGTGTTTGATGTGATGTCGAACAAAAATGACAACTTTGACAACCAAGAAGGAACTGGCAGCTGTGGATCAGCTCTATTGTTTTCAGTGAGGAAGGCATCTATTTCGTTTCGGAGCTTGTAAAAATGAAACAGTACTTGACCGCAGCTGAGCCACACTCACTGATGTGTGATAAGGCAAGTCACAGAAGTCAGAATCAATTTCTTCAAGAAACGCCTTTAAATGACCGTGATTGAGTGCATATCCCCGAATGAAGTTCACAGCAAAAACGACACAAGTTATATCTAAGTCTTTCCCCACAGAGTGCTTGCTGATGTATGATGCAGTGTATAAACAGAGCGCACGGAATTTTGCAAATTTTCCAACTGAGTCCTGATCTGTACCATCAGACTCTTCCTGACTCCAGCCATGTTTTTTTCCTCCATCAACACTGATTCCACTGAAGGTTATACTTTTTGCACTTCCATTAAAATGTCTTTTCCTGTTGTTGTTCCATGCATGCTGCAAACGGATGCCACCTCTTCCGTTATCTGAAAGTCCAAATTGACACCACAAATGAACACGAGAAGTTGTGACGTACTCGAGAGATCAGTAGACTCATACAGCGCCAGAGAAAGCGACAACACGTTCCTAGCTTTCTCGCTTATCTATGGCACTATGTTCTCTCCAAATTCTTCTGTTCTTCGCACAACTGAAATAGTGTAACAGTAGTGGGGGAATTGGGAGTATTTAGATGGGAAACGGCTACAGCACGATTGAGCATCAGAGGAGAACGAGAGGAGTGATGCTCAAGTCGTGACGTAGTTTGTTGTCAAAGGGGCAGTAAACATCAAGATACCGAATGGAAGGGTCGTCACGTTAGGTTCCAGCTGCCATCAAGATGAATAAAGTATTTGTACAAAAGAACTAACTGACTCCAGTTATCTGTTATGAGTTGGCTTCGTTACATAAACGAAATGGAGCCTAAGAACCAGGATTTCCAGGATCTTTAGTTGTCGCGGCAGAAGTCACAACAAACCACTAATTACGTCAACAACTTGAAGAGACAGAAGCATTTCAGCACGATTCGATACGTAACTTGAACAGAAACAAAGCGCAGTTAGAAAAATGGCCAATAACTTATCAGCGAAAAATACAGCGACCAAAAGCCCGCCCAGGGGTGGTTGTCTGTAAGTCTTTTTCAAGACTGGCTGTCAAAATTTTATTGGTGTCAAGAGAAAAGTGAAAAACAACTGGCCATAACGAGTTGCGGCACCCGCGATCGTTATCAAACCGGCGAGCGTCAACTGTAAAAACCATCCTGGCGACTCCTCTTTTCCATTCATCTAACGGACGTGTCAGGAGTAGAAGTTTTCCTGAAGGTCAAGCCGTTTAACCGTTGTCTCGAGCGAGCAGGAATTTTCCTGAAGGTCGGTCCTGGGTCATCAAACCACTGAAGAGTCGTTTAGGTGAGCAAGAAGTTTATAATAACTCTATCACGTCAAGTACTCGTCTCCAACCAAAATTTCAGAGGTTACTCGAAAGAAACAAAAACTTTAAGACTTACCTGACCAAAATTCAAAATTTTCCATATTGAGTCGTCAAGTCAAAATAATGGAAAAGGTCATTAACAACCAGGACAGCAGCTGGGTGGCTTATACTTTCATTGATTGGCCTATGTTTTGTTTGACGCAGTCGGACTATCTATAAGCCGCTAGCTTAACCTTTTGACCTCTGCTACCTCTGAGTCCTTCTCAAAACGTCGATGATGTACCCCACCCGGGGCGAAGTCAGAAGCCAGAAATCTGGTCGGGACCCAACCAGGGGTTGAAGTTTGTCCAGGCATCCCAAGAGAAGTAACTAACTGAAGAGACGAAGTTCCTGGAGGAAGAGACAGACTACCTGAACTCCGCGATTGATGGAATTTCAGCTGACGCAGACTCCTAGTGTTTGAGTTTAACCTGAAGGCGAGTCTAGAGGAATACGTCTTGCTTGGATCAGGAACCGAGAGTAGGGTAATCTGTGAGCCTATTATCTGGTCGAACTGTTCTTGTGTATATGTAAAGTGAATTTCTTAAATTAGCTGATTACAAATGAGATTGTGATTGTTTGGTCTATATAATAATATTTCAGCATGGCGGAACAAGACTCTTTGGTACAAGTATTGACGGGGGTAGGAACAGCGGTAGGTAGACTTGATACGGTTATTAAACAACAGGGAATGGCAACCGAAATTGTTAAGTTTAGTGGACAGGCCAGAGAGTTTAAGAAATGGATCACTTCCATAGAAAAATATGCGTATTTGGTATCTGCATCAGATGAAGAGAAAATGAGACTTGCATATCAGGCAGCCACAGAACCGGTTTCACAGCATATTAGAAGAAAGTTAGAGGCTAGAGTAGATGAAACATGGGAGCAGTTCAAAACCGACCTGGCACACAAGTACGCAGAAATAACGGATCCACAACATGCCTTTTCGGTATTGAGACAGTCTAAACAAAATAGTGGAGAGACGGTACAGTTGTTCAGCGATAGGTTGATTAACCTGGCTGAAGAGGCATTCTTGGGACAGAATGTACAAGGAGAAGAGGTGGAGAGGATGTTAGTCGGCATTTTTGTAGATGGCATAAAATCCGATGGTTTGAAATTTAAGTTGATGAGGGAAAACCCTGAGAGGTTGTCACAAGCTGTAGATATTGCAGTACAAGAAGAAAATTTGAGACGTAGGTTTAGATTGAGAACAGGACGAGAAATAGGAACTAGTCGAGAAGATAGAGTTGAGGAGCCTATGGAAATAGGACAAACAAGGTTCGGATGGAATAGGAGAGGAGGTATACAGACGTTGCAAGGTAGAAATAGAAATGATTATGATGAAAGAAGAAATAGGAGATATCCTATAAGGGAGACAGTAGGCAATACAAATAACACAAATATAGTCTGTTGGGTTTGTGGTCAACGCGGACACTTTTCTCGTTTTTGTGGAAATAGGCGTGTCCAGTCAAACATACAAAGTAGAAATGACAATAGCAGGTTGAATAGGAATGTTGAAGATAGACACAGGAATTTTACAGGTACAAGAACAACGCAGGAAAACCGGCGCCCTACCTATTAAATGGGACCTGGGGTAGGAAGGGAAATAATAAGGTCCCAAGGTGTAAAGAATATGTTAATAACAGACATAGTAGAACGAACAGAGAATATTTTCAACTAGATGAAGTCAAACAGTTTACGGAAAGTAAAACAGACTATAGCTCTTGTATAATAGAAATAGGAAAATATAGAATTCGTACATTAATTGATTCGGGAGCTCAGGTTAGTGTGGTAAAAGAAAGTTTTCTATACAGAATAGTGAGAAATTGTAGGATATTTAGGAGTCATAATAATCTACACTCCGTTACGGGACAGAATTTACAAGTAATTGGGCAAACGATGATAAATTTCAAGCTAGGAGGGGCCAACGTAAGACATCTTTTTCATGTAGTGAAAGATTTAAATAGAAACATGCTGTTAGGAAGAGATTTTTTGATAAAAAATGGAGTAAGACTTTTCTTTGATTTACACAAATTAAAATTCAAGGACGTCTATGTAGATATGGAGGAAGACATGCATATATCAGCACTAGTGAGAGTTAAAATGTCCACGACGTTAAAGCCACAGTCGATTAATTTGATACAAGCAAAGCTAAAGAGAAACCCATATTATGTGGCAGGAGACACAGTCAGAGTCACTGAGTTACAAGAAGAAGTAATTGATGAGCCTGGTTTGGAAGTTCCGGATGGAATAATAGCGTTAGATAAACACTTAACCTTTCCAGTAATGGTGATTAACAACACAGGTAGAGAAATTAAATTATACAGAGGGTGTGTAGTAGCAAAACTAGAACGTAACGTTAGTGAAATATTGGCAACTGATAGAGTAGAAATGCCGGGAGCAAACTGTTCACAATCTTCTAGTGAAAGAGTTAATAACAGACGCAGACGCGGAAGTAGAGGAAACGCACAAATGGATGAATTGATCCATCCATTCAAAAGAAATACAGCACAAATACATTCACTAGATAAAAAGACAAGGGAACAAGAATTGTTGGCACAGTTAAAGACTTCACAAGAAAATAAAAAAGTGTTGGAACAGTTTATAAAAGAGAATCAGGATGTGTTTGCAATTAGTGATTTAGAGTTGGGTTAGACAAAAACGGTAACAATGGAGATAGATACGGGAGACCATCCGCCGATTAGCTTACAACCATATAGAACTCCCTTAAGAAATAGAGAAATTGTAGAAAGGGCAATAGAAGAAATGTTGAAAGCAGGAATAATCACAAGATCAAAATCAGAGTGGTCATCTCCGGTGGTAATTGTGGCCAAACCTGATGGTTCGAGTCGATTCTGTTGCGACTATCGGGCGTTGAACAAAATTACTAAAAATGTAGCATATCCACTGCCAGTGATCGATGATATTTTGGGGTTGCTTAATGGCTCTACATTTTTCACGACGCTGGACGCAAGATCAGGATTTTGGTGTATCCCGATGTCGGCAGACGCGCAAAAGAAGAGTGCTTTCTGTACTCATATGGGTTCTTATGAATTTTTACGAATGCCTTTTGGTGTCAAAACTGCGCCGACTCACTACATGCTCTTAATAAATGAAGTATTAGAAGGTATGCAAAGGTTTGCATTAGCCTATGTAGACGATATTCTGATTTTTACGAAAGGAGATGTGAATGATCATTTAAAACATATTAGATTAGTATTCGATAGATTAAGGGTAATAAATAAATGTTTGCGTATCCTTTTACAGGACTTAGCTGTCAACAGCAGCATCTTTCAGCTGTCTGTTGATCTCTTGGCAAGATTACGCTCAGTAGTTTGCCATTGCTTTCTGAGCGGCCGGCTCAGTATCCGCAAGTCACGAGCGGGGGTCGAACCACCTCAGTTCTCGCTCCGATGCGAGACTCTGCGTGATAAACGGGATTACAGAGAGAAAGTGTTGTAACCCCACAGCCAGAGAGACCGGCAGATTAAGGGTACATGACGTTAAATTGAAACTTAGTAAGTGCCAGTTTTTAAAGACAGAAACAAAATATTTGGGTTATATTATAAATAGAGACGGAATTAAACCAGACCAGGACAAGATAAAGGTTATTAAAGAGTTACCTCCTCCAACTAACGTAAAAGAAGTGCGTGCGTTTATAGGAACTTGTGCGTATTATAGGCGGTTTGTCCCAGTGTTTTCAAAGATAGCAGAACCTATTACAAATTTGACAGGCAAATACGCTAGATTTAAGTGGGATGATGAGTGTCAAAAAGCGTTCGAGTATTTAAAAAACAGCTTAACACTGGTACCACTATTAACGCATCCAGACTTGAATAAACAGTTAATACTGTACACAGATGCTTCAGACAATGCAATAGGAGCATGTTTGGTTCAACCATATGAAGGAAAAGAGTCTGGAATACCAGGGGTTAAAAATGAAAGGCCAATTTACTTCTTATCTCATAAACTTAGCAAATCTCAACGCAAATGGACGACTATTGAAAAAGAAGCTTATGCTATTCATTATGCTCTTCAGAAACTAAATTACTACTTACATAACGCAAATTTTGTTATTAGAACTGACCATATGCCTTTAAAGTCTCTTTTAGAAGCTCCAGTGCAGAACAGGAAAATACAAACCTGGGCGTTGAATCTACAAGGGTACAATGCCAGAGTGGAATATATTCCAGGTAGGATTAACACGTGTGCTGACTTATTATCTAGAATCCCCTACCCACAGTCGTCAGGTAACACAGAAGATGAAGGAGAACCAGAGATTGACGATCGAAACTGGCAAGTAAATATTTTAGATTCTGCCATAATAAATGGAGAAGACTTTGAGAGTGTACCATCGGATCATGAGGCTGAACATAGAGTAGAAGAAGACCCACATTTAGCACAATTTAGTATGAAAGAAGAACAGGAATTAGATCCAAAAGTCTTACAAATAAAACAGAAGTTAAAAGAAACGGAGGAGAACAAATATAAGAAAAATTATTTAGTGTTACAAGAGGACGACCAGTTATATTACATGTGTGAAAGGAATGAACAGCTAAGGAAATATATTCCAAAACATTTGGAAAGTGAAGTTTTAAAAGCATATCATGATGAAAATGGTCATCTCGGTCGGGATAAATTGGTGAAAGCACTTACGAGTAAATATTATTGGCCAAACTTATTTAGATCTGCTTGCAAATATGTGGATACGTGTGAAAGATGCAGGTTAAGGAATATGAAAACAATAAAGTGTCCTTTACAAGATACAGATATTCCTCAGTTTCCTATGCAGAAAATTAGTTTAGATATATCGGGTCCTCACCCTAGAACATTGTCAGGGAATGTGTATTTAATTCATATAGGAGACGTCTACAGTCTTTGGCCGGAAGTTTATGCAATTCCAGATAAGAGCGCTGATACTGTCATTAATATTTTTTTACAGGAGTTTGTACCAAGATTTAGTTGTCCACAGGTTATACTCACGGATAATGGTAGAGAATTTGTGAATAAGAAATTTGAAAAATTGTTGAAGGATTTAAATATAAAACATGTAAAGACCTCATACTATAGACCTTCTTCAAATGCTAGGAACGAACGACAACACCGGACGTTATATGATATTATAGCAAAGATTGTGGATGAACATGAAAAAGACTGGGATTTATTTTTAGGACCAGCACTTAGCGCCATACGTACAAATCAAAATGTGAGCACAGGCTTTTCACAATTTTATTTAATACACGGGAGAGAACCAATATTACCAATAGATAATCTGTTAAAACCAAGAAGGAAGTATATGGGAGAAGACTTTCAGGAGACCATTATACAAGAAATGCATAAAGCACACATGAGGTTAAAGAATAATATAGTTAAAGCTAGAGAAAGACAGAAAAAATATAAAAACCTGAATACAAAGTTACAGGAGTTTAAAGTAGGAGATAGAGTTTATTACAAAAAGCATAGAAGGAACTCTAAGTTTGATGATCGTTGGATCCCAGGTTATTACGTTATAGAAAAGCTAGGTAATGTATCGTATAGTATCAAGAACCAGTTGACGGGACATGTAGCAAGGGCACACGTGGAACACTTAAGAAGAGATGATGATGAGAAGGAAAATGATAATTATAATAATAATTATTATTCAGACACCGGATATATAGATGAACGAGTCGTTAGGGGAACTACAATAACCCCAGCTTTTAGAAAAGATCCGACACACAGTCAGTTAAAAACAGCTTCAGGTTACGATGATACTCAAGAACAAACAATACCGAAAACGATAGTAGGAGAAAAGTTGAATGAGACTCATTGTGATAGTATAGAATCTATGGAAGAAGAGGTAGGTGCTCCATTTAAAAATACTAGACAAGCAACAAAAAGAAGAATGGATAAACAAAGAGAAAGAGAAGTGAAAAGACAGAGGAGAATTAGAGAGTATTCAACAAGTGGTGAAGAAATGCCTTTACTAGAAAGGTCCTTAAGAAATAATGATAGACAGATTAGATGGGATATTGAACGGAAGAGATTAGCGGCTGCTAACGAGAGACAAACAGATGAAGAAGAAGAAATGGATGAGAAGTCAGAGTCAAGTAGTAGTATGGAGGAAGATGATAGATTATACGGAGAGGAGGATATTGAGGTAGAGATAGCATTGATACAGAGAAACTTGGAGTTGTTGAAGAAGTGGAAACGGAAGAGATAAATTGATAGAGTATATTGCAAATAGCAAGATATAAGTTTCAGGCTTTAAGGAAAGTGATACTTGATGAAGTGTGTGAGAAAGTGGAAATGGCTTTTGTTGATATTTTTTATAAGTGATATGGAGGAGTACTGAAGCAATGGAAGTAGGTTTGATTGAGGCATATATATAATTTTTCTCTAGCTGACGGAATTGCTGGGGGATATTATGTTTTGGCTTCTTATTGGATAGATAAGTTAGTCAATGGTACAGCAGGTAGATAGATTCTAAGAATATCGTGGTGTATAGTAATAATTAAGTAGTACATGGGGTGTATATAATATGGTCAGTGTTAGTTAAAGACTTTCATGAAAAGAACAGATATTGTTACTTAGAATTTGGTCTACAAATAACAGATATAGATATATAGACCTGGCGGTGAATTGTTTCAGTTTCTCGCTTATAAAAACAATGGAATGACTTGAGTGATTGGATATGACTTACGTGATTCGTATAGGAGGAACATTTTGCTTACTCACTTTAAGTAGCTAATTCTATGTGAATTATAATTTGTTTGCAGACCTTCTCTTAAGCGAGAAGACACTTGGTTTATTGAGTCTAAGTTTGTAATACCTCGTATATGATATGTTTTTTTTGTTTGAATTAATCATATGAAATGATTGTTATAATTTGATTTTAGAGTTTTAGGGTTGTTGTGTTCGTAAAATACGAACTATTGGTCCATAAAAGAGACCAGTGGTGTTAGGTAGACTAGAATATTTCCTTTTGAGTTAATAAGATACATATTATATTGTTTTAAAATGTGTTTTCTTTGATTGAGTTGGGGGGGGGGGGGTATAATATGTGGTTTTGATTTTTGTTTAATTAAGTGGTTTTGGGTATTAGATTACCTCGTTATATATTTAATTAAGTAAATTTAATTATTACGGTATTGGCTGGAATAAGGGACACATACTGAGAGCTAATAGAGGGACACATACTGAGGGCTAATAGAGAGACATATAGATGGTCGGCATGAAGAGATTCTTAGGGATATAAAGTCTTAGAAAATAAAATAGGAGCTGCGTACAGTCAGCATTATATAAGAGAAAGGAGGAGAAAACTGTGAATGGCAGCATATAGGCGAGTATAATTATATGGTTGGATAAAGAAACAAATAATGGGATGTGAGGGGAAAGTAATAGGTGCTGTGAAAAACCAGCGTTAATTAAATTGATAATGTTCATAGAATATGAACATTGGCTCGTGGTAAAATGTGAGGTGACGGAAAAATAGACAAGATTGTGGATGGCAATATAAATGTTATATATACAAATGTTGGAAAAACTTATGTCAACTTTGTTTATGGAGAACAAAGATCTATAAGACGTATTTTAAAAAAATTGTTGTACAAAATTTTTTTTATTGGCAAGGGAGGTAAATGTGGTTATGTGGACTATGCATTACTGTATGTAGATGTGATCATGTTGACTATTCATTCTTTATGCTTTACACTGGGTGCGCACCCCTTCTTTGCTTTTCTAAGTACGTTGTTTCTATGTTGTTCTGGTTGTCTTGTGTTGTGAGAGAGCGAGGGATTTTATAATGCCATGTGTACAATAACGATTATACGAACTATTCTTCTTATGATATGTATATTTGATACAGAAACGAGCCAAGAAGGGACCAGAAATATATAGTGGATGGCTATATAGTTTGGAGAAATAGATTGGGTTACTTAACATAAAGTGCTTTGGGGAGATTTGGGAACTGTAAGAACTAAAGAAAGGGGAGAAGGAGTGTTTAGTTTAAAAGAGTTACCATACGTGGTATGATGTATTGTACAAAGTAGAATCGAAGAAGAAGTATATAGGGGGTTACTAGCTGACAATATAACAGGGGAAAGAGTTAAAGAATAGAATTGGACTTGGTTTGGGGAAGATTAGAGGAAATTTGGGAGGTAAAGAAAAAGAGGGAATAGAGTAGATGAAATATGGGAGTAAAGAATTTTTCCTTTAGAGGAAAAATTCTTTAGAAAAACATAGGGAGGTGTAACAGTAGTGGGGGAATTGGGAGTATTTAGATGGGAAACGGCTACAGCACGATTGAGCATCAGAGGAGAACGACAGGAGTGATGCTCAAGTCGTGACGTAGTTTGTTGTCAAAGGGGCAGTAAACATCAAGATACCGAATGGAAGGGTCGTCACGTTAGGTTCCAGCTGCCATCAAGATGAATAAAGTATTTGTACAAAAGAACTAACTGACTCCAGTCATCTGTTATGAGTTGGCTTCGTTACAATAGCCGTAAGGCAGATAGTTCCAAACAAATCGGCTTTCTCAGGACACAAGTCATTTGCTGCTTCCATAATACACTCTTTGATGAAGTTGCCATCAGTAAACTGTTTTCCTCGTTCTGCCATCTTATACACAATGTTGTAGCTTGTAAGAGTGACAGATTCTTTTTCATCAAACTTTCTCGTGAAGAGATTTCTTTGAGTTTCAAAACCACGTTTCATGGACTCTTATTTCTCAGAGTGTAACTTTCCAGAAAACTTTTGAATACGTTGATGGATGTTTTGTTTCGTAGTGACACCGAAGATTGTACTCTTTCAATATGGCAATACTTTAGCTGCATATTACGCAACTGGTTTTCCGGTCCTTTGTTTCCACAAAGTCGTATTTTACTCCCGATTCTTCATTGAAAACGCTACACTCCCGTCCACTTTTCTTTTCTTAGTAGCTATTATGAAGGGTGAAGTAAACGGGATCTGAAAATTAAAAAGACATTGAATTAGAAACATGATTAAAATCCTATTGACACACAAGAAAAGCAGGCGACTAGGGGTCACTGGTGAAGCTACGGCTCACCATAGGTACATATAAAGTTTATAGGTACCTATGGTAATAAAATATATCTCATAGTAAGGTTTGCAAAATATATTAATAGGGCCGGCCTAAATAAACAGCCTAGAGCATAGTTTTTCAACCGGGGTTCCGAGATTGGCAGCCAGGGGTTCCGCCGAAGCAGACCGAAATCGCCTAACTGCAACATTTCTGCCCATCTGGTTTATTAAATAAAGTAGGACAGACGCCTTGGATCATCGCACGGAGTTCCTTGAGCAACGTAAACATTTGCGCAAGGATCTGCTCCAGCAGAAAGATTGAAAAAGCTGGCCTAGCGACAAGCTCGATTACCACCTTGAATGGTGAATTCTTCTGAGCTGTGGATATTTTCGTAATAACACGAGGATTCTATGGCATTTTTATGCTATGTTTGCTACTTTATTGCTTCTATTCACACTTGTAGTTCACTTACATATCACTGTCTAACATAGAAATCCTTGTTACATATCTATAAAATGAATCACTGGCAAAAATATTTCTGGAGCATTGGACTTGTGTTGACAGCCGGACGTATCTGGAGGGGGGGGGGGGGAGATATGTGTGTATGTGTTTGTGTTTGTGTGTGTGTGTGTTTGTGTGTGTGTGTGTGTGTGTGTGTGTGTGTGTGTGTTTACTGCTCTTGAAACCATGGTAATGTCAGAGCGTAGGCGGTGCTACAACAAGCCGGGGAAGGACTTGGTATGGTGCGAAATAATTAAACATTACAATAAACAAGAACATTGGGACGCAGAGGTGTTTCTAAGGCACCAGGACTGGGTTTTATACTGGCCAAGACCTATTGACGCGTCTTCGCCGAGCGTCCTGGGCAACAGGTCCCTTCGGGGTCATGGCTAAAGTCAGTAGGATCGTTGATTCCTCCGAAGTCGGAGAGTGTCTGCCTGCACGGCGAGGTACCACCTGTCTGCACATCAATAAGCCAGACATGGGACAACGGATACTCACGCAAACCTCAAGTCCTGTATGACATCACACTGATGTTGGACAAGAGGACGTTTTCATCCGGCATACAGGACTTCGCGCTGGAGTTCACAGCCAGCGAACACAAGCAAGCAAGCAAGCAAGCACAAGAACATCTAGATACAATAATTTACAATTGAAAATTGTAACTTTAAGACACATAGTAGCCAGGAAGTCTCCGCACGTGTGAATCAATTAATCAATCAGGTTCCGTCTCCACAATGAAGGTTGGCTACATTTGATCTCTAACACTGTCTCTCGCCTGGACTGTACATTATATCAGGCTAATGTTCGTCCATCTCTTGATGTTATCTTCCCACTTGTATCGTTGTCTACCTCTTGCTCACTTGCCCTCAGCCTTGCCCTCCAGGATGGTTTTTATAAGAGTATCATGTCTTTTAACGTGGCCGAAATATTCCACTTGCCTCCTCTTTATTTCCTTCATCAACTCTCTCTTCATTCCCAGTTGTTCTAGAACCTCTGCATTTGATTGTTTTTGTTTCCACGAAATACGACATATTCGTCTGTATATCCACATATCCAGGGCCTCTATGCGACTTTCTAGTTTATTGTTCAATGTTGAAGCTTCCGCGCCATACAGTATTGTTGAATCTCATCTCATCATGTCTCATCATGTTCCTCTTGTACCTTGCGGTGTCGAGGTGAAGTATAAACTTCGTGAGAGTGCCCGGTTATGGGCTTCGTATATCGACATTCCCATGGATTCTGTTATTCCCTCCGTCCAGCGTTTACGTGGTCGGCCTCTTCCTCTGTTTCCATCTGGTCTGTACGTCATTGCCTGTTGTGGCATGCTGTTGACTGGTAGCCTACTTGCATGGCCAAACCATTTGACTTGCTGCTTTCTAATAAAATCTAGAGCAGCTTTAACCCCCACTTTAGTCCTGATTTCTTCATTTCTGATCTTATCTCTTCTTGATACGTTGAGTATTCTTCTCAGGAACCTCATTTCTGTTGTTGTGATTTTTCTTTTCTCTTTTTCTGTCATTGTCCAGGTTTGGCATTGGTAGCACAGAGTTGGTAGGAAGATTGTGTTGTAAAGTGCTTTCTTAGTAGTTATTGATACATGTTTGTTCTTTAGTATTGGTGCCATTTGTCCAATGAGTTGATTTGCCTTATTGCACCTATTTTCGATCTCGTCTTCTGATCTGCCATTTGATGATATTATACTTCCTAGGTACTTGAAGCTCTTTACTTGTTTCAAGGGATGTTCGTTTAGGTGAATTGTTGCTGTTTGTTCTTCTTTAGTTATAGTCATTACCTCTGTTTTGCTTGTGCTAATTTTCATGTTATGTTCCCTACACATTTCGTTTAGACTATTCATGTGGTCTTGTAATTCAGCTTCTGATTTTGCTATTAGTGCTTGGTCGTCCGCAAACAGGAGTTCTCTAATGGTTAGATTTGCAGATGGTTCTTCTTCTGTGTTCTCGTCATGCGGTATTCTTGCTGTCTCTGCTTGGCTGGTTTCTTTACATATGTTGTCTATATATGTTATGAACAAGAGAGGGGACAGGACACAACCTTGTCGTACTCCAGATCTTATGGTGAAGGGTTCTGAGTGTCCTCCAGTTGCTCTCACTATGCATTCACTGTTGTCGTATAAACTTCTACATAGGTTTGTTAGATGTGTATTCACTCCATATTGTTTAAGGATTTCCCACAGCTTGTTTCTATCTACCCTATCAAATGCCTTTTCTTGGTCAACAAAGGCTAAGTAGAGTGTTTCATTGAATTCAATTGATTTTTCTATAAGTTGTCTAAGAGCAAAAATGGCGTCTGTGCATCCTTTGTTTTTCCTAAATCCAAGCTGCGTTTCGCTTAGCTGGGGTTCTAAAGTAGTTCGTAATCTTTTTTCAAGAATTTTGCAAAATATTTTCCCAGTATGACTCAACAGTGAAATGCCTCTGTATTGTGTGCAATCTCTTTTGCTGCCTTTGTTTTTCCAAATTGGGATAATTATGGCGTTTCCCCAGTCTCGTGGTGTCTGTTGTTCTACCCAAACATGGTTGAATAGTCTATGTAGCCAAGCTGTTCCTACTTCCCTTGCTGCTTTAATTAGTTCATTTGGTATTTCATCCTGTCCTGGTGATTTGTTCAATGGGGCTAATCTGATGGCTTCTATAATTTCTTCTTTTAGTATGTCTGGTTCTAGTTCCTCGGTGACATCTGTGTAGGTCTCTTGAATTCCTGTGACATCTGATGGGATGTTGAGAAGTTGTTCGAAATACTGCTTCCATCTTATTAGGATGTGTTTTTGTTCACTTATTGGTTCTCCATTTTCGCTGTTAATTATTTCAGTTGGGTCAAAGGGTACTCCTCTGGTTCGCATTGCACTTATCTTTTTGTAGAAGTTTCTGGTTGCCTCCTTGTAGTTTTTATTTAGGGTTTCTCCATACTCTTCCCAGTCTTTCTGTTTTTCCCTCTTTACTATTCTACTCACATGTCTTCTCGATATTCTGTATTCTATGAGATCACATTCCTGTTTGCTCTTCAACCACTTTTTATATTTTTCCTTTTTTTCTTTTACCGCTTTCTTTACTTCTGCGTTCCACCAACTTGTTATTTTCTTTATCCGTGTTTTGCATTTTTTCGTGGTTCCGCATGTTATTTTTGCAGTATTTAAAACGCTTGATTTGAACGTCTCCCATTCTTCTTCCACTGTTTTTCTTTCCGTAGGTAATTTTACAAAGAGTTCAGTTAGTTCTTTCTCATAATTTTCCCTTACTGCCTCGTCTTTAAGGTTTTTTAAGTTTACTGATTCGCATGGCATGTATTTTCCTGCTTTTTGTTTTCTTCTTCTAATGGTTCTTATTGTGGCAACGACTGCTTTATGATCTGTGTTTATACTGAAATTGGGCACTGCTCTTGCATCTAATATATTTCTCTTTCTGTTATTTCTTGTTAATATAAAATCAATTTGGCTTTTAGTATCTAGATTGTTCCATTTATACCAGGTGTATACTTGCGAATCTTTATGTTTATAGAATGTGTTTGTTATATAGAGATCGTGTTGGCTGCAAAGCTCTATCAGTCTACTTCCGTTATCATTCCTTTCATTTTGCTGATCTCCAAATGCTCCCAGGTGTTTTTCTATGCCCCCTCTGTTATGTCCTAGTCTTGCATTGAAGTCTCCCATAACTATGATGTTGTCCTGCTTATCTATTTTATTTAGCACATCATGTATGTCTTCGTAGAAGTCCTCACATTCTTGCTCATTATTGTTTGCATTACATGGTGCGTATATCTGTACATATGTTGTGATTGTTTGTTCTTTTATTCTCACTGTTATGATTCTTTCTGATATATATTTTATTTCTAGTATTGCTCTTGCTAGCTGTGGTTCGATGACCATTCCCACACCGTGTCTTGCCCTTTCTTGCTGTTCTACTCCAGAGTAAACAAACGTGTAACTGCGGTGGAGCTCCTTGCATCCTTTCCCTTTTGTTCTGGTGTCCGCTATTCCCATCAGACCAATATTCCTCTTCTCCATTGTTTCTATAAGCTCTTCTTCTTTACTATTGAAACCACAGACGTTCATTGTGCCTATTTTTTGAATCGCTGATCTATCTCGTAGTCCGTTAACATTGCCGGGTCGATAGCCGTTTGGGTCAGTCCGTTTATACTTCTTAGTTTTTCTTAGTTTTAGTATTGTTGAATATACGTAGCATTTGACAATTATCATTTTTAATGCGCTGTTAATTTCTCTAGATGTTAATACTCATTTTGTGTGGAGATCACCGATTATTCTAAATATAATATTGACATTTAAATTGTATCACAACGCCTCGAGTTCCATACGTTATATCCAGCATTTTCGAGTACCGCCGGCGGGCCGGATGAAATGACGCCGGGGGCCGATCCGACCTGAGGGCCGTAGTTTTTGTACCCCTGAGCTAGACGATGTCAAAGTTGTATTGAAGAAAAAGCAAATGACACCTCCCCAGGGCCCGATGGAGTTAGGTGTGCTCACATGATGGATATGAGTGATGGAGAACTTATGGAGATGGCTGCTTGCTTTAGCCTGACCATCAGGGTGACATCAGTACCCCAGGTTTGGGTGCATAGCTATTTAACACCATTTCCTAAACCAGGCAAAGATCATTCAAAGCTAAACGATTTAGGATTATTTCCCTACATAATACTTTTGACATACCGGCTCCGTGGCCGAGGAGTTAGCAGCTTTCTCCGCTAACTCCGAATACTCTCGTCACGTGACGCGACGAGAATTAGCAGTGGTTCGCAGCCGATCGCTCAGAAAGTCGTGGCGTGCTGATGAGCGTAATCTAGCCTAGGAATCAACATACAGCTGAAAGATGCTGGTGTTGACCGCAATATCCTGAAACAGGATGGAAACGCGAAAAAAAAAAATACTTTTGACAAGATGCTGGAGAAGATCGTTGCTGGTAAGCTTCAGGAAAATTTAGACAATTTAGGAAAAGCTCCCCCCCCCCCCCCCTTTCCCCGTAAGGTTTGGGAGGTTACCGGCCAGGGAAAGATACTTGGTCGAATGCAGCCACTTTTGCCTACGATGTTTATGAAGGGTTCCAAAACAGACAGGAGACGACGATGGCAGCACTCGATTTCGTGGACGCGTACAGCAGTCAGATATGATATTTTAATGTACGCTGTTATGAAGAAGAGAGTAAGTATTCCTTGGTTGGTGAATTGAATTGCAGCTGTTGTGTATTCTGATAGCGTGGTTCTCCGGCTGGGTACGTGGACCTCTGAGCCATGAATCATAGCCCCCGGACTACCACAGGGGTCGGCAGTTTCCCCTGTGCTTTTCAGTGTGTATACGAGCAACATTGCCAGCCTCGAAGCTCCAGGGACTGGAAGGATACTAACATTTGCAGATGATGTTCTTGCATACAGGCAGGGGAGGGACAGAAATCAAACAGCTCAGGAGATGCAGGCGACACTGTACAAAGTGATGGCGTCGTTTACTGAGATGAATGATGTCATTAACCCAGAAAAAGCGTCTGTCTTGTGATGCTCTCTTAAGAATAGGATTGTCAAAGCTGACCTCCCAAGCCTCACAATAAATGGTAGAGCTGTGAATAGAGACATTGTGTGGGTATGAAATGTGATGAGGAAAGTAAACTGGCCACCACATCTCCTTGTGGACCGAGATGATCTCCGTGGTGTAGCGGTTAAACTGCTGGCCTTGCGCTCCGAAAGAAATGGGCTTGTTATGAGACACAGTGATTCGGTTCATGGGTGTCATTTTCTGGGAGACTCCCGTGGGGCCATAGTGTGTGTTCTCTGTGCGACGCTTTTGACAGTTCCCTCTGTGGAAAGGGATTCAGCCATCTGGGATAAAACCAGTTGCAAAGAAATCATCCCTCTTACCTTCCAACAATATTCAATATGTCGTGGCCTAGATATTGTGAAGGCCTAACACTTCACACTCCGTCGGTAGTATATGCTGTGGGACCACCTCACAGTATATAGACAGGCAGGCAGGCAGGCAGGCAGACATATAGATAGGAAGGTAGGTAGGTAGGTAGGTAGTTAAATATGTAGGTAAATAGATAGATAGATAGATAGATAGATAGATAGATAGATAGATAGATAGATAGATAGATAGATAGATAGATAGATAGATAGATAGATAGATAGATAGATAGATTAGATAGATAGATAGATAGATAGATAGATAGATAGATAGATAGATAGATAGATAGATAGATAGATAGATAGATAGATAGATAGATAGATAGATAGATAGATAGATAGATAGATAGATAGATAGATAGATAGATAGATAGAAGAAGAAGAAGAAGAAACTTTATTTTCAAAGGGTTAAGAATTGGGCACGCAGGCCCGTCTAACATTCTGCCCTTCTATCACTCTCTTTCATACATTATTTCATTCACACATCATTCAAGGCTAACAAAGAACAGTAACAATATAAAATATATGCATTATAAAGGCATGGGCAAAATGCAAACATCAAAACTACACGACACAGTAATATTAGATAATGGTCTGACACTTATTAGCCATGTGGAATATACTGGCCTACAAAAAGGTGATTGGCTGTTATACTAGGGTTTTGTTATTATTATTATTATCTCAATTATTAAGGGGGAAGGTAATCCGTATTGAGATAGTGTTCGAATAATTTGCGATTATATGAATAGGGATTGGTGATGTCTTTGATTTCTTGTGGAAGATTGTTCCACAGCTGAGATGCAGAGTACGTTAAGCTTGTTTTGTATAAGTCAATCCTAGGCTTCGGAATGTGTAGTATATTTAAACGTTTACTGTGTCTAGCATTATATTTAAACAAAGGCCAAAGGTAATTTGGGGTATTCCGATGCAGGATTTTGTGAATTAGTTTAGCTTTATTGAAAAGCAGGCGTTTGCGGAATGGTAGTAACTGAAGGCGTTTATACAGGCTAGGATTGTCAGATAAATGTTTGCTATAAATTAGACTCATGGCCCGTTTCTGTAGTGAGTAAAGTCGCTTGGTGTTTGAATTAGAACAACCGTCCCAGATTGTAGAGCAGTAGTCAAAGTGTGTCTGTATATGAGAAGTATAGAATAGTTTCCTTGTGTCCTCATCAAGGAAGTTTTTAATCTTGGCGAGTTGATAGACTTTTTTCGCTGTTTGTTTAATGAGCGCTTGAACATGGGAATTAAAGGGTAGATTTCTATCAATGATTATGCCTAATGTTTTGTGCTCAATTACACTTTCTACTGGCATGTTATCGATGTGAAGTTGAAGTGATGTGTGTGGGCGTAGAGTTTGAAGTCTTTGTCTGGTTGTTAATAACATTGCTTTTGTTTTAGTGATGTTAATTTGCATACGGTTTGAATAGCTCCACTTAACTACATTATTTAATTCTTGTTGTAAATACGACTCCAGTAAAATACAGTTTTCAGCGTTTGTGTACACCGTACAGTCATCTGCAAATAGATCGCAGGACGACGAAAGATGCAAAGGTAGATCGTTAATATATATGGCAAATAATAGAGGGCCAAGAATAGAGCCTTGCGGTACTCCAATATTGAAGGTAGTGGTTTGAGACAGAGATTTATTGTGTGATACTACTTGCTTTCTGTTTGATAGAAAAGATGATATTAGAGTGACTACATTAAGGCCAATTTTCATTGTCTCGAGTTTTTTAATTAAAATAACATGGTCTATCATATCAAATGCTTTCTTGAAATCAATAAACACAGTTCCACATAGACTGTTGTTGTTTATATTCTGGTGCCAATTTTCTATCATGTTTGTTAGGGCCGTATGGCAAGAATATTTTGGTCGAAATCCTGATTGGCTGTCAACAATAAGCTTGTTGCGAACTAGATACTGTAATGTTACTTTATGGATGTGTTTTTCTAGTGGCTTAGATAGTGATGATAGTAAGGAAATGGGTCTGTAATTGTTCGGGAGACCATTGTCCAATGAGCCAGATTTAAGAAGAGGGTACACTTTAGCGATTTTGAGAGCTGATGGAAAGTGGCCTTTGGTTAGACACTGATTATATATATAGGTTAGTGATGTACAAATCACTGGCGCAGCACAACGGAGAATCCGGTTGCTGATTCCATCTAACCCAGATGAGGTTGTGTTTTTTAGGTTACTGAGGTAAGTGAATACTTCAGTGATTGTCATTAGCGGTATGTCGGAAAGAATATCGCGGGAGCATCTATTCTCGCAAAACGATGACAATAAAGATAAATTGCAAGGAGAATTAGGTATTGAAGCCTTCAACTGGTCTATGTCAGTTTGAAAAAAATTACTGAATTGGTCGCATGTAATATGATTTGATGGTAAAGAATTTCGGAAGTTATACTTGTTTGTCAAGGTGTTAATTGCCTTCCATATATCCTTACTATTTGTTTTATCCATTACTAAGTTCTTAAAGTAACTTTTCTTTTCCTGTCGTATGCTATATTGAACTTTGTTTCTAAGAGTACGGTATGCACTGATATCCCGCTTTTTATGTGCTTTATCTCTGTCTCTCATAATTTTAAGTATTTCCTGGGTGATCCAAGGTGGCTTGACGTGGTGTTTTACTCGAACTTCTTTGACTGGCACATGTCTATCAAAAACATCAATAAAGGTTTTCATCCAGAATTCCAGAGCATCATCCGGGTCAGGAAGCTGATAAACATTGTCTAGAGGTGAACTGAGCAAGTCCTGTAAAAATGCGTTTTGGTTGAAATTTTTGTAACTTCTATATTTTACACTTATGTGTTTATGTTTAGGAGTTTAATTCCTTTTTTAGACCACGTGCAGCATATTGGGTAGTGATCGCTCATTGCACAATTTGGTACGGTGCATTCTATGATGTTGTCTGAGCAAGTTACATAAATGTGATCTATGATTGTTGAAGATGACTTTGTTACTCTAGTAGCTTGTTGTACTATTTGTTGGAAATTGTATGATGCAATCATATTTCCCCATATTATGTTGGATTTGTTGGTGTCAATCTAGATAGATAGATAGATAGATAGATAGATAGATAGATAGATAGATAGATAGATAGATAGATAGATAGATAGATAGATAGATAGATAGATAGATAGATAGATAGATAGATAGATAGATAGATAGATAGATAGATAGATAGATAGATAGATAGATAGATAGATAGATAGATAGATAGATAGATAGATAGATAGATAGATAGATAGATAGATAGATAGATAGATAGATAGATAGATAGATAGATAGATAGATAGATAGATAGATAGATAGATAGATAGATAGATAGATAGATAGATAGATAGATAGATGAGTTGGTGGGTGGGTAGACAGACAGATAGATGGATAGACAGACAGATAGTAGATAGATATATCGGTGGGTGGATAGATATATCGGTGGGTGGATGGATGGATAGGAATGTAAGTAGGAATGTAGGTAGGTACATACGTAGACAGGTAGGTAAGCAGTTAAATATTCAGACAACTGGGTCAGTATGCATGTAGGTATGAACACCATAGGACAGACAAGCAAATAAGCCGATTGGTAGGTATTACCAGTGAGTTGACATGAACACCTTAAAAGTGTGATAGACATGACAATAACCATGCCATTGTCTTGTAACCTGTCAATATTGTTGTTAAGGATGTCAGGCGAACACTGTGACATAACGACAGTTTAAAGATGGTCGCCCATCTTGTGACATTCACCAAAGGAGAACAGCATTTTGTTATCCGTGTTTTGGTTAGCTTTGGGGTGAAACCTATTGAAATTAATCGGCGAACCAATCTGAGCCATTATACATGGATGCGCGTCTTATAGCCGGTAGATTGGTTTGCTGGTTGTGTGGTTAGTTGGCTAGTTGGCTCGTTCGTTCGTTCATTAGTTAGCTAGCTAGTTAGTTAGTTAGTTAGTTAGTTAGTTAGTTAGTTAGTTAGTCCCCATATCATCCCCATGGCACACGGAATTATCAATCACAAAGAGAACTAGTTACTCGCATCAGAAGAAGACAGTCCACGTGTTTGGGGCATGCGGTGAGAAGGGGAAAGCTGGAGTATGTCGTCACAACAAGAAGGCTGGAGGGGAAGAGAGGCAGGGGGAGACAGAGAGAAAATGCCGAACAGTTTGAGATCGTTGCAATGAGGAAAGTCGGTATCAGAAATGATTGGAAGCATGAGAGACAGAAGAATGTGGACAGACATCGTCACCAACGCCACACAGCAGGGACTATAAGAAGAACAAACTTGTTCATTGGAAATCGTGTATGTACAAACTGTTGTCATCTGTTGTAGTTTGGGGCACACTTAATGTGTTTAAATAAAAAGTCGGTGTCTCTGGCATCGCATTATGACTTTCAGCTTTTGTATTGCCTAATGTGTCCTCTAAACTACTGAGCGTAATCTTGCCAAAGAAATCAACAATCAGCTGGAAGATGCTAACTTCTACGCAGTTAGAGAAAAAAAATACATAATCTGTTCAGTACAAAGTTTGTGACATTCCCACTCATACAATATATTCCGAAAATTATTGGGTTTGGCGGGCCATGACGGCCATACCAATTCCCCTTCAAGATAAACTTAACATCCGCAAACGAAAGGAGTATTCAATAAATGTAAATACTGTATTACAGTTTCAACTACAGTGAACTTGATGTAAGCTGGTTAATATTTGTACAATGCGGTACAAGCAGACGTGCAGCATTCTATAAGTTTTACTTATATTCACAGAGTTTTATCTAGATTCAGATCGCAGATTTTAAGAAATAAAAGTATTTCTAATTATAAAATGATGCTTTGAAAATTAAATATTTAGTCTCTATAGAACCAAACATCTATAAAAGAAAAAGTTGCCTCCCTTGGACTAAATCACATCGTTGTTAGTACGCTTACCTACCAAGACAGTGATCCAACAGCAGGTTTATCGACCAGGACAATTCTGGGGCCGATCCAGCCTAATTAAAATAAGTACCAAAATTATTTAGAATTATCTGGAAATTATGTGGGAGGTAAGTTGAGTTGATCCCTAAAGGACAGGCTTCTATTAAAAGTGATTCCCAGGTACTGCAGTCTGCTTTCTCTAATCATATTTCTACCACTTATCGAGAGGCTTGGGAGAGCTTTAACAATCCTATTGTTCAGTGAGCACCACAAGATCTTTATGGGTCTGAGCTGAAACTTAATAAATGTATATGCCGCGGTTGTTTCTTTTGTTACAAAGGAACGGCGGGACTCGCTTATGGAGCTGGAGGACATCCCAGGCAGTAGGCTGCTCAATGTACGATGTTAGTCGACAGATCATCCTCATTGCACATCGAACCATTTAGTCCATAAGTGCTCGAATTCCCTCCTCGGCAAATCCTGCAGCGTGTAGCGGCTAACGACACCAGTTATCGGTTGGTTTATCAATATTCTTTGGCTTCCTGCGTAGTGTTCTTATTTGGCCACCCCTATTTTAATTTGCTGTTCTCGCAGTCTGGCCATGGTTGTAGATTCACAGTCATCACTTGATTATCGCAAAAGTATTACTTCTTGTAGAGCATTCAGAATGTCAGCCTGGTCCATGACCTCCACAGTAACCTTACCTGCGAGCTTGTCAGCCCGCTCATTCCCTTGTACTCCCGCATGCCCTGGCACGAAGATGAAACTAATCTTTGCCAGCCGAGACCGCTCCAGAGACAGCAACCATTCTCTTCGGATCCTGGCCATGGTTGTAGATTCACATTCATCACTTGGTTCTCGCAAAAGTCTTACTTCTCGTAGAGCAGAATGTCAGCCTGGTCCATGGCGCTTCCGCCCTCCATAGTAGCCTTACCTGCGAGCTTGTCAGTCCGCTCATTCCCTTGTACTCCCGCATGCCCTGGCACGAAGATGAAACTAATCTTTGCCAGCCGAGACCGCTCCAGAGACAGCAACCATTCTCTTCGGATTCACTCAATCTCTATCCTCTTGAGCTTACACATTGAGTCGCTAAGGAAACATGCCGTAGTGAATGTCTGTGTCTCGAGCCATGTTATTGCTTTACTTACTGCCATGACTTCCATAGTCAGGCTACTTGTGATCTCAGCAAAATCACCAAAGTCCTCCTTCACAATTCTCCCTCCGGCCTGAGCCGTAAAGGCCAATGAGCTTCTCACATGTCAGACGACCGACTCATCTGTGTAAATGACAGCATCATCGTCTAGCGAATTCTCGAAAATCAACGCTTGTACTTCCGGCTCCACAGCAGCCGGGTTTTCTTGTCTGCATTTTCTGTCTAGTTGGATGCAAACTGAAAAGGGTGTGCAGAAATCTGTTGGCACTTGTACCCACTCCTCGCCAGGTTCTAAGTCCTCAAGTGAACACACATGTTGAAGACTGTCTTTGGCTTGACCCATCCACGACCGTCCTCTTTTTTAACCTGCTGCCCTTCATCTTCGTAATTTCACTATGCAGTGGATGTTGTGTGTTTGCGTTAACTCTGAGGTAGGAGCGTGCTCTGCAAACTTGTATTCTGTCTTCAATGGTTGGAAAATCAAGAAGGTAGCGAATCACCCTGCATATACGATGTGGCGACTTGAATGTACGAAACAGAGACTGGGACAATACCGGGGAAAACCGACAGGGAAATGCCCTTGTAGAAGCCATGGTGGATTCAGAATTAGTCTGTATAAACGATGGAAGGCCAACTAGAATGGGGATGAGACTTGGTGATGTGGACATGACTATTGACCTGGCATTTGTTACCCAGTCGGCAGTATTGAATGTTAAATGGACTATCCTGTGTAATCATGGGAGTGACCATGTACACTGTTCACTATTGGTTTCTAAGTCCAACAAGATCAACGCTGTTAGAGCACCTCAGCTCTTTAAATGTAGAGATCACAGACGAGATTATCCTTTACCTGAAGTTTTAAATTCAGACCATTCAATGGATGATGTGATGTCGACTGTGAGATATTTCCAGCCACCGCACGTTCTCCAACACTCAGATATCTGACCCTTTCCGTACACCATACACTCGCATCGCTCAGCAGGCGATAAAGAAAGGATACAAATTATTCGGCCGATTCAAACCAATGAACGATTGGCTAAGGCCGGGTAGAGAGCCAGCCAGACCCCTCTAGGCACAATTGGGGGAAAGTGAGATTGATTTCTAGCTGAACCTTCAAGCTGATCACCAGCATGGTGCGTTGAATCAAAGCAAAGCAGTGTTCTAGTTTCCTCGGGCTGGCCCAGCTTTCAATGTGTGGTGAATCAATCCTTGAAGTTAAGGTAATACGATGTTTATATTTATAATAATGTCGATGTAATTTTTAAAATGTTTACAAATTATCATAGTCTAATTTTTTGTTCCTGTGGGAATGAAGGCAAGCGCCTTGTTTGTCTGTTCACTGCACTTGCCTGATTAGAACCTCCAGCTAGACATTCTGTTGCAATATACTACTGAAGAATATTTTCTTACATTTAGTTGCAATATACTACTAAAGAATATTTCCTTATTTTCTTTTACAATATGCGGCTAAAGAATATTTCCTTATATTCTTTTACATATGCGGCTAAAGAATATTTTCTTATATTGTTACCAATCAATCAATCATGTGATATGCCGGAAAGCGTGGACTCGCCATTTCACTCGATCACCAGTGTCGTGGATCAGCTCAGTGTTCCTGTCTCGTCCATGCCATGTGGCCAAGCCATCCAGGTATTTTCCTCTCGGTCTTCCTCTTGGTCTGTTCCCCTCGATCTTGCCAGTTGTCACTGAGTTCTCCAATCCATTTCTTCTCATAACATGTCCAAAATTTTTTGACTGTCTACGTCTAATTTCTCTAATCAGTTTACGATGTTCATTTGTCTCCTGTAGTACTTGGTCATTGGTTTTTCTGTCTGTCCATGGTATTCTTTGCATTTTCCTCAGAAACCACATTTCTGCAGTCATCAGATGCTTTTCAGCTTGACTGCTCATTGTCCAAGTTTCACATCCATACAAAAGAACAGGCTCTATGTATCCCCTCAACACTCTTTTTCTCGTTTCAATTGACATTTTTTTATTGGTCAGAATGTTTTTCATCTTGCTAAAGGCTGCTTTCGCCATGGCGATTCTTGTTCTAATCTCGTCAAGGCATCTCCCATCAGATGTTATAACTGTTCCAAGATAATTGTACCGATTCACTTGTTGAAGAATATTTCCATTTACTTGTATATTACATTGTGGCACTTCTTCCTTCCTACTGACGACCATAACTTGAGTCTTCTTACAATTTAATTCTAACCCCAGTTGCTCACTGTGTACAACAACCGCATCTACTAATTGTTGCAGGTCTTGCGCATTGTCTGCAATTAATACTGTATCATCTGCATATCTAATGTTATTGATGTTTCGTCCTCCAATGCTGATTCCATTTATATCCTCTATATTTCTGAAAATATTTTCACTGTACAGGGAAAAAAGATCTGGAGACATCACACATCCCTGCCTAACACCTCTCTTAATTGGCTGATACTGTCCCACTTCATTATCAATCCTTATTGCAGCTTGTTGTTTCCAATTTATGTTTTTTATAAGTCTAATGTCTTTCCCATCAATTTATAGATCTGCAAGCATATCCACCATGCTGACATGTCTAATGCTATCAAAAGCCTTTGTATAGTCAATAAAGCAAAGATGTATATCCTTGTTTACTTCTATAACACGTTCAATAACTGTTCGCAGCATAAACACAGCATTTACTGTACCCTTTCCTTCTACAAACCCGCATTGTTCTTCCCCTATTTCAGGTTGTATCTTCTTCCTCATTCTTTACATGATAATTCTTAGCAAAATCTTTGTGATGTGACTCATTATACTAATTGTTCTATGTTTATCACATTCCTGATTTCTTTGGGATTGCAATAAATATAGAGTTTCATAATTCAGGAGGTATATCTCCAGTATCATATAATGTGTTCAGCAGTCTGGTGACTTGATCTAGTCCAAATTCTTCTAAAGCTTTAATCATTTCTGATGTGATGTTATCTGCACCGGGGGCCTTGCCAGCTTTCATATGCTTAAGAACATTTCGAACCTCCATCTCCAAAATTGGCGGTCCTTCATTATTAAATCTAATATTTGATATTGTTACCATGCGCTACTAAAGAATATTTCTTTATATTCTGTTACCATATGCTACTAAAGAAGATTTCTTTATATTTTGTTACAATATGCTAATGAAGAATATTCCATTATATTCTGTTACAATATGTATATAACTACTTTTCTCAATATATGAATAATGTACTTTTCAAATGTACTTGCTAGACATTGATGCTTTTGCAGAGGAAATGTAGCTTAAGAGTCTATCTCCTTAAAACCATGTACACTAACTCACACCTGTAGGGATGTATATACCTTGTTGACATAAGCCTGGGTCATTGACATTGAGTTGAGTGACCGGGCATGAGGAAGAATGGAGATGAGAGTGGGAGACAGTAAAGCGACTGACCTGGCTATGAGAAAACAGCCAGTCCTGAGAAATAAAATAATGGGAAGGGTGAGCGTGGACCCCAGGGGATGGGGGAAGGACAGTTTAGTTTTGTGTGAAGTCAAGGGACTTCAGGACAGTTGATGGGTAGATACCGAACTGTTCGGTAGTCTAAAGGGAAGCGGAGTTAGAGAGCTCCGTGTTGTGTTGTTCTCCGAGTTGTGAAGACAGGCCTGAACCCAGAGTGGGTTCTGTAGCGAGTGTAGGCCTAAACCCAGAGTGGGTTGCATAGTTGAGCAGTGGCTCCAACCCAATGTGTGGGTTGTATTGTGGGAGATCCAGCCGTGGATAGTAGCTGGATTACCTGTCTTGTGGATGTGATAAGAAGCTGGCCGTGAGAAGGCATTGATGTGTGCTGGTTAAAATTGTGAGGAGGATATTTATAATCTATGGATTACATTGTTTCTGGATATATACATATGTTCCGTGAGTCTGTGTTATTTTCTGTAATAAAGGATTATGTGCGCCAACTGAATCTTGTTTCATGAATGGTGAATATGCACTGCGGGGGTGAGTTACATTGCAAGACAGATATCTCCATTGACACACCATGAGTATCGTTACCTAGACAACGACCATCACACAATAGTATCATGAGCATATCATCTTAAGAACTTCGTGATATTATCATCAAGAAAACGTGTGACAATCTGGCGTCTCGTCGCTTAGTAAGGAGTATCTGGAAGGCTACGTACGGTCAAGAGCATTATAGACAGTGTTGTCATTATGAGATATTTGTGGGCTCCTCGCTGAGAGAGGGTGGACAGCGGAGTGTGTCCACCATATAAACACTGAGTTTTTCTCCGTGCGGGAACTGGCTACAGACAGTTCACGTCAAGTCCACTACAGGTGAATTGGAACCAACCATATCGCTAAAGCGAGTGGGGGGTGTCAGAGAAATAACGCAGTACAAATCGACCGGGAGAGTCCATTACGGTGACAGGTAAATTTGATACCAGACAGGAGTGCTGAAACTAGCAGACGCGGCGATGAAAGACCAGTGTTGAATCCAGAGTGGCGAGGGCAGCGTGTGTGTGTGTAGGACATTACCGCTGTGGGTGATAAAGACACGCCATACAGACTAACCGGGAGAGTCGATTGCAGTAGCAGGGGTCTTTGGTCACGGACAGCACAGAGGAAATGTCGCAGGGACATAATGGTGTTTGCAACAAGTGCGGTCAGTCCTAGTGTGTGTGTGTTTGACAGGATTGAACCAAAGATTGAAGACAGCGAGCAATTTCGTCGCAACATCCTGTGTGTGGGGAGAGTTTTGTGTGTGTGTGCTGATGCGACGTACGGTGTGGTCACGAGTCAACAAGTGAAGAATTCCGCCACAGCTAACAAGGGGGAGGACGGTGGAAATTGTGAGTTTCCACGAACAAATCGGGTCAGCGCTGTTTATGAGGACAGGTGAAAAGGGGATAGTAACAGTGCCCCTACCGCCAGAGTTGGGGCGGGTTAATGGTGGAAAGGGTGATTTTCCACGAAGTTAAAAAAGAGCAGCCGTGTCGGGGCTGAGAGGTTGGGTGGAAAGTGTTTCTTGTATGACGGGAAAGTGTCCGGTCATTTTACAGACAGTCAGTGTGGATTATTGTGACAAAGAAGACTGAGGTACTGACTTGAGGTGTCCGGCAAGGTCAAGGTTGCGGACAGTGGAAAGTTACTGGGATTTTCCACAGGAGATCTGTATAAACAACGTGTTTATGAACGAAAACCAGACTTTATGTGTCGTCTTTGTTGAACTGTTCTACTACTGTCATCATTATTCTGTTATAAGCGAACAATTTTAACGTGTCATCACCGCACACAAAGGGTGCATACAGTTGCCAAAAAGAACTGACGGTACAGGGTTATAGCACTGGGCATTTGCGGCCAATCTTTCCTTTGAACTTTGTCTTTCATCGGCAATCCAGAACATTTTGGGATAATTACCATCATCGTCAATTCGTATGACAATCGAAAGAACACTTTGGATAATTATTATTACCGTCAACGTTTCCGACAGTTGGAACTCGTGATCACAACGCGAAATAAAGTAACCACTGAAGTCGCTTTGAAATCTAGCGTCGTAAACATTTCGGAGAATTTAACACAGACATTTCCAGCATATTGTGAAAAACTATTAACAGCAAAATAAGAACTTTTGGCGACGGATTAATAGGCACATATTTGTCGGCCAACCAGTTACACATTATTTTTTTTTGCTCCCATCGTCATATTTATTGTTGTCGGGTGTTACGCAATTATTTGTATGTGGTCCAGTGTTTGTCAAGAGTAGGGGATTTTTGTGTTGTTTCTCGAAGGCCGGGAGACAGGGCGAAAAGTTACTTTCTGAGGTGCACCATATATAATGTCTGGGAAGAAAATCGAAAGGTCGGTTTATTTGGTTCTGCAGGGACGGTCCTGAATTATATAACGTGCCAGTTTGTGTTTAACGTCAGATCTGTGTATAAATTGATGCTATAATTTGTTTTCTTCTTTTTCTTCTTTTCATTATATTTACATTTGATATTTGCTGTGTTCGGATATAAGTTATTATTGTCAACTTGTGTCGTGTCTACTATCTAGTGGTATCTGAGTCAGTTTATATTTTACGCGCACTGTGGGTGTCTCTACACAAGCTTGTGGTTGTTACTGTGGTTTATTTCTGTGTGATCATCGTCTCCGTGTACTCAGCTTGTGAAGTCTAGCGTTGGATAGTCATCACTTAGTGTTATCATCCATTTGTTTGTATATGTATTTATATGTATGTTTAACAATATTTCCAGGGACTTCATGAACCTGTGGTCATAGATATATAGATATAAGGGAGTATAAGTGATACTTCCCCCCTCACTACCTAGTGCTTATAGAGTGACTGGGTGAGTACAGAGTGATATTTTAGCACTACGAATTTACGTACACAGGGAGTGCTGGTGTACGTAGGGAAGTGACACAAAGACTAACAGCAGAGTCTTCACATTTATAGTTGGCTGACAGACAGCAACGTGTCCACAAGTACAAGATGCCTACTTTAATGGAATATATTGAAGCAGGTGAACGAATAGGCCTGAAGGGTAAAGAGTTACAAGAGTATGCCGAAGCAAAAGAACAACAACAGATTGAAAGAGACCAGAGACAAGCCGAAAGAGAACAGAGACAGGCAGAACTCGAGGCCAACCGCCTACAGGAAGTAAAACTAGCTGAAATGGAAAACAAGCGTCTACAGGAAGAGACACAAGTAAAACTAGCTGAAATGGAAAATAAACGTCTACAGGAAGAAAAGTTAGCTGAGAGAGAACAAAGACAGGCTGAAATGGAAGCCAAGCGTCTACAGGAAGAGAGAGAGAGACACACATGAGAATGGAAATTGAGAAAGAGAAGATCAAGTGTCAGATGCAAACTGAAATCGAGTTAAGAAAACTAGAACTAACTTCGAAAGGTCAAAGTGAGGAAAGCAGAAGACCGTCGCAGTCGTCACAGAGACTAAAACTGCCATACTTTACGGACCGAGACAACCTTGAAGCTTATCTTGACAGATATCAGGCATCAGCGAAAGTGTTAGGCATCCCCGAAGAACAGTATGCTATTAGACTAGGGGAGCTTCTTACGGGTAAGGCACTAGACACCATGTTCAATTTACCTGTAGAAGAAAGAAACAACTACACTATCTTACGTCAACGTTTGCTGACAAAGTTCCAACTAACTGAGCATGGATATAGGACAAAGTTTAGACAGTTAGGGCCAGAGTCACAGATTTTGTTAACACTGTAAAGAATACATTTAACAAATGGATGGAGCTTGCAGAAGTAGGGAAAGATTTTAATAAATTAGTAGATCTAATGTTAAGAGACAAGGTGGTATCTGCATGCAATTCTAACTTAGTAGCTTTCTTTGAGGAACGTAAGCCAAAGGACATAGACACAATGTCTCAGTTAGGGCAAAACTACATGACTGCACATCCTAACGTATCTATTGGGAAACTAATGAGTGAGGAAATAGTCTGTGCAGCGTACACTAAACAGGACCAGAATCCAGTCATCAGACCAAGGGCGAAAAGTGTGGATTCAGCACAGAAAGGTGAGCAGCAAGAACTTCAAGATAATGGTTTCCGAGGAAACAATGTTGGTAGAGTAGGACGGTACCCATATAGAAGAGGGAATTTCCAGAGACGTCCAAATTATGCCGGATGTTGGAATTGTGGGAGCTGGAGACACAAGGCAGCGGAGTGTGACGTGCAGCCAGCCAGTGAGCCAACAAGTAACGCAAGGAAGGAGATCACTTGTTTCAAATGTGGTAGGAAAGGGCATTTCAGCCATCAATGTAGAATGAGAGAAACAGAGCACTCGAATGCAGCGCAAGTAATTGAGACGCTGAACAATGAAGATTGTAGTGGGTGCAAACCTATTTTTGAAAAAGACAGTCAGCCAGTCCTAATATGTGGTCATACAGTGAAAGCAGGATCAGCAGTACATGAAGGAGGAAGTTTGAAGCTGCATCAGGGATTTGTCAATGATAGACCAGCGTTAACAATTAGGGATTCCGGATGTACATCTATCGGAGTGAGGAGAAGTTTAATAGATCCCTCGGATTATACAGGGAAAAAGATTAGATGCATAACATTCAACGGCACAGTAGAGTTCTACCCAGTAGCCATAATAACAGTAAAAACACCATATATCACTGGAAGAGTGACAGCGTGTGTTTTGGACTCACCAGTGGCTGATTTGATCATAGGAAATGTTATAGGAGTTAAAGATTGTACAGAAGAGGAAGTAGTTTATTGGGACCAAAAATATAGTGTAAGCAGTAATGAGGTAGTTACCACAAGAGAACCTACATTAGAGAGTATAGTTGAGATAGAAGAGGCACTTGAAGTAGACACAGGAACTCAGGACAAGGATAGTACAGCTGAGCAGATGAGAATGGATCCCAAATATAGTGCTAGTGAATCCCAGAGACAAGATGCTACTCTGAACAAATGTTCCCAAGGGTGTAGGAGAGTAGAACATAGGCAGTCAAAGAAAGGTAGATGGTGCTTCGAGAGGAAGAACAATGTTCTCACTCGCAGGTTTTCAGATAGTGGAACTGCACGTGGGCAAGGAGCAGTACCTTTAGCACATAGAGAACGATATACTAGAACAGCTCAGGATAGTGCATGTGCAGGGCACATAGGCATAAGGCGTATGCAGCAGAAAGCAAGGTGCCAGGTATATGGGCCAA